>JAODXP020000032.1:14706287-14782968 GCA_027497455.2 Sardinella longiceps | reverse complement strand
AAATACTTCAATGTTGACGTATCCTACCAAAGATTCATAGACCTGTAACCAATGAGTATGTGTTTGTGAACTGTGCAAAATGTTTGAGATTGTGTGTCTTTTTTTGTTGTTTTGTTTTCACCTCAAATATGTCTCTTTGTGTGCTGTGAGTAATTTACAAATGATTTCACAGTGAGTGAGTTACATGTGAAGTCATCAAGATTATGCCAGCATGATAATTAGTGATTGGATCATTTTCCAGCATGAGCTGACCGAGCTGGGATTTAAACCCATAATGTTCTGCTTTAAGAGGCTAGGCATTAAGCCACTGAGCTAATGAGAATTGCACTGACTACAACTTTCAGTTATCTCAAACTAGCGAGGATATGTTTAGTATTCAGTGAGTGCCGATTGCCAATCAATTCCACAGGTGCCAGTGATCATGAAGTTGAATGATCTGTGTTGTCACTTTCGAGGCGCATGTTCCAAGACAAGGGGGTATTCCTGCAAAGTCGCTAATGATATCGGCGCTTATGTGATTAAGCCTCGTTTGAAGTAGCGTCAACTCAGAGATGAGGTTGAAGCCATTCCATCAACGCAAGTTAGCTGCGCCTGCCTCTCGTTAGCTGTAACACAAGGCTGCGTGCACGAGCTCAACACTAGACCTAAATAGGTGATTTAGGAATACCTGATGAACTGTCGTAAAATTAAGGCAGAACTAAAAGAATTTTAAGTAAGAAACTTCGATATGCATACGTCATCTGTTGAATTTTGTGTGAAATAACTGAATATCACATTTTTATAGTAGTAGGCCTACTGGCAATTCATAAAGTTGAAAAGGTGATTGAAAATATATTTGGAATCATAATGTTTCACCATTGCTTGTTGGAACAAATTGCCAGTCTCATTGTCCTGTCACAGCAGACTTGCACCTGCAACTGAAATCAATCAATCATTCAATTAAGACGTAGCCTACAACCCCAGACACCACGTGATGGGCCGGCATGTGATACGCCTCTGATCTCGCATGCATTTGTTTTTAATTAGTAACTAAAATTATTCCTAATAAGATACATCGAAATATCAAGAGGGTTTGTATCACCACCCGCATGATTCTTACAGAAACTGACTCTTAAATACTTCAATGTTGACGTATCCTACCAAAGATTCATAGACCTGTAACCAATGAGTATGTGTTTGTGAACTGTGCAAAATGTTTGAGATTGTGTGTCTTTTTTGTTGTTTGTTTTACCTCAAATATGCCTCTTTGTGTGCTGTGAGTAATTTACAAATGATTTCACAGTGAGTGAGTTACATGTGAAGTCATCAAGATTATGCCAGCATGATAATTAGTGATTGGATCATTTTCCAGCATGAGCTGACCGAGCTGGGATTTAAATCCATAATGTTCTGCTTTAAGAGGCTAGGCATTAAGCCACTGAGCTAATGAGAATTGCACTGACTACAACTTTCAGTTACCTCAAACTAGCGAGGATATGTTTAGTATTCAGTGAGTGCCGATTGCCAATCAATTCCACAGGTGCCAGTGATCATGAAGTTGAATGATCTGTGTTGTCACTTTCAAGGCGCATGTTCCAAGACAAGGTGATAAATCTTCAAGCAAGTCAGGATGGAAATACTGAATACTGAATACCTCAATAAAGATATTATTGTGAGCTGAGAATTCTTTACAAATGATTTTATGTAGATGGTGCGTAATATGTTAAGTTCAGCCATCAAGATTATGCCAGCATGATAATTAGTGATTTGATCTGGCTGAGCTGGGATATGAACCCACAATGTTCTATTTTGAGAGGCTATGCATTAACCCACTGAGCTAATGAGAATTGCTCTCCATCCTACTTTCATTTACCAACTTAAAGTAGCAAGGAACCTAACAGTCCAAGCTGAAATGAGAAAAATGAGTTTAGTGTTCAGTGAGTGCAGATTGCCAATCAATTCCACAGGTGCCAGTGATCATGAAGTTGACTGAAAAGCCAGTTGAATGGTCTGAGTTGTCACTTTCAAGGTGCATGTTCAAGACAAGGTGAATTCAATAATCAGGATAGAAACACTGAATATCTTTATTGTTTGGTAACTGTGCTGTTTGATTTAGATTGTGTTTGACATTGCCATAAAGTAGTTTTGTGTGTGTGAGTTTTAACAATAGAACCAGCATTTTCATCAACCTTGTCATGTCGGAGATGGGATTTGAACCCTTGATCTCATAGCCTTTCACTTTGAATTGCTAGGCCTATGCTTACTGAGCCAGTCTGCCTGCATAGCGTTACTGCTGAGAGTCACTCACTCAAAGTCGTAAGGGATAGCCTACAAGCAGACCACTGATTTCAAACTAAAATTAAAGCACTTTGACAAAGAGTTGACCAGGGAGATTTTGCAGTTACTTGAACTTATAAAATGATTAAACTATTAAAATTTCAAAGGGTTTGGTTGATTTTAATCAAAGTGCTTAAACTTTAATTAACTGTAATATTAAAACCGATAGACATATGCAAGTGACAATGAATAGATAGGGTTCCGCGCAGCTTCGCTGCTTGGACCCCTAATAAAAAACGGAACAGAAACAATAGGGTTCCGCGCAGCTTCGCTGCTTGGACCCCTAAAAAGAAATATAAATATATGTGTTAAAATGATCATTAAAAGAAAAATAATAATGAAACCAAATTGATCAATAAATAAATCATTCAAATCATGAGGCATTAGGAGTAAGCAACAGAAAACAATTGGTCGTAAGTCCGGAATTTTTTAATATTTTCTGGAAGTTGGTTCCACACAGCATAGTGTCTGAAAGCTGCTTCACCACATTTTGTTTTGACTGTGGGTCTGACCAACAAATCTTTTTCCAAAGACCTTAGAGACCTTAGTGTATTGTATTTCTGACACATGTCTAAAATATAAACAGGTCCTTTGCCATTCAAATATTTAAATAAAAGTAGCAATGCTTTAAAATCAACTCTAAAACTCACAGGAATCCAGTGCAGGGATTTCAAAATTGGTGTAATATGGTCAGTTCTGTTTGTTCTTGTAAGGAACCTAGCAGCTGCATTTTGTATGAGTTGAAGGGACTTGATGGTCTTTTTGGGAAGACAGAGTTGCAACGGAGAGAGAGAGTTCCCAAGTAGGCCTAATATTTATGCAGACAGATACAATTGACGGCCTACATCTCTCTCATCATCAAATTATTTTAATGTTGTTTTTGTTTGATGTGTGTGTGTGTGTGTGTGTGTGTGTGTGTGTGTGTGTGTGTGTGTGTGTGTTTGTGAACTAGCATATGAACCATCGCATTTCTCAGTCTTTGAGAGAGACCTCCCACATCTGGCCCATCGTTAGGCCAGCACTATCAGACATAACTCCCAAAAATGAACAAAAATTTACACATGGATATTACATGACAAGGATGATATTGGCATGGTGTGTCTGTGTCCTTGAGGGTCATTCCGTGTCATTTCACCCAATGCCTCCAGCTTGACCATCTATAACAAATATTTCATGAGGAAGTAATGACATGCTTTTTGGGCACAATAATCTGAAAGGCCATTTTTAAACAGAGATATCTGGAAAACCATCTCACCTATAGCCTCCAAATGTTCTACTGTTAATATGTGGTAGTTATAGCCTCCAGACAGGATTGTAGCTCATGATATAGGCACTCAAACTTCTACCAAACTTCTATGGCTTGGCAATATGAAATAAGGCCCAAGACTCATATTTTACAGGAAGTATCTCTGGTAACAATGTACCAGAGATGTACAAAAAATGGTCACTCTAAGATGAATAGATCCACAGGTATTAAGCCTCAAATATGGGGAAAAACACATTTTTGCCCAACTTCAGAGCCATATTCCAAAAAAACTGAGTTAATGGATCAGTTCCATTTTTTTTGTTTTTGAAAGATCAAATTATTGTTAAACTTATATAAAAAAAATGGGAGGGTGTTTTGCCCCATATCATCACAATTAATTTTCAAACATGGGCTATGTGGGTGAGTGATAGTTTTTTCCTCTTGATTCCAAGGGGTGTGTCCACCCTACTTCAGAGCCATATTCCAAAAAACTGAGTTAATGGACCGGGTCCATTTTGTACTTTTTGAAAGATCAAATTATTGATAAGCTTACATAAACAATTTGAGTTATGCCCCATTTCATCGAATCAGAGCGCAGCCCATTGTCACAGTGGAGAAAAACCCGGAAGAACCGCATGAAATTTTCGAAGGCTACAGCCTGCAAACAATCTCATTACGGTCTCCTTGGACCGTTCTCAGTCCAAGTGAAGTCACATACTCTATTTGTAGACCTCAAAGAACAATTTAAATACCCTGTAGTGGTGTGGCATGGCACCTTTAAGCTTACATAAACAATTTGAGAGGGTGTTATGCCCCATTTCATCACCAGGGGCGTCGTAGTGGGGGGAAAAGGGGTACTGAGTTACCAGTGGAGGGTCCTTGAAGAGTCTGAAATTGTATACCAGGTTGTGAGGGGGGCCCATGGCCACTGCTTTTGCACAGGGCCCAGAATTTGGTGCTACGCCCCTGTTCATCACAATTAATTTTCAAACATGTGCCAATCATGCAAGCTTCTTAGCTTCTCTCCTTGACATTTATAGTCTTAGTTTAGCACTGCAAATATTGTTGATGCTTTCATGTCAGCAGCTTATTAAAACTTCTCCAAGTAGATAATTTATTGCCAGAGTTACAGCTACCCCTCTGCCCTTCCAGCAGGCATCATCTTCCCCAAAGAGCAGTTATAAATAGATCCAGACTATTTACTGAAGCTACAGTATAGTGTATGTTCACTTCCATAACTGACACAAAGATTAAGCTTTCATAGTGGCATTATTATCTGTGAATCAAATAGTTCAATATTCTCACTGGTAGCCCATATTTTAAATGCTAAGCAAAACAGCTTCTTCATGTATGCTATACAAAAAATACTAGACTAAGGGTGCTTTCACACTGATAGTCTAGAGGCATTTTGATAAATATGCATCCTAGAAGCATTTTCATCCATTTTAAAGTTTAATATTTATATTACATTTGGGTCATTCCATGCCAACTCACCTAGTGTCTCCCAGTTCATGTCATAGATTTTCTTGAAAAAAATCACATATATTCTTCAGTATGAGTAGTGTCATCATGCCAAATCTCAGAGCTGTACACCAAACACTTTTTTATATATAAAATTTTGAAATATGCCAGTACAGGCAAGACCACCTCCCTACATTAACCCTTGCCAAATAAAGAAATTCTACTCAACAAAGCTGTAATTTTCACCAAGCCAAGGTATCACCCTAACAATGATTTCTAGTCTGACTTTTGCTTGTTTTATGTAGAATAAGGCGAGCTAAGGTGGAAAATGAATTCTGATACTGAAATGTCTTATGTTCATATTTCCAAATTAATATTTCATTGAATTTTCAACATTTTGCCACAAAACCTTCTGAGAATGCAGTGGAACTCACATTCTTCAAATGCTATGAGTAGAACATGTTTGCATGCAATTATAAGCAAGATACAGTAGCTCAAACATGGCTTCTGACTAAAAAAGAAATTTTTTGGCCATCTTTAGACCACTATATTTCATAAAGGGAAAGGTCGCATCCCTTCCATTTTTTTTTCTGAGAAAGATGGATTTTTTTTCAGAAACATATCAAAATTTCAGAGATGTGTTCTGTCTCGTTACCCCATTCATGATTTTCTAAAGTCATCAAACATACCTTTGGTGATAGTCAATTTCCTGTGGATTCCTCAAAGTGCGGCCCGGGGCCAATGGCGGCCCACGAAAACATTTTTGGCGGCCCGCGATCAGATCTGATAATGCCTGTGAAACTGTTTTAACTTTACATTGTTTTGAAAGAATGAATCTCTGTTTAGTGGTGTTTAGCATCGTCTATGGTGAATTATTTATTATTTATGTATTATAACTTTGGGAAACCCTGCCTTACGCCCACCATGTGCTGGTTTGTTTATGTAGCCATGTGCTCTGGATCATTGTGTCTGATTTATTCAATATCTTGTTCCTGATTGATTTTTTTTCACAATTATTTACACATAAATATTGATTATTTGAACATTGCAAAGTGTCAAATATGAACATAGAAGGAAGGAACAGGCCTATCCACATACTAAAAAACTAGAGAGCACTTTCTTTTATCCAACTTCAGAAGTTTATCATACATAAAAGCAGGAACATAACATTAGACCTACTCTCCCATCAAATTCAAACGTTTCAGAATTTCAAAGAATGCATGATAAATAATTACATTAGTATTACTAAACTGCCAAGTAAATAAGTGTTCAAAATGTATTGAATGTTTCACTTCCTTTGTTAAAAGGCATATGATTTTTAAACAACGTCACTATCATTATTGATGATAATTATTTCATTTGACAAGCAATGCATGCTCCTAGTAAGCAGGGATCCGAGTCAATGCCTTGCATTACAGCAACTTTGACTGACCATCATGATTCACCTCTCAGTAAATGTTTCACATGCTGTGGCATACCATTTCCTGCTGTACTCAGTAAGGGTTTGAACATGCAATCTTACCATACTCCATGTGTTCATGCTCACATTCCCTAACAAAGTTAGCCTACACACGTCATTTTCACTTTTGTTGAAATTTAGCATTAAAGTGAAAATTACCATAACACATAACACAAACCTTGGGTGGTTTGAACATCACCAGTCTAGCTTTGGAATTATGGGTAATTGACCTCAATTATAGCCAGGTGTGGCTGAGAAAGGCAACCATGATTGAGAAGCCCGACACATTTGCTAAGAGGATGTGGCACATCAGAAACATAGCTAAGGGGGAGGGGTTCGTCTGAGAGTGACAGTGGGAGGTGGTTGGCAACAGCTGAGTTGTGACTGGACAGGAGATGGAGGATGGAAGTGGAAGTGACGAGTCAGGAAGTGAGAGAGAATTGTTTCAGTTTGGTGGTTCCAGCGGTCGTCAGAGTGAGGTGTGGGAATACTATAAAAATAAAAAGAAAAAGAGGAAAAAACCAGACACTGTGGACTCTAGATCTGATTCAGAAAGGTATGACAGAGAAAGCCTAAAAGTGTTTATTAAGCTGACGGAGGCAGGTACCACTTTTAAGGAATGGAATCCCATCCTACTTACGAAGGGTCTAAACAAGGAAATGGGTGAGGTGAGAAGTGCTAAAGTGTTGCAAAGCGGGCAACTGCTAGTCTTTTGTAATAACACGGAGCAATATGGTAAAGCTTTAAAGGTGCAAAAGATCAATGGGAAGCCCGTACAGTGTTCAAAAGCTAATGATAAAAAGCTCACGAGGGGTGTCATTACAGGAATCCCAATTGATATGACTGAAGAAACACTGAAAGAGAACATCAAGAAAGTTAAAGTGAATGCAATTAAGCGTCTTAAGACCAAGAGAAATGGTGAAATCTGTGATAGCTTGTCGGTAATGATAACATTTGAAGAGAAGGAATTGCCGGATAAAGTGTTTATTGGCTTCATGTGTTATGGTGTTAAGCTTTACATCCCTCCACCGCTCCGATGCTACAAATGTCAAAGGTTTGGGCATGTAGCAGCCGTTTGTAAGGGCAAAATAAGATGTAGCAAATGTGGTGGAGAGCACGAATACGAGAATTGCGATAAAGACTACAAAAAGTGTTGTAACTGCGGTGGCGAACACAGTGCAGCCTACCAAGGTTGTGAGTTTAGCAAACGAGCTAAAGAGGTGCAGAAAGTTAAAGCTACCCAAGGCATAAGCTATTCAGAAGCCGTAAAGAAAGTTCCCAGAATTGTGCCATTACCAAAGCAAAATGAACAAAGAGGAGCCAATAAGAATAAACCCACTAATAATTGTGAGGGGTGTAATAAGTTGGAAAAGGAAGGTCTTGTAATCAATAAGAGCGAGTTTGTCCTCTTTATGGCAGAAATAATTAATTGTTCAGCTCAAACCCAGAGTCGGACTGAAAGGATAAAGATAATCGTGAGGGCGGCTGACAAGTACCTTGGCATCAAAGGATTACTTTGGGAAACCGTAAGAGACAACCTAAACACGGACAGTCCTTCTCAAGCTATGATAGAACCTTCTCAACCTATGTTAACCTCAGGCAATGATTTTTAGTCTAATGCTGCTGATAGTATTACAATGGAATGCTAGAAGCTTGATTGCGAATGGTCAAGAGTTCAAGAAGTATATTGACAAATCTAAAGAAAGACCTAATATAATTTGTGTGCAGGAAACCTGGCTGAAGCCTGAGTTAGACTTCATCATTAAGGGATATACTGCAATTAGAAGGGATAGAGGAAATGGTAGAGGTGGTGGAGTTGCAACTTTTATCCAAAGTGGAATCAGCTACAAAGTCCTTGGAGTTAATAAGGACCACGAGTCAATTGTGACTAAGATATGGACTAAAAGAGGCCCAGTGAATATTGTGAACTACTATAACCCCTGTGAGAAGCTTGACGAGAATATCCTGGAAAATATTTTAGAGCCAGTGGTGGGTGAAGTGGTCTGGTGTGGAGACTTTAATTCACACCATTTGCTCTGGGGCAGTGATCACACAGACTCAAATGGGTATGCAGTTGAGGAGTTTATTGATAGCAAAAGTTTGGTATGTATTAACAATGGAGAAGGCACACGATACAATGGTATTAGTAACACAGAATCTGTCATTGACCTGACATTCTTATCCAGTTCCCTAGCAGGTATAAGCTCATGGAGAGTAGTAAAGAGAACTACGATTGGTAGTGATCATTACCCTATATTAACTAAAATAGGAGCAGAAATGTGCAGTGATAAGATTGAAAGGATCCCAAGGTGGAAATTGGATAATGCAAACTGGGAAAATTTTCAAGTTTTATGTACATTGAGACTCCTCAAACTAAGGGGGATGGAAGAAATAATGTCAATGAATTTAATAAGGTACTGGTTGATGAAATAATAAAATCAGCTGAGGAATCTATTCCTAAAGTTAAAGGAAACAGGAGAAATAAGAATGTTCCATGGTGGAATAAGGATTGCAGCATAGCAGTCAAGGCAAGAAATAAGGCGTTTAAGGATCTCAAAAAGTGTCACTCCCAACACGCTCTGATTGAATATAAGAGAGCTCAGGCAGTTGTTAGGAAAACAATCAAAGCAAGAAAGCGTACCTTTTGGAGGGAATACTGTAATAGTATAGGAAGGACTGTGAAGCTGTCTGATGTATGGGGCATGATAAAAAGAATGGGAGGGATTAGAAGGAGTTATGAGTTACCAGTCTTGATCAGTGAAAGCAGAGTAGCCAGTACCAATAGGGAAAAAGCTGAGCTGTTAGCTCAGACCTTCAGGAAGGTCCATAGCTCTGGGAACCTGACCACAGAGGCTGGGGCAATCAGAGAGGGCATTTTAAGAAAGCACCCAACTGTCCTAGTTCAGAAGGAGAGCTCAGATAACCCTTTGGATCTGCCCCTTACTATGTTTGAACTGAAGAAAGCTATTATATCTTCCAAGCAATCTACCCCAGGAAAGGACATGGTTTGTTACAAAATGCTAGGAAACCTGACAGACGATTCTCTAAGAATGGTGTTGAGATTGTTCAATAATGTGTGGGAGTCTGGGCACCTTCCATCTGTATGGAAATATTCAATTATTGTTCCAGTTCTTAAGCCAGGAAAAGAACCCTCTGATCCTTGTAGCTATAGGCCTATAGCATTAACTTCTCAACTGGGTAAAGTTATGGAAAGGATAGTCACAGAACGAGTAGCCTACTATATGGAAAGTAATGGCCTTTTCTCTCCCTATCAGAGCGGTTTCCGTAAAGGCCGTAATACAATGGACTCTGTCCTATGTTTAGAGTCTGACATTAGGAAGGCACAGACCAATAAGGAGACAGTTGTGGCAGTATTCTTTGACATAGAGAAAGCCTATGACATGCTTTGGAAGGAGGGTCTGCTAATTAAGTTAGAGTCCTTGGGAGTAGGTGGTAAGGCATACAACTGGGTGTTGGACTTTTTATTTGACAGGAAGATTCAGGTAAGGGTTGGCACAGAGTATTCTGAAAGTTATTCAGTGGAAAATGGTACACCGCAAGGTAGCGTGTGCAGCCCATTATTGTTCAATATCATGATTAATGACGTCTTCCTAAACATAGATTTAGGTATAGGCAAGTCCCTATATGCAGATGATGGTGCCTTATGGGTCAGAGGTCGTAATATTTTACATGTTAAGTCAAAAATGCAGACAGCAATAACAAAAGTGGAAAACTGGGCAAATGAGTGGGGCTTTAAGCTTTCAGTGTCAAAGACTCAAGTGATCTGTTTCTCAAGGAAGCACAAAATCACTCCATTCTCTCTGAAACTTTATGACCAACCTTTAGAACAAGTAAAGGCTATTAGATTTCTTGGGGTATGGTTTGATGAAAAATTAACATGGAAAGTGCACATTAGTAAAGTTGAAAGCAAGTGCAAAAAGGTTCTCAACATTCTCCGCTGCCTGTCAGGACAGTCCTGGGGAGCAAGTAGAGCAGCTTTGCTTAATGTATATTGGGCACTCATGAGGTCTGTTTTTGACTATGGTTGTGTTGCATATATGTCCTCAGCAGAGTCTAACACAAAAGTTTTAGATGTATTACAAGCTCAGGCCTTGAGGATCTGTAGTGGATGTTTTAAAACATCCCCAGTACCAGCAATGCAGGTAGAGATTGGTGAGATGCCATTAAGAATCAGGAGAGTCCAACTGATGCTAACTTACTGGGCCAATCTCAGAGGTCAGTACAGTGATCATCCAGCTAAGAATATTTTAAATGACTGCTGGGAGCATTACAAATCAAACTTTAGAAGTTTTGGGTGGGTAGGCGATGCGAAAGCAGAAAGTTTAGGGCTGCATCAACTGCAGTACAGTCCTGTTGTACCACTACCCACCATACAACCATGGCGTGTACCTTTACCTCATGTAGACCTGAGCATTCATATGGCAATTAAAAATAAACCGAAAGAGATTCCAATAGAAATAATTGTACATAATTACCTGCTATTACATTTTCCTCACCATACACACATATTCACTGATGGGTCTAAGGATCCTGAAAGGGAGTGTGCTGGGTCTGCTGTGCATATTCCACATAGTGGGGTGAATATCCAGAAACGAATAGACGGTAACTTGTCTGTGTATACTACAGAAGTAGTAGCTATCTGGTTAGCCTTGAAATGGATACTAGACAACAAAGTCCACAGCCCGGTTATCATTTCAGACAGCTATTCAGTTCTTCAAAGTATTCAGTCAGGGAGATCGTTCAGGGGTGACCTCCTCAACGAAATATACAGCATTCTGTACCATCTTGAAGAAGTGGGAATAGAAGCTAGGTTTCTTTGGGTACCAGCTCATGCTGGAGTAGCTGGCAATGAGCAGGCGGACAAGCTAGCAAAGCAGTCTCTTAATCATGACGAAGCAGACCTACTCATTCCTATGAGTAAGGCTGAGGCCAAGATCCTCATAAAGAAGCATGTTAAGTCAGTCTGGCAGGAATCCTGGGTGGAGTGTGAAAAAGGCAGACATTTATTCAGTATTCAGAAACAGGTGGACAAAGGACGGAATGAAGACAGATGCAGAAAAGACGAAGTCATGATAACCCGGCTGAGAATAGGGCATACAGGGCTTAACAGCACACTCAAAACAATAGGAAAGCACAATTCAGGTAACTGTGACTTTTGCAATGTCCCAGAAACCGTAGAACATGTCATATTTCATTGCAGGCAATATCAGGAAGAGAGGAACAACCTCTGTCTTTCACTCAGCAGAATCAAAAACAGCAGTTTCAACCTACCCGGCATTTTGAGTAAGGCATCCAGCCACTTACATCACCTTGTGCTCAGATTTCTTAAGGACACTGGGCTAGCCCAGAGAATATAACTCCCGCCTTTTTTTTTTTTTTTTTTTTTTTTTTTTCTTTCCTTCCAGTTTAATCCAATGTCTACCTGATTCACACTCCAGCCCAGTAGGTGGCGGTAATGCTCCTTTTTAGTTGGTTGCCAACCGCCATAAAAACCCAAAGAAGAAGAAGAAGAAGAAACATAGCTAAGAAACCATATGCTGTGAGGCAGGTGTCTAAAACAAATCACACACGTCTTATATCAAGCAGTGCATGCAGTTAGCATTGCTAATAAATACTAATGTTAAAATAAAATACAATTAAGTTTGTTTTTATGATTGATTCTTATTTAATTTAGGAAGATTTGCCTTGCAATTGACTCACAATGTAGTAGTTTCATTTGTTTAAGTTAGTTTAAAATACTTAGTTTAAACAATATGTAATAGAAACGAGATAGATAAACATTGTCCCGCATCACTTTATGTAGCCTTTCATTTCGACATATTTCAGAATTCAAATGCTATTATAAAGATAATGGTAATACAATTTACATTCCGGCATGAACTGGCCACATTGTTGATATTTAATATCAGATAGCATGTCAATATGTTGTGATTTTCTTCAAGATTTTTTTCTGAGGACCTAGACACTGTCCATGGTCTTCTGTCTAACCCGAAAAGGGAGTCACCAGATGAAGAAAAATCCTAAATGTCACAGTGGGAAGAGCATATGGCTATATCAACAAAGAAGCACATGGTTTGTGTAAACAAACACCCATGGCAACCCAGGGAAAATGACAATCACCATAGATAGGTTTGATGTCTTCGCAAAATCTAAAAAGGAAGATTGGGATGGAACACATCTCTGAAATTTTAGTATGTTTCTGAGAAAAAGATTATCTTTTTCAGGAAAAAAAATGGAAGGCATCGGACATTTCCCTTTATGAAAAACAATAGTCCAAAGTTGGCCAAAAATACCTTATTGCAGCAAGTGGCCATGTTTGAGCCACTGTATTTTGTTCTTTGTTTATGGCACACATTTTCAATTTTTTTTACTAAAAGATCAGTGGTCAAACTGCGTTCCCAGAAAATTTTAAACTTGAAAAGTGAAACCTCACTGAAATGTTGAATTTTGAAAGTGATTGATTTGACGTTTGGGCATATACTCACATTTCATTCCAAAATACCTATGATGTACATATAAACAAATTAAATCCAACTACAAAATTCTTAATAGGGTCAAATCTAAACATGGTGAAAATTACAGCCTTATCCAGTGAAATTCCTTTATTTGGTACGGCTTAACATAGGGAGTCACATTTTCCCATACAGCTATATTTCATCATTTTATTATTCAAAAACGGTTTGGAGTACAACTCTGAGATTTGGCAGGACAGCAGAAAACGGATTGGACTAAGGACATGATTTTTTTCAAAAAAATCCATGGCATGAACTGGGAAAATTTCTCAAAATTGGGTGACTTGGTGTGGAATGACCCATTTCTGAGATGCTTAAGGATATTTGAAAATCTGAGTTAACCAAATGCACTGATTAAAGTGACCTATATGCAGTATAATTTGAATATGTTGGAGATGTAGACAAAGGCTGCATCCGAAACGGGAAGGTAGTGGCTTGCTGCCTCGCTGCCTTCACTCTCTACAAAGTTACCTGCCGTAGGAGGTATCAAGGCAGCCGCTGAAATATTCGTTTCGGACGACCTATCAAGTTAGCAATTTAGAACGTCTTTTTGTTTCTTTAATTGTCCAGGCGCCGTTGCCAAGAGATTGGTAGATTCTATAGAATGTTGGGCGCTGAAGGCAGCATGAAGGAAGCGTTGATGCTTCCTTCAAAATTGGCCAAAACGAAGGTACCTTCGAAGGCAGGATTTTATGCATTTATTCGTTTCGGACATGCCTTGATGCCTCGCTGCCACCTAATGCTTCCTTCAAAGGCAGCATTTCCCCCATTTCGGACGCAGCCAAACACCGTTCCAAACCGGCACCAACCAACAGGCTGGATCAAACAAACTGTCACGAACCACACGGAAGCAGGATGCAATTGCAGAACGGACTTTTACTGGTGCAACCAAACAAAACAAAACTGAGCACATATGCTCCTCGAAGAACAGAGAATAAAACGATATTGGCAAATCACACGCACAAAGTTGGAGCGTTGCTGATTGTGAGCAGGTGTGGGCGTGGAAAGTAGTCTAAAATAAAACAACATAAAATCTGGTTTAAATTTAACCCAGCATTTTTTGAGTGTTGGTTAAAAGTTCGGAACAGCTATGTCGTCACCATGCAGATGAAACTGCTTGTCCAGCATATGTGTATGCATTTTGAATCAAAATATTATTAAAAGCAGTGGGCTTTAAAGGTCCGTGTATGATTCGTTCTTTGATTTTCAATTAAGACCGAAATAACAATAAAATGAAAAAAATACTTGCTACATGATTTTTTGGCTTTCCAGTGTTGAACAAAAAACAAAATAACGACTTATTTTTGGAAACTTTCATTTAATGCTCAGGTCAAAAATGAAACATTTCAAAAACGGTATTGGCACCAATTTTGATTTTATATTTTAATATGGGCATCCGTTTGGTTTCCAAAGTGCTGGGGGAAAAAAACATGCTTGCTTCTTAAGTGCTGGGGATAGGCCTAGACTATAGTTTTGTTATACAAAATTGCAGCGTAATGCAAGAACAAACTTGCATATCCACCCTTCACATATCATCTAAATTTGGAGATGGTACCAAAACAAATCTCTGATAAAAAAAAGGATACCTTAAACAGTGGCAAAAAGATCCCTGTCCCTTTAATTGAGTGGACTGATCAATACTTGTCAGGTTGAAGTTGGTCAGTGTCTGTGGATACTGAAAATCTTGTTGATTATTATACATCATAATATATTCAAGTGAACCACAACCTATCTGATACCTTTGCATACTTACACTTAATTGAGATCAGTAGAGCTTCATTTGTATTAACATGTAGGCTACTTCATAGCATAGCAATAGCAACCTCTGAGACTGAGGATTTTTCCTGAATCAAGCAAATATTTCTTCATTTCCTGAAACTGACTTTTTAGAAACCAATATATGGTGTGCTTAAAATTAATTGTCTTTGCCAAGACAAAAACTTGTTTTACTTGAAATTTTTATTGAAATAAGATTTGTGTGAGACATTCTCACTTTACAAGAAATTCAAGTTATATTGTCTTATTACTAGTATTTTTAGCTTAAGTAAGTTTTGCCTTTTGGTTGATTTAGACTTGAATTAAGAGGGACAAAATGTTTCCACTTGAAACATGACAAATTAGCTATGTGAGATTTTGATTTTTTTGCAGTGACATAGACAGACTCAGGAATAGTATTTATGTGGACATACACGAGAGTATGTATGAGCAGAGTTACATTCCAAGGGAACAGCAACACTGAACTGTAGCCTAGTTTATTGACAGCACTATGTCTAATATCATTCACAGACTACATGGGTCAGACTAGGTCAAACTTTTAGGGCATACTGTCCAGACAAAAACAAGTTATATAGTGTGTGTCAGTGGCCCCTTAAAACGATAAGAGACTAAAAGTAAAAGTAGCGTCAGGTTCAAAGGGACTAGTTCACTGATATCTCTGCTCTGCTTTTGGATTTTGATGCTAAACTTCTCCCATAAAAACCTGACAAGTCATACTATACTTATAAAGTATCGCCTGGTGATGAAGTATATAGGCCACAGCTTAATCCTTTGGGCAGAATCAGCTCTGTCTTTCAAACTGTCAGCACTCAATAAAATAGGGAGCCAAAGTCACGCCCTCTTCCGAGTTAGCCTAGGGACCTATCGAGCCCACTAAAATGGATGAACAGATACATATAACTTCTGGTTCGCTTTGGTATGAGCCATGGGTTTCACATATAATGTTTATAATGTTTAAACTTACATTTTGAGCTTCACAAACGTAAAAAATAAATTCATTGTAGACGAACGTCAAAAGTTACGTTACATAAAACAACAAACATAGTCTTGTTTGGCATGAATGATTATCATGTAAATTCACATGCAACATATGTGTGACTCAGGTTATAAATCAAAGTGGACCAGAAATTCATGTTTATATGTCCATTCACTCTCCGGCCAAAAGGTCCCTATGCTAAACCGGAAGTTAGCGTGACTTCGGTTCCCTATAGCGCTACGACCAGAGTCTTTCTATGGCTCTGGCTACAACCAATCAGAACTACAAGCCAGATGCTGTTTCTTGGCTAAGCGCGCTCAATGACTCCCTACACAAATGGAGCATTTTGATTGGTTAATCATCCATGGTTTGTGATCAATCACAAGTCCACTAGACATACTGGCTGATCAAATCAATTTGCTACTGTTAGGTTTTCTAGGCTAATCCCCTAACCTTGTGTCTTTGGATTTTGTTTTGTTCTCACTTCATTTTCACCCAACTTTCATATGAATTGAACTTGGATAGTTTCTTTTTTCTTTTCCTTTGTCAATGGAATAGGTTAAATCTCAAAATTGAAACCGTTTTTGCACTTTTTGTAGATCATTGTCTGTCTGCGAGAGAGAGAGAGAGAGAGAGAGAGAGAGAGAGAGAGAGAGAGAGAGAGAGAAAACATCCTGAAGACACATACATATCTGATTTCATACAGTTTTTACTCAGTTTTGGGACAATAATTGAATCAAATCACAAAAACAAGAACATCTTGAAAGTTAAGCAATGAAATACCTGATGAGCAAACTATTAACATTATGAAGTCCTAAAAACTGATGAAATGACATTGGAATGGAAACGTGATTAGTGAGGAAATTCGGGTTGCCAGATATGAAATGATGAGGAATGATGTCAGTGAAATCATTTTTGTGATTTATCAGAAGTTAATATTGTGTGTTTCTTTGGTTTCTGTTTCATCCAACTCGCTCCGTTTAACTGTAGGGCTTCTTAGAATGGTATAGTGACTGCCTAGGCTAATTGTACCTGGCTAACTAATAGGCCTTAACCTGTCCTCTCTCTCTCCTGGCTAGACAGAGTAGCACGGCTGTCCCCAGGTAGACTGGAACCGAGTCTTCACGCACGTCACACCTATTTTTTGTAGTGGTAACATGCACCCCACCATTTGCAGTGATCACCCATTATGCCCGTAAGTGTATTTTTGTGTATACGTGTGTGTGTGGGGTGAAAGGCACCTCGTGGCATAGTCACAAACCTAAACTGCCCTAAACTAATAAGACCCTTACCACTTCACTTGGTTACACCTGAAACAAGACCAAACTGCCCCTGTTACTCTGAGGACTTTATTTCGTTCCTTTCTTCTGATCCGTAATTCTGTCTGTTACTATTTCCTTTCCTCTCCTTGCTTCCTATTCTCCTCATCTTGTGGGCACCCTCAAACTGTTCAGGACTATTGAAGCCTCCTTTATTTAATTCCAGCATGTCCGTGATCATCTCCAATAACTCTTTCACCTGACTTTGGCAGTTCTTCTCTTTATTGTTGAAGGCAAGAAATCGATTTCCACAATCTTTAATGAGCTTCAGTAGTAATGGATCTTTTTACACAAATGACTGCTCCCCCTGCTTTTTCTTTTCTCTCAGAGGTTTATGTAAACATGGTTTTAGCTAAATGGCCTCTTTCAAATTATCTTTAAAACTTTTTTTCTTTTTTTTTTTTTACGACGTGAAATAACCCAGATAGCCAACCATTGTTGTGATCACAGACTGAAACGGCAATACAGCAAGACTGTGTGTGTGTGTGTGTGTGTGTGTGTGTGGGTGTGTGTTTCCTTGAGCAGACCAGAGCAACACCAACCGTGCAGAAGACTTTCGGTCCGGTACTCACTCCCAAATAACTAGGCAAGAATTCCTCTCTTCAGAAGGAAGAAGAAAACTGTTAAGACTCAAGACTGATTCTGGCCTCTAGTGGCCGCTATTGTGCCTCTGTGATTTTGTTTCACATGTCTTTGTTTGTAGTGATCATGTGTTTCATGCACTGCCTCTTACTTTGCACTGATTTTCCTGCCTTTTCTTAATTGCCCACCTGAATGCTGTAATTGCTCTAGTCATGTGATCCATTTGTCAATGTATTTATACTGGCTCTTTTGTGTCTTGCCTTCACTGAGTCTTTGGGTTTATGTCGGTGAGTGAAACTCTTGCTTGTTTCTGCTCTAAGTTTTTTTTACATTTTTTGAATTCGCTCTGCCCTTGTATTTTGCTGGACTTAGTCATACTTTTTCTGTTTGGATTTTTGTTCAGTTGGATTACTTTTGGATTCTGGATTCTGATCACCTGGACTGTTTTTTTGTTGTGACTCTGGATTGTTGGATATAATTTTAGTTCCCTCAATAGCTCACTCATTAGGCAACCCGCCTAGCACTCCAGTGACCCGGGTTCAATCTCTGACCCTGGTGTGTTAAAAATTGTTTCAAACTGCCGTATGTCTATTTTACGGATTATCTCTACAGTTTACAGTTTCAAAACTTCCAACACTGTCGTTATACACACACCACACCCTCATCATCAAAACATTCTCAACATGAAAACCTCAGGTCAGTGTATTACACAAACTATTTATATTATTTTGTATCGAAGAGTGTGATAATATTGTATTCTATTGATGAGTCCTGGCAGACTGCTTTGTAAAAACATTCTGCCTAGCAGTGCAAAGAAAATTAAGGACATAAGTTGCATATTTTGTATCGAAGAGTTTGATAATATTGTATTCTTTGAAGACAGATTCTTCCCTTAGCGGCCTTTCGCACTGAATGTGGTTTTCCAATCTAAAAACGCGTGTTCTGAAATAGTGAGTGAGAAAACTATGCAAGGTCGAAAGTGATAAATGTACGTCTTGTTGCTATGACAGCTAGATTTGGCTACACCGCTAACTCCCTGACTTAGCTATGACTGCCAGCTAGGCAATGGGCCCATTGTTGAAGAAAACGCGACCTCAAAAGTTGAGAGCTTGGCAAAAACTTATGATGTATGATGAAAGTCGAAAAAATTCTGTATTGTCCTTTAGTTGTACATACTGTATTGTCCTTTAGATGTACATACTATATGTCATGTAGTGGTTAACATGGTTGTAAAAACAATGAAAGACTTTGGTTAACAGTATGGTGCGCGGTCAACTTTTATTAGATCATTGTTACAAAAAAGTTACTTGAAGCAGGATATTATATCCTGGTCAGCAACATGCCACAAGCCTTGAAGGTTTACTCTTCAGCCTTGGCCTGGAAAAGAGAACATGAGTGGCAAGAATTTTAATATACTAATTGCAAATGTATAATATATGCCTAAAATATCACAACAATTTGATTTACCTTTCCAGAATCGCGGGTCTTGGCTCTGAGCTTGTTGACTTGGGACTCAGCAATGTCAGCACGCTCCTCAGCCTCCTCCAGCTCATGCTGCACCTTCCTGAACCTAGACAGGTGGCCATTGGCTTGTTCCTCCTGTGTTAATACATACCCAAGCAGATTTCATTTAAAATTGAAAAACCCAAACCGAGTAAAACTGTATTTAGAAAGTCCACTCTTGTTTTAAAAGAAACTACTTACAGCTTCCTCAGCCTGCCTCTTATAGGCCTTGACCTTTGTCTGCAACTTGTCAACCAGACCCTGTAGTCTGCCCATATTCTTCTTGTCCTCCTCAGTCTAAAGGGAAAAAAGTGTATCAGGCCTTTTTTTTGAAAGGGGGAATTCAAGTCAATATCTGACATGTTTCCTGCAATGGCCATGTATGAAAAACAAAGAGCAAACAGAATAAATAAAGGCAAAAAAGTATTTTGGTATCTACAGTTAAACTGTAAATTACACTTGGATCAGTTGTGTGGTCAACACAAATAATGTCAAAATACTCTTCCCCGCTCTATTTTTATTGCTCCTATTAATCCCACAGAGCCTTCAGAAGCTGTATTGGTTATAATTTAAATGGGACATATAAATAAAATAATTTCTTTGTGTGATTTCCAATCCAAATTATTCACAAGAATCGACCATCTTGCTCTTTTTGTACTAAAAATTGATCATGATAATTCTTTACCTCAAATGGCCATGCACTTGGTGGCGCTGTAAACAACAACTAACCACCAAGCGCTATAATAGTAACCATTTAAATATTTGTTTTTAGTTGAAGGCAAGCATCGTGTCATCTTGCTGCTAATTTTGACCACTGATATTTACTTTTTTTTAAAAATAAGCAAAAAACTGCACGTTAATGCTTCTTTAAATAGCTTTGTCTATGTTGTTCTATTTATCTTCTGCCACTCAGCTATGTGCACATTTTTGTGTGACATTACCCAGAAATCCATGTATTGTCTAATTGAACTTTTTGTTCTTGATTTCTCCAGTCCTACAAAATGTAATTATTTTATTTATTTATTTATTTTTATTTGACCTTTAAATATAAGATATGTGCATCTGGGACAGTAGAATTGAGAGATATGAAGGCAGTGTTATAATAGTACCTTTGTAAACAAAAATATTCCAATAGATCATATCTGCACAGTGAGAACTGAAACCAGTCAGCTCATAGAGCATGCTATAATGAGTGTGGCGTTTGCCAAATAAGCAACTGCCTGCAACATTTGCTCCTGGTTTTCATAATAATCAGCTTTCCACTGTTTTTCCAGAGCTGGGTTTTGTTTGAGAGAGTGAAGAGTGCGTCCTCTACCTGATAGGTTAGCTCCTTAACCCTCCTCTCGTATTTCCGGACCCCCTTAACAGCATCAACACCACGTCTCTGTTCAGCCTCAACTTCAGCTTCCAGCTCACGGACCTTAACATTAAAATACACACATATAACATATTCAGACATGGACATTTATTTAACAAATGTGGAGGATCATCTTAAATGATGCTACTTACCCTGGACTCCAGTTTCTGGAGCTGTTTCTTGCCGCCCTTCATGGCCAGGTTCTCAGCCTCATCCAAGCGGTGCTGGAGATCCTTCACAGTGACTTCCAGGTTCTTCTTCATCCTCTCCAGATGAGCACTGGTGTCCTGCTCCTTCTTCAGCTCCTCTGCCATCATAGCAGCCTAAATAAGGGGACAAATATACAGTTTATAAATGACTTATTAGGACTTTCATATATAATTTTCAAATAGAAATCATAATATTACTTACATCAGTGATGGCCTTCTTGGCCTTCTCCTCAGCATTTTTAGCCTCCTGGACAATGTCATCAACCTCACCTTGGACCTGAACCAAGTCAGCCTCAAGTTTCTTCTTGGTGTTAATCAGGCTTGTGTTCTAAAAATTTAAAATCAGATGTCATCAGATCAGATACTATAAAATCTAAATAAGAATGGAATCAATTTTTTTTTTTTAACACTCCTCTCCTTACTTGGGAATGCAGGAGGCCAACACGCTCACTGACATCAACCAGCTCCTGCTCAGCCACTTTGCGGCCTCTTTCTGTCTGCTCCAGGGCAGCTCTCAGCTCCTCAATCTCAGCCACCATCAGGCCATTCCTGCGCTCAACCATGGCAACCTGCTCCTTCATGTCCTCTTGGCCTCTGACAGCATCATCAAGGTGCAGTTGAGCATCCTTAAAAATTATATGGTAAGAGAAAAGTTATAAGTTACCCATACATTTTATTATTAATCAGAAGTTATCTTACCTTTTTATTGATATTACTGACCTTGAGCTGACCCTGGACATTCCTAAGATGTTTCTGGGACTCAGAAGCCTGGCGGTTTGCGTGGCTGAGCTGAATCTCCATCTCGTTGAGGTCTCCCTCCATCTTCTTCTTGACTCTGAGGGCATCATTCCTGCTCCTGACCTCTGAGTCGAGAGTGCCCTGCATGGAGTCAATCACCCTCTGGCTGTTCCTCTTGATCTGTTCCATCTCCTCATCCTTCTCTGCAAGTTTTCTGTCAATCTCACCCTTGACCTGGTTGAGCTCAAGCTGGACACGAAGAATCTTGGACTCCTCATGCTCAAGAGTTCCCTAAATGAGAAAACATCATGTCTGTTTTGCAAGGGCTTATATTCTGTATACAGTATGTGATTGGTAATTGATGTGGATGTTCTTTTTTAATAACATGTTTACCTCAGCCTCTTCCAGGGCTGTCTGGATCTCAGACTTCTCAGTCTCAACTGTCTTTTTGGCCTTCTCAAGTTCATGGATGCTCTTTCCAGTCTCACCCAGCTGCTCAGTCAGGTCTGAGATCTCCTCTGTGAATGTAAATTTACAGTATGAGAATTACAGTAATATATGCTTATCATTCCAAAGAGCACTAACATGTAATTGGAATTACACTCTTTATCACTGCTTTTATGTCTTGGGTTTTACAGGCATAGCAGGCAACCCTGTCCCTTCACTCATTCCACGAAGATTCTTTTCAGACCAAACAATAGACCCCCGAAAAGATAATGTTACTAGAGATATGCTGACTGATGATGTAAGAAATGTAATTTGCTGATTAAGTAGAACTCAGGTAAGGTATCCAAGAGAGCCTTCAATCACTCTAATGAGCAGTTTAACCATCAAACTGACTATGAAGTTTAAAAAGTTGACTTTAACTTACGTTGAAGATTCTTGTTCTCCCTCTTCAGAGTCTCCAAATGGTCAAGTGACTCTTCATAGGAGTTCTTCATCTTGAACAGTTCAGTGCCAAGAGAGCGAGCCTCTTTCTGGGCACCCTCCAGCTCTGCCTGGCCTTCTTCAAACTTTTGTTTCCATTCTGCCAGAACCTTTGAGAAACATATCCATTCAGTCAGTCAAATTCAAAAGATAATTTAATCAAATTCACAAAATTTTATCTGTTTAAAGATTCGGATTAAGACTAATGCCATCACATCGTTAATTAAACTGTGTCTAGTGCAATAACTTACCTTATCAAAGTTTCTCTGCTTCTTGTCAAGATTAGCAGCCAGAGAATTGGCTCTCTCCACATCAATCATGAGATCCTCGACTTCACCCTGAAGTCTCTGCTTGGTCTTCTCCAGAGAGGCACACTTGGAATTGACAGCTTCAATTTGTTCTTCAGCATCCTGTAGACGCTGGGCAAGCTTTTTCCTGATAAGGTAATGGAATAGAGTCAGAATATATTATGGTTCCCATCATATCAATAATCAACATGTTTTATGTTCACATTGCTTGAATGTTTGATAGATGCACACTTTACGATATGTGTTGTACTTACTTGGACTCCTCAAGTTCTTCAGTACGTTGGATAGCATCAGTTTCATATTTAGACCTCCACTGAGCTACCTCACTGTTGGCCTTGGACATGCCACGCTGAAGCTCAGCCTTTGCTTCCTGCTCCTCCTCAAACTGCTCCCTCAGGAGGTCACAGTCATGGCGAGCTGACTGAACAGCATGGGCCAGGGCATTCTTGGCCTGTTTGTGGAGAGGTATTTATTGTCTAAAATATAGGCATAGGCCTACAATACTTGTCTCCAATATGAGTTCCCTATCAATAAATCATGGATTTGTATCTCCACCAAGAAGGTTATGTTTTCGGTCACAATGGTTTGTTTGTCTGTTTGTCAGCAGGATAACTCGAAAAGTATTGCATGGATTTGGATGATATTTTCGGACAATGTGTAAATCGGGACAAGCAAGAGCTGATTAAAATTTGGTGGCGATCGGTGATCCAGAACATGATCTGGAATTCATATTGTGTCTGTCACTACATTGGCTTGGCGGAAGTCTGCGCTCTCTGAGCGCTTTTCTTTTTTTTTTACCTTGACCTCCTCTTCAATGTGCCTCTTCAGTTCCTCTATTTGCTGCGTGAATGCCTGTTTACTTCTGGTCAGCTGAGAAACTAGGGCATCTTTCTCCTCAACCTGACGTCCAAGCTCACCTGAAAAATAGTTGGGCTTTTACCATTCATTTCTTTTCAGAAATTACAGATAGATACATCTATCATTGTATTCTGTAAGACATACCATTTTCAGTCTGAAGTCTTGCTCTCTGACCACTGAGGTCATTGACCTGGCGAACACCCTCATCACTCTTAGCCTTGACTTCACTGAGTTGGTCTTCAAGAGTGCGGCACATCTTCTCAAGATTTGCCTATGAAAATATATGAGTAACAACAACTTAGCTCTAGGGAATACAATGTATGTTTTTTATAAGCTACCACATATAAGTTGATCCATCTCATCAACCTTAGCTTTGGCAACAGCCTCCATGTTGCTGGAAAGGTCATCAATCTCCATCTTATATTCACTTTTCTCCTTCTCAAGCTTCTGCTTGACACGCTGGAGGTTGTCGATCTGCTCTCCCAGCTCAGCTACGCTATCAGCCTGCTTCTTGCGAAGAGCTGCTGCAGTTGCTTCATGCTGCAGGGTGGACTCTTCAAGGTCACGACGCAGCTTCTGGAACTCAGCCTCACGCTTCTTGTTCATCTCAATTTGAGCAGCAGTGGCACCACCAGCCTCCTCAAGCCTCTCACTGATCTCCTCAAGTTCCCTGGAGAGATCAGCTCTCTGCTTCTCCACCTTGGCACGAGCAGCGCGCTCAGCCTCAATCTCTTCCTCCAGTTCCTCAATGCGGGCCTATTGGTGAATATAAAATATTGTTAAAAAGAAAAGATTCCGAAAACCATTTTTGTTTTGTTTTTTTGCAAGACATTAATATTATACCTGAAGCTCTTTGATCTTCTTTTGGAGCTGTGCTCCCAGTGACTGTTCATCTTCAATCTTACTGAGAAGCTGGCTTGTCTCAAAGTCCTTCCTGTTTCATTGAAAATCAAAACAATATTTGGTGGTATTCATTGTAATGGTTTTGGAACTTATTGCAAAGGAATTCCTCAAAGGAATTGTACATTACTTCTTCAGTTTCTCCTCGGATTGCTGCTTGTCATTCTCCAGATCCATGATGTTCTCCTGGGACAACTTCAGGTCACCCTCAAGCTTTCTCTTGGCTCTCTCAAGGTCCATGCGAAGCTTCTTTTCTTGCTCCAATGAACCCTCAAGCTGTGAATTTAATTAGTTAATTACTTTATCATGTACAAAATCTTCATCACCTGGCAGTTTCAGATACTAGACCCATAACTCACATCATCCACTTGCTGTTCAAGCTTGGTCTTGGATTTGGTCAGAGTGTTGACTTTGTCTTCCTCTGCCTGAAGGTCATCAAGGGTCTGCTGGTGGGCCTCTTGGAGGCCTTTCTTCTCCTTGGTCAGCTTAGCAATGGACTCATCCTGAGAGGCCATTTCCTCAGTGAGGTTTTTAACCTGTTCATAGAGTGTAAATCAGTAACCCTGGTTTCCACAGACATACATTTAGTTTTCTGCCTTTACAGGAATTTCCCAACCTTATTCTCTGTTGCATGTTTCTCTTTCTCCACTTTGGCCAAGGTCAACTCCAGATCATCAATGTCTTTCTTGAGCTCAGAGCACTCATCCTCCAGTTTCCTCTTCTTCGCAGTCAGCTCAGCATTGATTTCCTCCTCATCCTCCAGTCTCTCGGTTGTCTCTTTGAGTCTGGCCTCGAGCTGAATCTTACTCTTGATCAGACCCTCGCACCTCTCCTCAGCATCATTAAGATTTTCAGAGCCCTATGATGGATATGACAAACAGAAGAAAGCTTGGTAACATTTTCTATGAACTCAGTATTGATAGAGCATTATAAATGCATTCATAAATGGTTGTAACCACTGACATTAGAATTCGTAACTAATTACATGTTCTCATGACTGTACTCAAATTATAATGTTACTATATAAGCCTTTATAACCTGAGGTGTCACAAAACATAAACCCTCCTGGGCCTTTATGTAAAAATGTGCTTAAGGGAAACTGTTTTAAAATGAAAACATACTGATGACACTTGGAGTGAAAGGTCATTCCTTTCTTGCACAAGAGCGACCATCTTCTCCTCCAGTTCTTTTTTCCTGGCCTCAGTTTTTGCATGAGTCACTTTGAGTTTTTCAAATTCCTCCTTCATGTTAGCAAGCTCTTTTTCTGTCTCTGCACTCTTCAGCAGAGGCTTGATCTTGTAGTAAACCTTCATCCATGGCCAATGCTTGACATTCATGAAGGAGCGGATATTCCACTGGATGGTGAAGATTGACTCTCTATGAATTGAATTTCACAAATGTGAATTAATATTCAGTTATATTTTCAAACATTAAATTATGTCAAACTTTAAATTTCAAAACCAGGGCCAACATTTCTAATTATATCAGTGTTTTCAAATTACCTCCTTTCCATCATTTTGACGAATTCCCTCCTCATCAGATATGCACGGCAAAGAGCCTGAGTCATTGTGACCAAGGCTGCCAGTTTCTCATCTCGCATCTCTTCAAGGGTACCCAGAAGACCAGCTTTAAAGAACACCTTAAGGACAGGTAAGAACAAATCTTATCTAAACATCATATATTAGGAAAGATGCATGACTCAGAAAGATGCATGATTGACTGCATGAGTTACAGATCTGCTATTAGAATTTTACCTTAGTGTGTCCAAACTTGTACTGGGTGTGATCAACATCAATTGATCCTAAGAGCTTTTCAGAAGCCTTCTTGTTATCAATGAACTGACCTTCAGGGATGACACTGGCATTCAACACTTTGTATCTGTAGCATAGAAATAAAACATATTTATATTTTTTGGACTGGAATTACCGGTAACCAAACATATATTACCCCCTCCTCCCTTAGTGATTTTCTTTCTCAATGTACCTCTGCTTGAAGTCACCATAGAGGATTCTGCTTGGGAAACCCTTTCTGCAGATTCTGATACCCTCCAGCACACCATTACACCTGAGCTGGTGAATGACCAGGAAGTTCTGCATGTAACCTTTGAAAAAAAAGCATAATTTTGATTTTATAAATTGTGACTGCAAATTGAACATATGCAAGTTTATATTCCACCAAATTCCATTTACCTGGTTTCTTAATCTCATTTGGGATCAGACAACGCACAAAGTGAGGATGGGTGCTTCTCAAGTTGGTCATGAGTTTACCCAAATTCTCCTGTGGGGAGGAATGCAATATAAGTAAGGAGTGTAACCTAGAAAAGGGACTCTAAAAATTGATCAATTGATTATTATTGGCTAGATATACATACTCTGAACTGTGAAGACACAGTCATCATGGAACCACCCTTCTTCTTCTTACCACCCTTTCCACCAGTCTCTGTTGACATACAATGATTAATTCAATAACTGAATCATTTAGAAATTGTTACAGTAGACATTTTTGTATGAGCTAAGACGTATGTAAAAATAGTTATACCCTCAACAACAGGTGGGTACAGAACAGGCAGAAGTTTCACTCCTGACTTCTGGTACAGCTGCACCACAGAGTCATTCAGTGGATCCTTATTCTTGTCCAGCCAGCCTGCAACATTGTAGTCCACAGTGCCGGCATAGTGCACCAGGGAGAAGTGGGCTTCAGCCTTGCCTTTGGCAGGCTTGGGCTTCTCAAAGGCTTTGGTCTTGCCAAGATGCTGGTCATACAACTTGTTCTTGAAAGTGGTATCAGAGGCCTTAGGGAACATGCACTCCTCTTCAAGGATGGCAAAGATACCCATGGGCTGTTAAAAAAATAATATAAAATTAAAAGTGAGCATCAGTAAACATAAGACATTATAGCTCTTGATTTGGAAAATGTATGTAAAATTGACCTTCTCAATCAGCTCAATGCAAGCGGCCAAGTCCATGCCGAAGTCAATGAACTCCCAGACAATGCCCTCTTTCTTGTACTCCTCTTGCTCCAGAACGAACATGTGGTGGTTGAAGAACTGTTGCAGTTTCTCATTGGTGAAATTGATGCACAGCTGTTCCATGCTGTTGAACTGTGAGTGCAGAAATGTTATAATTTGATAACTGGACAATTTGTGTTTGAGAAATGTACAATCTTGGTTGAGAGTTGTTTTTTCACTTAAAATATTGAAGTTTTGTCCTCACATCGAAAATCTCAAAGCCAGCAATATCCAGCACACCAATGAAGAACTGCCTTGGCTTGCTTTGTGTCCAACATCTGGTTGATACGGATGACCATCCACAAGAACATCCTCTCATAGATAGACTTGGACAAGGCCATAACTGAGTTATGGACCTGCGAAACAAGATGCCAATATATTAGTTTTAGTTGTCACGGTGACCGTTTATGATGACCGAAAAGTATAATCAACCATAAACTATCTACACCCTCTAATGGGAGAAATAATACCTGTGGCACAGTCTGACCCTTGGTGACAAATTCATTTCCGACCTTCACTCTTGGGTAGCACAAACCCTTCAGCATATCAGCAGAGTTCAAGCCCAAGAGGTAAGCGACTTTGTCAGCATCTGTAAGCAATTAAACACTGTTAAATGTTGACGTTTCTCTAGAAAGTAAAGAAAAAGTGAAATCATGCATTGATTAGAATCTACATTTCAGTAAATAACAATAACAACAACAACTATAATAATAATAATAATAATAGTAATAATAATGTTACATACAGAAGTGTTTACTATTGTAATGTTGGGGGGAGGGGGGACGACTTATTAGAACTTATGTTGTATATTGAAACAGGCTTTTTGGCTAAATAGTGACCACTCAGAATTATAATTGCTTTGTATTATTTGTGGGCACAATCCAAGTCTCATGTTCATGATGGCTCTTTGGCCATACAAAAGCCCTCCTAATTAAACAAAACCAAGGCAAAATGTTTTGGCTTTGACCTCTATTTCAAAGGTAATGGCATGGAAAACACTGTGCTGCAAACCAAGCTTGATTTTCCCCCCAGGTGTCTAAGAACTTTTTTAACAAGGTACTTTGTACTGTGGGGTCTTCTTGAATCCCAGGGTGGATTCAAATTTTAGTCTTGGGAAATCCCAGAATGGTTTTATTCTAAAATTAATCTAAGGCTGTATAGTTCTTACACCTACCCTCAGTGCCATCTGGCTCAGCCTGCTCCTCACGCTGCTTCTGCTTGAATTTCATGTTGCCATGATGGAGCACAGCACCAGTCAGCTTGTAAATGGTGACTTTCTCCTCTTGACTGAAGCCCAGGATGTCAATGGCAGTCTGCAATTACAAGGTGTAGATATATTTTTAATGAAGTTGCATTAATGTGACTTTTATTTTTAAGAATAAATGTTTATTAAAGACATACATCTGTGGCCTCCAACTCCTCTTTGTCATCAATGCTGGCCACAGTGATCTGACCCTGACTGCACATGGGGAAGTCGTAGGGGTTGGTTGTGATGAGGGACATCTCTGGAAAGGGTGGTACATTAGAGAGGGTGTTAAATCAAATGTTGTGTTGCTACATCCACTTTAAGATGTTGGGTCTGGGAAAGCACTATTAGCAAGGTTATAGTATAGTATAGTTTACTTTATTTGATATGGACAGAGCAATTGCATTGGACAAAACCAGATGCATTGTTTAAGTGTTTTAGCACAGGTGCTAATTCTCAACACTAGTCCATAGGCAGCTTTGAAGCTTTTAAGCTGTTAAGGGACAGGATAAACAACTGTCTTTCAAATCCATCTGTCACATCATATGTACACAGTATATAATGTTGCTAGTTGTCCTTGGCTGTAAACTACATTTGGGCTTCTACAGTAGATTTCTTGACAAGTATAGGGTGACGTACAAAAATAAAAGTAATCTACCCATTCACTATGGCTGACCGGAAGGGGAGAAGATCACACTTCCCTCTTTGCAGACAGGTGAAACTATGGACCTTACCAATCAACTCAGGCATGTGGTTGGTCATCATCTGGTAGAAGATGTGGTAGCCTCTCTCATCAGGAAGCTGGAATGTCACTCTTGACTTCTCCAGCAGATCTGTTTACCCATACAAAATATACTATGTGATAGATAGCTTATATAAACCTATAGTGTATTATGACCATGTCTCCTGCAGATGTAACAAGGCCTATTAGATACACACATACTGTACATTATATGAAACATAGGCCTGCAGTGTATGTGACCATATACCACAAAATCAGTCAAGTTATGGTTTCAAGATATTTTGAGATATGGAATGCACCAAAAAACTGCATGAACATTTCTATCTGCATTAAATGTTAAATTTCGTTATCGGTGGGAAAGGTGTATATAGAAGTGTGTAAAGCACATACAGTATGTGGCCATATATTACATCTTTTGTGTGCAGAGGAAACTTTAATGAAACAGAATTATGGCATACAAAAAAATATAAATGTGTAATGCTAATGATGATACTTACAAGTCTCAATATCAGCACTAGCCAGTTTTCCAGTTGTCCCAAAGTGAATTCTGATGAATTTACCCTGTGTGAAATAAAGCAGTGTCCAATTTTTCAATCAAGAACCCTGGATTCTGTAAACAGACTAGTAGTTTTTGGGAGGAAATGAACTTACAAAACGGGAAGAGTTGTCATTCCTCACAGTCTTGGCATTACCATAAGCCTCCAGCAGTGGGTTGGCAGCAATAATCTGGTCTTCAAGAGAGCCCTGCAAATGAAATACACTTTTTTGTTATGTAGATCTTTGGTTATCTTAGAGCAATTTCAAAAACTATACACCATACTACATGCATTCATGTCAACAACGTGTCTTCATTGTATTTTTCGAGCAGATCTAACTTCTACTTTTTTATTATCATTTTTGTATTACCTGCATTTTTGAGGCTTGCTTTGGTGCGTCGTCTTTTTTAGCACCACCTACTGCAATTGTTGCAAAGTACTGGATGACACGCTTGGTGTTCACAGTCTTTCCAGCACCGGATTCTCCACTAGATTACACATGTAATTATTATTATAATAATATAGTCATTATCCAACAACAGCCTAATAGGAAGTCAAAATGCCTTACAAAACTTACTAAAAAGATATTAGTTTGTTATCACTTACGTGATCAGAACAGACTGGTTTTCCCTGTCTGTAAGACAAAATGTATTTTGGGTTTGTAGACAAATTTATCATTAAATGAAAAATATATCTATAAATATATATATATCTAGTTTAGTTTACGCTTACCTTGGAGCATGAACTGGTAGGCATTGTCAGAGACAGAGAAGATGTGGGGTGGGGCCTCCATGCGCTTCTTGCCTCTGTAGGCATTCACCACTTCTTGATCATACACTGGGAGCCACTTGTAGGGGTTTACAGTGGCGCAGAAAAGCCCAGAGTAGGTCTGCATGAAAGAGGAACAAAAAGAGTTATTTTGTGCCTCTAATTTGACAATTGCAAACAGTTGTACTGGAAAAGAGCTTACATAGATCATCCATGCTGCATAACGCTCTTTGAGGTTATACAACACAGCAGCTTCATTGAGGTGGGTCATCATGGCCATGTCCTCAATTTTGTCAAACTTGGGAGGATTCATGGGGGTGACATCATCCTCCTTCACTGTCCTTTCCTTAATGTCAGGAGATAAAATAAAATGTAATGAAAGACATACATATTAAAGAACACAGATAGATACAGTAGATAGATAGATAGATAGATAGATAGATAGATAGATAGATAGATAGATACACAGACACACAGACAGACAGTACACCATAACATAATGTAAACAATGTCAATGCAAGCATATGTCCATGTGAGAATTGTGCAGTTTCAAACACTTTATGAACACAATTTGTATCATGTAGTCATGCATCATACCTCTTTAGTGTCAAGGACCTCAACGGTGACTTTGCCACCTTCCCTCTTTTTGATTGTACCCTTCAGGTACAATTCCTCCTTGTCAGCCACATAACAAGCTGACTTTGCATCAAAGGGCTTGCTCTGGGCTTCAATTCTCTCCTTCTCAGGCTTACGGAGGTAAATGGCAGCCTTGCCATAAATGGCCATGTCCGCGTCCCCCATGGCTGTTGGTTACTGCAGTAGTCACAAACATACAAAGAGAAATTTTCATATTTTTCTTTCATCATAGGATAAAAACACCATAGGATAAAAAAATATTTTACTGTTATAACAATTTGGGCAGAATTTTGAAATTGTAAATGACACACAATATGTCAGTATACACTAATAACAGGCGACATAACAATAATAAGCAAATGTTGATATCACTTGTGCGCTTTCTGCAAAATGCTAGCCTTATCCAAAGCACACTGAATTCAAATCAGTATGTATTCTGGTTGACACATACTGATATGCGAGCTTGATTTAATTTGACTCTTAAGCTCAGTACTATGGCCCCTAAAGCAATTATACGGGGTGAATCAACATCTAACCCTGCTGTTTTCACAGTGCTAAGTGCTATTGATAGCCAGACAATGACTGAACTTCGTGCAACACAGACCGAGATAGCGAAACAACAGCGGAATCAGAAGCGGGCATATCAAAAAGAAACCTAATCGATTTGTTTTGACATGCCCCACATGTTTGCTGGTGCACCATTTAGGTCTGCATTGCACGAAATTGGGTCATTTTCTGGTTATGAATACATAGCGCTGTGCATTTTGGGATTTCTTTCCACTGCTACGCTGACGACACACAGATCTATCTTCCTTTAAAACGCACTGATACTCCTGCATTGAAGTCACTTTTAGATTGTCTAGAGGACCAACGCTTAATGGCCTTGAATTTCTTTAATTTTAATGAAAGCAAGACTGAAGTCTTATTAGTTGGACCTATGGGGGCTTGTAATGCTTCCACTATAGACCTATGCTCCTTGAGTCCTTATGTAAAACCTAGTGTGAAGAATTTGGGCATGATTATGGATAGGGAATTAACATTTGACAAACAGATTAACTCTGTAGTTAAATCTAGCTTCTTTCAGCTGAGACTTTTAACTAAAGTCAAGCCCTTTCTTTCCTTTAATGATTTTGAAAATTGATCCATGCATTCATTACCTCTAGATTAGATTATTGTAACTCTCTCTATGTAGGCCTTAATCAGAGCTCTCTTTCACGCCTACAATTAGTTCAGAATGCTGCTGCCCGCTTTTTGACCGGCACACGCAAGAGAGAACACATCTTCCCTATCCTAACATCCCTTCATTGGCTTCCTGCCCAATACAGAATTGATTATAAAATCTTACTTTTAACTTTTATATCTTTAAATGGTAAAGCCCCTTCTTATCTTTCTGATCTTCTGCATAGGTACACACCTTCACAAACCCTTAGATTCACAGAGCAGTCGTTGCTTACGATCACCAAATCTAAATCTAAATACCGTGGTGATCGTGCTTTTGCAACTGTAGCCCCTAAACTTTGGAACAAACTTCCTCTCCATATTAGAATGGCCCCTTCTCTATCTCTTTTCAAATCCTATCCCAAAACATACCCTTACTAGCTTATAATGTAATGTAATTTTGTCCTATTCTTTGCCTGCCCCCCCCCCTTTTTTATTTCTTTTTAGTTATGTTAAGTTTTATTTTTTAGTTATCTTAGTTAAGTTTATTTTATTGACATAAAGTTAGGTTAGAGTAAGTGTTAGTTTTAGTTTAATTTTATTACCTGTTTTAGGTAATATTTTTTTTCTTCTCTTTTCTGTTTTTTTTCTTCTCTTTAGGTTATTTAGGTTATTTAAGATAAGTAAGATTAAGTTTCTTTTCCCCACTTTTCTCATTAAAAAAAAAAAAAATACCCCTAGTTAATTTAAGCTGTATTAAGCTTCTTGTTTCTGGCTATTTTGCTTTTTTATTATTATTTTATTGTGTTTTGTTTTGTTTTTATTTTATAGCACTTTGGCTGACTATTGTCTATTGTAAAGTGCTTTACAAATAAATTTGACATTGATATTGACATTGACATTTTGATAATTCCTTGAAGCCAGACCTGGGCAAAATAAGGCCTACAGCCTGTTGAGCTTTTCATCCGCCCGTGGAGCCTTCCCAAAATAGAATAATTTCTCATTTAGCTAAAGTGACATAGAATATAAGCCTGATTGATCAAATTTGTTGAATCCATGAAAGAAAAACTCCCCCTTTTAACCCTGCATGTTAATAACCTGACTTTGCCAGATGGACTTGCTCCCGCTATTCCATCTGGGAACCATCCGTTGAAGAAGTTTTGATTCGTTAGTTTCGTTTTTGTGTAGTTTAGTTTTGGCTGATTGGATAAGGCATCTGTCTATCACCACCTATGTTGGTGATAGACAGGCCAAATCAACCAATCAGACCAATGAAGCATATGACGTACTAACATACGTACATGTTTTTTAGACCTGACTCTCGTTGCACTACACCTCAACCCGCCTCGTTTGTTTGGCAACCTGCTCCAAATTCTCGGCAATGGAGAGTAGCCAGACTGAGCTGCGAATGAAGACCTGAAGCTCGCGAGATCAGTTTGGTCTCACGAGGCTAGCATGTTAACATGTCTTCCAAAGAAAGTGGGGCTACTGGTTTGACATTTCCATGCTCTATCTCAAGGCAACAATAAAACACAACTCTGAAAGATGATTAAAAATATATTCAGGCCCATACACATATAAATCCAGGTTGCATTTAAAAGCCTACCATGTTTTATTTTTTTCTTGGGGGATGATACAGTATATCAAACCTTATTTTCAGTAGCCTAAATACAACCGTCAATAGAGTAATAATTGACATATAGCCTAGTGTTTCAAAGCTATGTACCCTTTTTCAAACATGTGGGCCCCTTCACCTCTTGCTTGGTCATGAAACAAATTTACAGTAGCCTATATACAGCACTACTGAATGTCTGTAGCTTTGAGTCGTCTCAAAAGAAGCCTTAGGCAGCCTTGACTTGCTTTGTATTCAATCCAGTGTCACACAGACTGATATCATGAGAACTGGGCCAATGCTAGTTTGCTAACTCATAGTGGATATCTGTTTGACACAGCCCACAAGTATTTTTCACATTACGCTAAATACGCCTGTTTTGCATTGACTTCTCTTGAGAGATTAAGGTCATTTTTGTTTCACTGAGATACCAGTCTAGAAGTAATGAATGGAGGAGGCTTTCCAAGAGGCCAGCGACCAGAAAGGTTGAACCAATCAGCAACAAGAGGGGATGATGGATGTCATTAGTTTTGAAATCAAATGTGGCAATGTTGAAGGGTAACAACTCTAACGAGCAGTGGGAACTACATTAGGAAAGGTGTCCAAAACATAGGCCTACAGTAGACAGTGTGATTTGTTATAGCAAGCATTATTAGTGAATTGGTATCAGTGTGTTAGGGGAGACTAGACTAATGATTTCAAAGTTAACTTCAGTGCCTGATGGGAAACATCCCTATCAATACTAGCTAGACATTCCCACAGAGAGGCTGGATCAATCCCGGTTAACAAGTCAGTTAAGTTTCCTTAATATTATTTAGCTAATATGAGGGCAATTTACTTTTTTCAAACAGTGTTTTGAGAAATCAGATTTACTGTCTTACCTTTTCTTCCCAAAATATGATGAAATTTCCACGTGGTGTCTGAAAAACAAAATCATCAAAGAGGCTAAGTCAAAACATCTTATAGCAAATATGCCATAGGGATGACAGCAGTTTGTGTGAGCTACAGTGTGAGCTGTCTGAAAGATGATAACCTACTGAGCTGTTAAACGCTGGGCCCTCCGAGTCCTCCTCTCTCTCCCCCTCTCCCTGTGCATCTCCTTATATTGGGCATCTTCTGCAAACTAAGCAATTCACCAATAAGGTAATAAGGCGTCTGATTTATTTAAAGATTATCTCAACCTCTTTATCATGAATAACAGCAAATGCAATGGTAACTTAAACATAATGACCATAATCCAAAACATTCTGTTATTATCTTTGGATTTAGTTTGTATATAATTTATTCTATTATGGAATGCATTGACATGAAAACAAAACGGGGACACAACTTGTGATAAAATCTTGACATGCCACTTATGGTCAAATCTTAAGGGACTATTTTTAACAGTAAATATTCATGGGAGGGACCCATGAAGTATTGTCCATAAATTTATATAACAGTTGAATAAAATATAGTTCATTTGGCTTTATCATTTTTATTATGTATTTATATTTATATATGTTTTATATATCATACTCCAGTGTTAGTGAACTGAATGTTGTTACCCTATGATTCATAATGTCCCTGAAAGTAATAGGCCTATCTAATTTAATGTGGCATATGCTATTTATGCACATCATGTCTCCTCTCTGGCAGTGGCAGAACTACTAAACTTTAGGGCAACTTCTCCAAAAGTTTTATTGCTGGTGTTCAGTGACACATTTCTTGTAAGCTTGTTTGACATGGGTGTAGAGTACTGAATCCAATCACTTCATGGAACATATTAGGTATTCATTAATCATAGTCATATGGTGTGTCCCCATAACTTTATCAAGAAAGTTGCTTAACTGTTTGAGGTAGCCCCTTTTGGACAGCTGCCTTAGTTAGCAAAACTCACATAGCTCATAGTGCATTGAAATGGGTGTAGTAGAAAGCAGCAATCATATTCAGCTGGTCAAGGCCTAATCCACTGTTAAGGCCTATGCAGCTTGTACAACTCATGTAGACTGTACTGTAAAGAATTGGTGTAAACTGTACAACAAAAAAGAGTTCACAATAGTTTGTAAAATTGTTCAGTAAGCAAATAATTGTACATTGCATTTTGATAACTTTTTTATCATTAATATTTGTTTATGTTTTATATTCCAGTAAATGCTAGTGCACTAAATTTTGTTTCCCATTGATTTATACTGCTCCTGAAATAAAATTGTATGAAATTAATAGGCCTATCTAACCTAACATGGTGTGCAGTATTCTATTTATGCCTCTTAGACATGCTCAACATGTCTTACTAGCTGTTTTTTGGCAGTGGCAGAACAACTGAAATTTAGGGCCAGCACCCAAAAGTGAAGGGCACAGCCGTTTTATTGCTGGTGTTCAGTGACACATTTCTTGTGGGTGTAGTGGCCTTTAGATGTGGGGGTCATTAAACTAATTTATAATGTAGCATTGCTTTATGATATATCGCATATCCCTGCTATAAAAAAATCCCCTCCACAGCTGAGGACCGAGCAGCTGAGGACAGTGGGGCTTGTGGAGCATGGAGAGGCGGGGGAGGCTAATGCTGGCCGCTGTAAATGGCAACGGGGTTTTTTTGGCTTGAGATTCATGTCTCCGTATCATGCAGCACATAGAGATCAACAACAAGCTGCTGCTGGTACTTTGGCAGTTCATTTGATGTACATGATTTGAAAATGTCATTAAATTGCTCTTAACTCGTTATGTAACATTAGTCTACACTCTACCACATTCTCTCATTGTCATACCTACTGACACCACTCTACAACATCACACAACTGCTTGATTGTTGGTATTTTGTTGATTCTCCTCGACCAGGGGTGGGCAATTATTTTGACCGAAGGGCCACACTGGGTGTTAGATGTTGACGAACGGGCCGGATGTTAACAGTAAACAGGTTGATGGGGGTTAATGCCAGTAATGTTACATGCAGGGTTAAAAAGGGAGAGATTTGTATTTCACGAATACAACAAATTTGAGAAATGTGGCAAGCAACCTAAGTTGCCTTGACTAAATGAGAAATTATTCTTCTTGGGGAAGGCTCCACGGGCCAGATTAAATAGCTCAGCGGTTTGCCCAGGTATGTCCTAGACCATTAGACCATTAGCGTCTCGAGGTGACCGGTTTGATTGGGATAATGGCAAGGTGGAGGTTAACGTCCGAGATAGACATTGATAATGGCCGACAAGGTGACCGGTTTGATTGGGATAATGGCAAGGTGGAGGTGGAGGGCATGGTGGAGGCCATCTGATATGAAGGTTATTCATAATCATGAGCAGTTTATGCTCATCTGAAGGAGTTCCTAAAAAGTAACCAGGTTTGTAGTCATGTGTGAGTGTGTTTTGGGTGGGGATTGCTGATTCATCTGTGAGTGAAAGTGTGCGTGTGTGAGGGAGGGGGGGTAGTTGATTTGGTATGTGTGTGTGTGTGGGTATGGGTGGGTACTGTGAACTATAATTTGTCTCTAGAAGAGCATTCAGCATTGTGTGTACAGGGCTTGTGCTCTAGCTTTGCTTTAATTTTCATCTCTCATAGTATCTTTAGTGTGTGTGTGTGTGTGTGTGTGTGTGTGTGTGTGTTGTGTGGGATAATGTGTAAGAATACATCTCAGTGCAGGACAGGTGTAGGATTGGTAGGAAATAGCCTGGGCGAAAGCAACTGTTGACTATGTCATACAGTCTGGCCCAACGCAATTGAAATAGGTTTCCGTTTGGATATGACGTATTCCCTCTCCTGGCTCTCACGCCTACAACTTTCGCTTTCAGTATTAACAGTATTATCGCAAGTTCTGATCTATTTTTAAACCGTAGAGTAACCGAGGGAAAGGCGGGAAGGGGGGTTTATTCTAGACTACGTGCGGAGATAAATGTTTAGCGGAGGTACGTAGGATGGCATCGTCAGGCTAGGTAGGAAATGTGCATATGTTGTTTAGTGAATGCATGAGATGTATGGATGAATAAACACCAACTTCAAATATTACTGATAGATTTCAAGGATGAATGATTGGACTGAATGAGTGAATAGGCTGTTTTTATAATAATATTGTTTTGTTGTCATTGTTGCTAGTGTATTGTTTTGAAAGACCCTCTAGGGACGGGCATTTGAAATTAGCTTTTGGCTATAAATGCTATGATGCTTGCTGTTTGGTTGTTATGCAACCTACATGTTATGTATCTGTCCCTATTAAATAAATTTAACTAAACTAAACTAATTTTCGAGATAGAAAGCTCAAGACATTAAATGATCAATGCGTTCGATATGTATGTTTTCTGATGATAACTTCACTTTTGCGTCTTTGAACTTGCTAAGGAGGGGGCATGACACAGAGGGGTGCCTGTCTAAATAGAGATTGCTCACACACGTGACAAATTTGGCAGAAACGCCCTCAAAATTGCTTAGAATTATGGGTAAAAACTTGAGCTGGCATAGCTGGCCACTATACTATGAAACAAACTTCACATCCATGAAGGATAGTTACTGTTTTTCAGGCTGCGAAAACACAGAATGTGGGTTTCCGCCTGTAATCTACAATGTGGTAAAAACGACAGTTGAATTAGTCACGCAGATTTATTTTAAGGACAAGTTTTTGCTTATCATTGGCATAGGCAACCATAGGCTCTGCTTCATTTATCATAGCCATCATCACGCTATTGCAAACTGAGGAATTAAAGATTTTATAGACTGACTGAGTGAATTATATGAAAGAAAATGCAGAATTACTCGCTGTAACGTCAAAACAAATGTTTATGGCCAGTTTAATATGACACTTTCTTTGTTCTATGTCTGTGTGCAGCGCAATTGTAAATATGCTTGCCTGCCTGTTCTTGGCAGACTTGTGAAACGTCATAAAACACAGCCAAAGTACTGTTCCAATTCAAAAGTTCACCTTTACTGAAGTACGCATGGGGTTCCCGGATGATTTCTCAATTCAGCCATTTTTTTTGAGGAGGCATCGGATGGTGACTCCTCATAACTTCAGGACCATTATTCCCCATAATGCATTTAGGTGCTCCGTTCTGAGATAAGAGAATGGCGGAGCTTAATGCAAGGATTTACTATTTCTGTCTTTAATTTGGGGCTTATGACTTGATATATTTTAAAGTCAGACGGGAATTGTTAACTTACACATGTACACTACACATGGGTTTTGTAACCAAAAAGTGTGTCTGTGGTGAGATACGTTGTTTGTAACACTGTTCGCTTGTCATCCACCGACCTGCCGGCACTGCTGCTGGTGTGTTTGGGCAAGCGTAGACAGCTTCCCCCCTGTAGCTTTCTTAGCTAACGTAACAAGTACCCAACATCTCAAACTGCAGGTTCAGTGCACTGCATCCTCGCATTCTTGGAAGTTTGTACTCTCGTTCTCGACTTGCCAAGTTTGAACTCGCAAGTCAAGTCAAGTCAAGTAAATTTTATTTATATAGCACATTTAACGCAACAGTGTTGACCCAAAGTGCTTTAACACAAAAACTTAAAGGGTATGAATAATAATAATAAAATAATAATACAAATAATGATGACAACAACAATAATAATAAAGGGGGTAAATAATTAAATATGGCTTAAAAAAAATAATAATAACAACATATCTATATAACAGTAAGAACAACAACAACCACAAAATAATAATAATAAACACAATAAAAATAGAAAAAAGGGGATTGGGGGGGATCAGGGAGTATTAAAAGCCAGGGAGAAAAGATGAGTCTTTAATTTGGATTTAAACTCATGTAGAGTCAGAGCAGACTTAAGATGGAATGGGACGACATTCCAGACTCTGGGAGCAGCAACAGAGAAGGCCCAGTCACCTTTTGTTTTCAGACGAGACAGAGGGACAGAAAGGAGTTGCTGGGTAGAGGACCGAAGTGACCTGAGCATCAGAGTATGTGAGCGGAGCTGAGCGCTCAAAATTTTCGCTCCCCGCTCAAGAGTGTGTTCCCTCTCTCCGCTCCAGCGCTCAAGGTTGCATCGGAAAACTCCGCTCAGTTCCGCTCACCTAAAATTTCATGCCGCTCCGGTAAAAGCGCTCCTCGCTCGCTCAATTTTTACAGTAGGTAGGAATTCCTCCGCAAAAACATTGCATGGCTACGTGGACCAGGTTTATTAGCGACGTGCAATTTAGTGTGTAGGCCGCGGTTGTGGTGTGGATGGACTTGATAGATGTATGCATTTTCTAGAGAGAAAAATCACACAGCTAGCAAATACTCTGTGTCTGCAACTCAACCCAGTCTGTAAGCTATTCTTTAACTAACGCACTCAGCGACATCAGTCAGATATTATAGAACATTTATTTCAAACAAACGCAATAACGAACATACAAGTATTAAAATAAATTAAGTTGTAAGCCTACTGACATCAGCCTGAGGTATCAAACAAACTAACTAACTAAAAGCCTATATTCTTTGACGAACTCTGCCAGCAGCATCAGTCAAACAACAGCGAACATTCAAGTGTTGACCATAAATTAAATTGCACTGTCTGACATCAGCCTGAGGTATAAAACAAACTAAAAGGGCATCAAACAAACTAAAACCTTATATTCTTTGACGAACTCTGTAATAGAACATAGACTTCAAACGAATGCAGCGAACATGTGTTAATACGTTTTGAATGAACATAACTTAAGTTGTAGGCTACTGATCAGCCTGAGGCATCAAACAAACGAAAAGGGTAGCTTATAGCCTGCTTAAAAAGTTATACTTTAGGTGACAAAGATTACAAGTTTTGCACATAAATGAAAAAGTGTAGGCTACTGATAGCAGCCTCACGTATCAAATGAACTAAAAAGGTATTCAACATAGCCTACAAGTTTTGCACAAAAACTAAAGAGGTAGGCTACTTAATGATGAATAGATTATCACCATTATATCAGTTTTTTTGAGTTAACTTTCAGGAAAACCAGTCTGGACAATGTCAGAGGTTTCAGACAGGTGTGGTGATTTCTAGCCACCAGGCCAGCAGCAGAAAAGACCCTCTCGGCACTTGCAGAGCCACTAGGGATACTGAAGACAGTGCGAGCTACTTTGGCCAGACGGGGATATGACTGTGCATTTTCTTTCCAGAACTGTATGACGTCTGTATCTGGGTTCTGTCTTGGGGATGAAAAGAACTTTTCAATCTCACCCTTGGCGTCTCCAGGTGTGCGCAACTGCTCACTGAAATATGAGCCAAAGAGTCGAGACCTTTTTGGTTCAGAGTCAGACCCGGAGCCTGCAGAGGTGTCTGCACCAGCATCTGTCTGCTGGAGAGGGTTTACACCGTTCAGTTTCCTCCACGAGGAGATCGCGGATCTCCCCGAGCCTATTGCAGACAGACTCTTCACAAATTACCCATTCTGTTTTGAAACGTGGGTCCAACACCGACGCTAAAAGTATATGTTTGTCTGTGTAGTATCGGTCGAAGCGAGATGAGATGTTGCTGGCCAATGTCTCTCCAAAGGTCGCAATCACCATGGGCAGGGTAGCATCATTGGTCAGAAGGGATTTTATTTCACCGACAGCAGGGAGAATCAGGTTTCCCAACTCTTTTTGCAAACTGTTGGTGAGGTCAGCCAGTGGTGTGAGGACACGGACAAGGTGTGTAAGCTGCCGCACTTTGTTGAGGGTAAGGTGAGCGGCAGTGGTCTTGAGCTTTGTTTGCCACATCGGATCCTTTTGGAACAGTCAAAAGACTGACTCAATCATTTTTAGCTGGCTGCTCCATCTGGTGATGCAGGCAGTTGTAGGGCGGACACCTAAACGGTCTGTCTGCTCAGTATTCAAGGTGCTTTTCCTCACAGCTCTCACCACGTTTCCTACTTTCACAAGCAACCGGTTAATGCTGTCATGCTCATTAACTGCGTCTTTGATCGCCAGCTGAACCATGTGAATGGGACACCTCAAATGCAAACTAGTTAATCATGTTCTCGACATTGGTCTCTATTTGTTCCACCTCGAGCTGCGACAGCGCAGGAAGCTCGTCTTCCTCCTCATGTTCAGCATTGCTGCTGGCACCCGCGGTCTCCTCATCAGTGACCTCATCCTCCTCTTCAGTCACAGGGAAGAGGTTAAATGCCTTTACCATGTTGCTGGCACTGTCAGTAACAACCCTTATCACACGGCCTTCCACATTCCAGTATTTTAAAACACTTTCATACATTTGGTATATGTGATCTTCGGTATGGTGCCCCAGTAAGTGGTTACAGCTCAACAAAACAGTGTGACCCCGGAATGCCTCATCAATATTGTTGTGGAGACAATCAGTCACTGAAGGCACCGGCAATATTGCCATAGCACAAGTCCAGAGTGTTCTCCTTCCTCGTGGGGACGTCCACGTACTGGTGGAAGGATGGCAGAACATCGCTGAGTCTGCAGTTGTTAAAGTCACCCAGAATGAACACCGGCGCCTCAGGATACGCGGCTAGCATGTTGTTAGCATTGCCGGCTGCTAGCTCTGCTGCTATCCGAGTGTTGGCACTCGGTGGGATGTAAACACAGATGACTGCCACTGTTGGGAATTCCCTCGGAAGATGGAAGGGGCGCAGACTCACCGACAGCAACTCTACGTCTGGTGTGCAGATCTTGTTGTGGATCTTGATGTTGTCACACCATCTGTTGTTAACGTAGATGCCGATCCCACCGCCTCTTCCTTTACCCGACTGCCTGGTCCTGTCAGCCCGTATGATGGTAAAGTGATCAAGACTGACCTCAGGATCCGGGATGTCTTCTTCCAGCCAGGTTTCTGTGAGCGCAATGATGCAGGCATCTTTAAAGGCTCTCTCCATTGAGCACTTGGCGTGCAGCAGGTCCATTTTGTTCCTGAGCACTTTTGACATCTTTGACATCCTATTCCTGGGAGCTGAGGAGGAAGAACAATTGCCTATTCTAACAGAAAAGGTTATATCTCTCAAACAGAAAGTGAACCATTTTAACTCTGGGCCCTGGAGACCATCTTCATCTTTTAGTCTTTTTAAAAGTATGAGGTGGTCAATAGTGTTATAAGCTGCGCTGAGGTCAAGGAGGACTAAGAGTGCACAAGAGCCTGAATTGACTGTGAGAAGTAGGTCATTGTGAACTTTAAGCAAGGCAGATTCTGTGCTTTTCCAAGATCTTGGAAATAAATTTGGAAATAGGCCTATAGTTTTTAAGGTCCTCAGGGTCGAGAGAGGGCTTCTTAAGTTAAGATTAGATTAGATGTCCTTATTGTCATTGAATAAAAATTCAACAAAATTTTGTTGTAGCATCACCTTGGCTGGTGTCAAACACCACATGCATTAAACAGGACAAATGTAGACATTCAATTGTACACAGTGAATTTAGCAGGCAGACAGTGGTTGTTTCCACACAGTTCTGAATGAATAAATAAATAATAAATAAATATAAAATACACATTGAGACAGAGAAAAGCACAGAGATGGCTAAAGTGCAGTGTGCAAGGGTTAAAAATACAGAACTTGCAGCAAGTTGGAAAGAGCATCAAAGATGTCAAAAGTGCTATGTGCATGTCTGTGATATGTCTATAATAGATAAGTGGGTTACTCTTAAAACAGTCCAGAATTGCAGTCGCAGTAATCTCGTGAGGTAGGCCAAGTGTTCAGAGTGTGTACTGTGTACTGTACTGTACTGTGTGTGTGTGCGTGTGTAGCCAGTGGCGGTCCGCACCGCACACGGGTCTCGAACCCGCCACCCCGCAGGCTACAAACTCCCGGCGTGGGAGTGGAACGCTCTAACCAACTGAGCCAAAAGCCCGAGCTTCTAACTCAGCGTGTTAGAAGTGCCCATGGAATTGGGTGATGAAGATTTACACACTACCGGCAAGCTAGCCGCGCTAGCTGGCCTCCGTTACACGTGTGTGCACGTCCACTACAGGGTGGTGGGATGGGTATGAGAAGCTGCTGGAGGTGGGGAAGGGCAGGGGGTGATGGCTCTGACAGCTCTTGGGGAAAAGCTGTCTCTCAGTCTGTTTGTGGTGGCCCTAATGTTTCTGTACCGCCTGCCTGATGGTACAGGCAAGTAAAGGTTGCACAATAGCATGTTTTAAGCTAGAGGTTACCATGCCATTTCTCAAAGAGCTATTAATTATAGCTAACACCAAAGGGCAGATGCTAGGGAAAACATCTATAAAAAGTCGTGATGGTAAAACATCATTATGTGAAAAAGCAGAGTACGAATGAGACCACCTCAGAGAGCTGTGCAGAAGATACAGCTTGAAACTCTTAAGGGAGCTGGGTGATGAATAAGACACAGAAGGATCAGAAATAGGATGCATAATTTGAGACCTAATTGTATCATTTTTTTCTATAAAGAAATGTAGAAATTTCTCACACATTTCAGGTGTAGAAACAACTGTAGCTGCAGCAGGGTTTAAGATGGAGCTAATGCTGCTAAATGGCAACACTTTACTTGAAGGTACCTTCATAAGCATGACATGACACTGTCATATCTATGACATAATCATGTCATGAACCTGTCATAAATATTATTAACATGTCATAAAATGTTCATGACCACTGTCATGAAGTTTCAATTACACCTTGTCATGACAACTTGACATTGTCTGGGTTGTCTTCATTATGACATCTTGACATAACCAAAGTTGACATTATTTTTTTTTTGCGATGTCTTTGTTATGACAACTTGACATTAATCAGGATGACATTAAAAGAACTGGTCTTTGTCATGACAACTTCACACATAATTTTTTTGTATTCATGGTGCATTATTAAGATTGCTTGGTCAGATAGTCCAGTGAGAGGGTGTACTGGTTGTCCTGACACCATTATGCCACCTTCAGTGGAAACGTTACATTTGTCAGTAAGCTGTCATGAAGGATAAACTGGCTGTCATGACACAGTTGTGACAGTGTAATGAATACATCATTGGACCTCAAGTAAAGTCCAATGTCATAAAGGTGTCATGACAGTATTTTTATCTCTCATGAAGTGTCAGTGACAACTCAAATTGGTACCACTTTACTTGAGGTCATAATGAACACATTGTTAGACCTTCAGTGGAAACATTACATTTGTCAGTAAGCTATCATGAAGGATAGACTGGCTGTCATGACGCAATTGTGACAGTGTAATGAGTACATCATTGGACGTCAAGTACAACCGAATTCCAAAAAAGTTGGGACACTTTATAAATTGTTAATAAAAATGAAATCCAAACATTTACAAATCTCATAAACCTATATATTGTTCACAATAGAATATAGATAACATGGCAAATGTTGAAAGTGAGACTTTTTGAAATGTTATGCCGAATATTGGCTCATTTTGGATTTTATGAGAGCTACACATCCCAAAATAGCTGGGACGGGTAGCAATAAGAGGCCAGAAAAGTAAAATTTTCATATGAGGGACAGCTTGAGGACCCATTTGCAACTTATTTGGTCAATTGGCAACATGATTTGGTATGAAAAGAGCCTCCGAGAGTGGCATTGACTCTCAGAAGTCAAGATGGGCAGAGGATCACCAGTGCCCCAAATGGTGCAGCAAGAAGTAGTGGTCCGAGATCACAAAGGAGTTTCTCAGACAAAAATTGCACAGAGTTTGAAGGTATAATCATCTACAGCGCATATCATCATCCAAAGATTCAGAGAATCTGGAGCAATCTCTTTGCATAAGGGTCAAGGCCGGAAAACCATACTGGATGCCCATGATCATTGGGTCCTTAGATGGCACTGCATCACATACAGGAATGCTAATGTAATGGATATCACAAACTGGCCTTAGGACTACTTCCAGAAAACATTGTCAGTGAACACAATCCACTGTGTCATTCGCCATAGCCAGCTAAAACTCTATAGGTCAAAAAAGAAGCCATTCCTAAACATGATCCAGAAGCACAGATGTTTTCTCTGGGCCCAGGCTCATTTAAAATGGACTGTGACAAGGTGGAAAACTGTTCTGTGGTCAGACGAATCAAAATTCAAACTTCTTTTCCGAAAACTGGGATGCCATACCATCCGGAGAAGGACAACCCAAGTTGTTATTGCTTATTGTTAGCGCTCATTTCAGAAGGCTGCATCTCTGATGGTATGGAGATGCATGAGTGTGTGTGGCATGACCAGCTTACACATCTGAAAAGGCACCATCAATCTGCAGTCCAGATCGTTCACCCATAGAAAGCTTTTGGTGCATCATACATAGGAATACATGACAAAGAGGACCTAAGACAGTTGAGCATCTAGAAGCCTGTATTAGACAAGAATGGGACAACATTCTCTCCACAACTTCTCTCCACAGTCCCCAGATGTTTGCAGACTGTTTTAAAAGGAAGAGTGGATGCCACACAGTGGTAAATGTGGCCTTGTCCCAACTATTTTGGGATGTGTAGATGCCATGAAATTGAAAATCAACTTATTTTCCCCTTAAAATTATACATTTCCTCAGTTTCAACATTTGATATGTGATCGATGTTGTATTCTGAGTAAAATATTGAAATTTGAAACTTCCACGTCACTGCATTCTGTTTTTATTCACAATTTGTAAAGTGTCCCAACTATTTTGGAATTCGGTTGTAAAAGTAGTACCAATTTGAGTTGTCACTGACACTGTGAGCATTGGTCTGTGAGCATTTTTGTTTATTAGCTCAGCATAGTAATTAGCCTTTGCACTTTTAACAGCGCTTTGGAAGATTTTCAGTGAGTCTCTAAAAATATCGTAAGAAACCTGTAGTTTATCCTTCTTCCAACCACGTTCAGCTCTCCTGCAAGCTTGTCTTAGAGAATGGGTGAAATCATTCATCCAAGGAGCAGTGCTGGCTTTAGATTTTTTTTTTTTTTTTTTTTTTTTGAAGTTGTAGAGGAGCAACATAATCTAGAGCAGAGCAGGATGAATTAAAGTCAGTGACCAGGTCTTCAGTGTCAGTGCAAGCAGTGTTTGGTTTCGGTTTTGTTGCAGATTTGAAATGTTCAAGTCAACGGTTTTCAAGACTTCAAAGGAGCTTCATCACTTTCGGGATATTTTAGAATTTACGTCTGCTAGAAGAGCTGTCTTCCGTTATTTTGGTCAGTAACATAAATCAGAAATCAAATCATTAAAAAAAATCGTTAGTTAGACCTATAGACAGTTGCTGATCCCTAGATTGCATTAGCCTATACTCGCAAAATAACGTAGGGCCATTACACTTTTACAACTGGAAGTCTGGAAGGGTATATAAGTGTCTCTGGTTCAATTCATATTTAGATATAACAAAGAGAAGTGTTCTTTCGCGCTTCTGTGGTATAGTCAGATCCGGTGCAACCAGAGCGGGACGAATTGTTAAGAGTCAGTTTCTGTAAGAATCATGCGGGTGGTGATACAAACCCTCATCATATTCCCTTCAAATTTTGAATACCAGTAGACATGTGCCTAAGAAGGACAAAACTGTGTTTTTTAACATTGATAATGTTCCTAGCAAAAGTTAGGGCTTCCCAAAATTTCAGCATCATTTTGAGGTACTGAAAATTCAGGTTTTTGCCTTCAAATATCTCATTGCGCCTTGATCTTACCATCCTGAAATTTTGGCACATAAATGTTGGGGAAATAAACCTTTGAGTAATGATGTCACTTCTGTGGCAAATTGAAGGCACTGTCCTTAAGGGCCTCTTCAAAATTGGACCTTTTACATTTTTGTACCATTTTCGTGTGTCTCTCACAGTTCATGTGACACTCAAAACCTTATTAGTTTGTTATATATATTCACTTTGGAACCTCCTCTTTGAGAATTTGAATAAAATATATGGGCATGAATTGGTGATGTTTAGCTAGAGGCAATTATTTTAGGCAAATATAAAATAAAGTGCCATTTTAGATGCTCATAGCTCTGTGCGCCATCACTCAAAACAGTTGAAATTAGCCTCACTTTGTTCGTCTGCACTCATATTATCTGTGGTCCAAATATCTAGGTGGCTTTTTGTTCTATCACCAAGTAAATTAATTTTATTTACAGCAGGTTTGCACCTATGATAACTTCAATGGAGGGTTGTGCTGACTAACCAGAGATGCCAAAGCTCTAACCCTGTTTGAGCCAATATCAGACTGTAGATGTGGTGGCACAGTGGTTATGTCACAGACTACCAATCAGCAGACCAGGGTTCAATTTCCAAGCATCACATTATTTATGTATTGCTTTGAGTAAGCAAATTATTAGGCAACATTACTTGACTAGATAAAGAAGGCTACCACTCAAATATATTGCAAACAATACAAAAGTATCAAAACTAAGTGTCTTGCTCAGGTGAGTAAGAGGACAGTCAAGTATAGAACCAACAGCTTATCAGCTTACAAGTGTGCTAGGTTGTTTCTTTACACGTTGTCTCTCACACTCAATTAATGCTGCCTATACTTTTATTATTTGAAGATGTAGTCTTTAAATCCAAAATTTTGATTTGAAATATGAAAAGACACTTGTGGGTTTTTATAAAATCTCTTGTGTGTCTTTATAACTGTTTGCTAAACATATTATTCTTGGGAATGGTCTCCTTTGGGGCAGTAGACTAAAGGTAAATGACCAATATCAAATCAATTGTCTGTAAATGTATCACTTTATTTGAAACAAAAAAAGTTGAATACACCCCTCAGACAATCTAACTATTCAGCTTGGACATTGTTCACAGAATCTACTTCAAGACTCAAAACATGAGAACAACACATCCCTCTTCAGATCTAATGACTGTAAACTTAGATCAAATTTTTCTTGAACAACACTTTAGAACACTTGTGCAGAAGAGTTCCTTTCTAATGTAATGTGTGCTTTTGACAAGTTCAAGAGGAGCCAGAGTTAAGGCCATGGTAAAGGTCAAGTACACAAGAATATTATCTGAGCTGCCAATCAGCAGACACACTCTGTAGTGAAGGGTGAGTGACCATGTGTGTAGAACTACACTTCTCTGTAATGGTGACTCAAAATGTCAATTACCCATAACCACCAGTGGCATCAAGGTAACCCTTATTGAGTTGCTTAGAGTGAAACATAGTTTTCAGACATCAACTATGCTAAGTGTTTGAAAATCAGCAATCTCCATTCTTGTGCAATTGAAAACTGCAACAATCCTGTTGATGAACATAGTCATATGACGATTAGAAATCATTATTCTCTTCACACTTCTATTCCTACTAATTTGTGGGAAAATTCAAAGTTCATCTGATTTCAGTACATGGCAGATAATGCTGGCAACTTTACCCCATTATTTAGATTCAGTGTTTATTAGCAAGTCATGTAATTTCTCACTCTTTCCTGGACATTACACGCTGCCAGTTCTTTAGGGTTACACATTGCATTTTACAGAGAACTGTGTGTTTTACTAGATCACAATAAAAATAAATACACATGATGAAAAGACTATGCAGAGTGTATGTCATTCAATTTGGTCTATTTGTGAGTGACTATTTTGGCACCTATTCTGACTCAAAAAAAATATTTGTCATAGCAATTTGGCCCAAAATACATGAATGTCTTTCCTAAATGTGCACTTTTGATTATGTAGCCACACATCTCAAGGGAAGGTGTGCAAAATTATACCTCAATATCTCAAATATTTCTAAGAAAACTATGCCTTTGAATGAACCCACTCGCTATTCAAAATAATATTTGGAAACTTCAAACTATAATACCACCAAAACTGTTGGAGACTCAAGCATGCCTTTGTATGTTTGTCAGGTGCCTCCAACATGGCTTCAATACTGACGTTTTTTTTTTTTTTTTTTTTTCTCGCTTTGTCCTTCGCTTTGTCCACATGATGGTGCTGTTTTCAATTTCACGTATTTCTAGAGGGCCTATCGATGTATGTAATTTATGCAGTTAATAAATGGCATTTAATGGTTAATAAAGCAAAATGCCTCCAAGATATTTAGAATACAAATAGATTAGATACATGCCAACATAATAAAAATTGTTTCAACCTTTTTTACTGATGGCGCACAAAGATATGGTCGCCTAATTTCAATTTCAATTTCATATTTGCCAAATGAAACATCCTCTCTATCAGTACTTGAACATTTTGCAATCTTCAACCAATTATATTTCAAAACAGGACTTCCTAATGTGCTCATATCTTTATGATTGAGCAAGGTTACGTGTTTGCACAAGCAGTGAGAGGCCCCAAAAAAAGGCTCCAAAACTGAAAAGTTGAGTTTTCAATGGCCACCTAATGGCTGTAAGTTGACCAAGTGACCATCATAAAAATATGTTTCAAAAGTGTTGGACCCATGCTCTGATTTTGCCAAATGTCAGAGATCTGTCTTAAAAGCCCACTGAAATATGGACAGGCAAAGTTGTGCATTTTGAAAAGCATCAAATTTCCACCTTTGCCATGAGTCATTTCAAAAGTCCCTAGTTTTTTTTAGGAAAGGTCCAAAACATTTAAATTGTTATTTTTAAATATCTATCCCATATATGTATCTATGATAATTTTTTCATTGAGATCTGAAGAGGGTTTGTATCAGCCCCTATGGAAATCCGCATGAGTCTTACAGAAACTGACTCTTAAATATGGCGATGCTAAAGTGCCGCCGCTAATCTGCGCGTTCTTGACCCCCTGGGGAGTATTTCACAAAACCAAGATAGGGGATTTAGGCAGTCTTACTGGGTTATCCTGGATGAACATAGCCTTGACTTGGTTTCACAGAAGAGATCACATATAAGTTACCATGGGAATTTATACTTGGAAGCTAGCCTGCTCCTGACCAGGCTAAGTGCCAGGCTTAGTTTATTCTGATGATAATTCTGGTATCTCATTGGTTCACTCAGTTGTCACTCAAAACAGACCCTCACGTGTTAGAAGGATTCTATGATCTGTAAACTTTGCACCATTGTATTAACTCGAAAAGCTGTCAGAAAATCACCATTTTGCAAAATGGCTGTTCGTTTTACAAGTATTTCATTTTACAATAATTATTTATCATGTTAACCATTGCTTCCTTATTGTTAATATTCATATGATAACAAGAAAGCTGCCAAAGTAGAAATGTGGGACATATTGGCTAAAATTGTTGCTAAAATCATTGAGAAAGAAGATGTAGTTTTACTGTTTCAGTGGCGTGCTTTTAAAAGAAACAAACTACGTCGAGTTGCAAGATGAGAACACAATCACAGGTGGGAGTGTGGTCAAAATCACGAGGCAGGCAACTTCTGGTGGTTCTGTGTTCTTTATTCACGACGCCGGGGAGATGTTACCAGCAAGAAGCCAAGTAACAAATCCAAAGTCCCAACATTTGGGTTCACTTTTTATGCAGGTCTTGTCTCCTACTTACACAGTCATTTGGTTGACAAATGAACATCCAAACTAGACATGATGTTATCTGTGGTCTTCGGCTACCAGCTGCACTGGACCCACTTCCTTCTACTACTAAATCCAATTCTACTAATGATGCTTAGTCAATAGTTAACCATTGGGGGTGGACGGACCCAGGATGTCCTACTCTTGGTCTACCCTCAGGCTCTAAGAACTTCCTGCTTGTTGACCATCCTTAGGGTGGTCTGGCTCTTAGACAATTGCTTTTTTGAACAGGCACATTTCTCAGACATCAGATCTCTACAAATATTTCTCACTACATCTATGCTTTCCAACTTATTTCTTAAGGAGATACAGAATTTATCCCACAGGAGCATACGTATTTGTGCAGTGAGCTGTCTGCCACGCCTTCTCTCTTAAGTTTGCAGATGTCATTGAATTTCCCTTCTTTAATATAAATAGTTTTGCTTCCTTGTAAGTGTCAGGCAATTCCACTTGTTTTCTTCACACAAACTATTATATTACATGCGTGTTTCAAATTCACACCGCGAGTAAGTTTGCACGCCTGGTTGTATCCTGGCTCTGGCGGCGGATAACTAATCACAGCGCGGTATGTGTACAGGAAATCATAAGGCGGGCTTTGTATGATGACGACAGCCCTGCTCAAACCAGAGCAGAATCGTCTTTGGCTTTAGTTTTGGACGAATTGCACTTGTCATTTTCTTTGAAAGTGAAACACCGCACTGTGCACTGAAGTTTTTCATTCTGAAAAAGATGTCTTTGCCGTGTGACCGACGGGCTACGGGAAAAGTTTGATATACCAGCTGGTACCACTGGCCGGAACGCTAGCCTATTACTTGGAGAGGCAGTTTAAAAGACAACGCAATCACCCGCCCCTCCATTGAGGCACAGTCTATCAGTGGTCTTCAGACTATACATTCGTATGATATTAAGCTCGTTCGTGTTCAGAGTCGGTACGGCTACAGGCTGTAGCCAGAGTCAGCGAGATCTACGGAAATACGTCGGTGGGAGTGGAAAAGCATGGGGGACAAGGTGGACAACACAGCTGCAGCTGGCTGTAGCCAAACACACGTGAACATGGACGTGATGTCAGGAGATATCGCGGAAGTTTGTTTGCACTGAAAACAGCTTGAATCCCCTCATTTCATCATTAAAATGAACGTGATAACTGGCAAAATAAATCATATAATGTTGCTTAATAAATTATTGTTGTAATGCAAGAAGAACAGAGTTGTGTTTGAAGGTGTTTTGTTAAAAATAGTAATGAAACAAGCAATATGTTGTTGTTGATAGGGAGAACAAGCAATAGTTAATCCATCTCAATATCTCTTGAGAGTGAGTCAGAGGCAGGGTCAACATCCTCCCCCCCCACCACCAACACCAAAAAAGAAGGCTGTGGTGGCGGTGAGGGGGCCCCCAAATGAAATTCTGCTTAGGGCCCCCTTTGGGCTTGGGCCGGCCCTGGTACTACTGGTATACTGATCCTGGCATGAAGTAGTATGTCGTATGCAGTATGTGGAAAATATGATTTTACCAGTTTGCAAAAGTTTCCTGGATGTTGTACTGATGGCATGCTGATGGCGGCCAAATCGGCAGTATACAAGAGGTGCTCACTACTCGGATACTTCAATCCCATAATTCAACGCATTCTCGCAATTCCCACGATCTTTCCCCTCATGGGTTTACCAGCTGAGCAATGGCGGACAGTAGTGGTGGTTTTGCTGAAACTTGAGTGACTGTAACTGAACTATTTTGAGGTATTTTTGACACACAAACCGTTTTATCTTGCACAATGTGCATATCTCTTGGACATATGACTGTTGTAGTTGTGCTTCGTTCGTTTGTGAGAGAGATAATTTCGTTTGAGTTAGCATTTAAGCAACTGTGCATGGCTTTACATTCAAATGCCTGCCAAAGACGTTAGCTTGACTTCAATTGAGGGAAGCGAGCTAGTGCGGGAAGCAAGCTTCTAACGTGAGTTTAAAGCTGATAGGTCTTTCTTGGTCACATGGTTGTGTAGTGGGCAATTCCACCGTTATGGACGTGACATTTTCGTGCATTGTTGATGAACAAATTGCCACATAACCTCGCAAACCTAGCAGTATTTCACAATTTTTTTCATATTCTTATGCAAACTCCATGGCTGAATACAGGCAAACTCAAAAAATTCATATCATGATTTACATCATAAGAATATGAGCCCTTCAATTTGCGTTATGGACGTGACGAAAAACGGACAAGCTTTTATGGGAGATTACAGTTTTTGCTATGAAGTCTGTGAAATTTCCTGAGAAACGTAAACATTATTCCATTCATACCAAAAAGGACACCTCAGTGAACACAGAAAACGACTTGATTTAAATGTAAATGTAAGATAAGTTGGTTTTCATTGGGGTTATTGTGGGAAAAATTGCGTTATGGACGTGACGTTAGGGATGTGACATCTGGAAAAATCTTCCAAAAACCTACAAAACAAGTGTGAATGGTGGATTTTGACCTGTAACGACTGAAATAGTAATACAATGATAGAAAATAACTGATAACATTGCAGGTTTGTGTGTGTTATCACACACTTATTCCCATTATAAGCCCCTCCATAGACTTACATTATGGCTGAATAGGGGAAAAAAAATTTAACAAATAGATATCCTTTCGAAACTTGCTCAGATGATAATGTACATCGAGACAAAACCTTTTTGTATTGGAAGTTTTCTGAAAGAATTTGTTTGTCCCTGTAGATGAGACTTGAAATTTTAAGGTGAGGTTTACTTTTTCGTGGAATTGCCCAGTATACTATAAGAAAAATATAACTTCTGGCTTACTACACTGTATACTATGGTGGGTGTAGCATCCAGTACGCAGTATATACTGAAGCAGTATGCAGTATATAGCACGCAGTATGGCTTTCCGAACGCAGCATATGTCTCTTGCAAAGCACAAGCAGTTCTGAATTCACATTTCTAGTGAGGTAGAAATTGGTCCAGTTCCAGAAGTGAAAACTAGAAAAGCGCTCAGAGAGCGCAGACCTCCGTCAAGACAATGTGATCACAGATGGTGTTCTGGATCACAGATCACCACCAAAATCGAATCAGTTCTCAGTTCCATTACACGCGTTGTCCGGAAATTTGATCCAAATCTGTGCAGTTCTTTTTGAGTTATGTTGCTCACAGACAGACACACAGACGGGCACTAACACACCAAGCAAAAATAACCTCCTTGGCGGAGGTAAAAATATCAGCTAGGCCTAGGCCTACGTTAATGGGATATTCCACCTTTTTATGAAAATTGGTTATTCACCCTCTTACCTATAGTTACATATTTGGGCAAACACATTTTGCTTTCAGTCCATCTGTTTTCCTAGTCTGGCAACTCCAATGCTACTTTACATTTCAGCACCTATGCTAAGCTACAGCTAAAAAATAAATAAAAGTTTAGCATTTTTGATAAATTCCAATCTGGGTTTAGATCCTTACACAGCACTGAATCTGCCCTGATTAAAGTCCACCATGACATCCTTCTCTCTGTTGATTCTGGTTCCTGTGCCCTCCTAGTCCTCCTCGACCTTAGTGCTGCATTTGACACAATAGACCATTCCATTCTTGTAAAAAGATTGGAAGCTGAAGTTGGTCTACAGGGCACAGTACTGCAATGGTTTAAGTCTTATTTGAGCAATAGAACCTTTTCAGTCAGGTTGGATAATTATTCCTCTTCTTCTGCTCCAATCAAGTGTGGTGTCCCCCAAGGGTCCATTTTAGGTCCTCTTTTATTTTCACTGTATATGCTCCCACTTGGATCAATTTTTGAAAAATACAGTGTTCAATACCATTGCTATGCAGATGACACACAGTTTTACCTTCCAGTCACTCCTGGTGACTCTGGCTCTTTGGTAAACCTGTTTAACTGTCTTAATGACATCAAATGTTGGATGGCCATGAATTTCTTACAACTTAATGAAAAGAAAACTGAAGTGATCTTATTTGGGCCTCCTACTTCTGTAATGCTCTTGGTCCCTTATCTTCAAATTTCAGTAGTGTAGTCAAAAACCTTGGAGTCTACCTGGATTCTTCACTCACATTCAGTAATCAAATAAGCAGTGTGGTGAAGGCCAGTTTTTTCCAATTGAGAACTATTGCAAAGTTAAAATCTTTCCTCTCTGCTAAAGACATGGAAACACTAATTCATTCATTCATCACTTCAAGATTAGACTATTGTAATGCACTTTATTTTGGCCTTCCTAACTCTTCTATTGCTAGATTACAAATGGTTCAAAATGCTGCTGCTAGATTGCTTACTGGAACTAAGAAGCGTGATCACATCACTCCTGTGCTCTGTGAACTGCACTGGTTGCCAGTGAAATATAGAATTGAGTTTAAATTGTTACTTTATGTTTTTAAAGCCTTACATCAATTAGCTCCAGAATACATCTGCAATTTACTTAGTCCTTACTGTACTTCTAGGCCACTCAGATCTTCCTCTAAACTTCTTCTTTCTGTTCCCTCCTCTCACCTTAGAACCAGAGGTGACAGAGCCTTCTCTGTTTCTGCTCCCCAGCTCTGGAATAGTCTCCCCTCCCACATTAGGTCCATTCATACCATTGATCTTTTTAAGTCTAAGTTAAAAACACATCTTTTTTCCCTAGCCTTTAATTCTCCCTAAACCCTTTTCCTCTTTTATTTTTGTTATTATTTTTGTTTGTTTGTTTTATTTGGTCATTTGCATATTATTATTATTATTATTATTATTATTATTATTATTATTATTATTATTATTATTATATTGTTTATTATTATTGTATTATTATTATTATCATCATTATTATTATCATTATTTTTAAAGCACTTTGGATCAACTATGTTGTATGAAATGTGCTATATAAATAAAAGTGACTTGACTTGACTTGACAAATAAAAAATAAAATTGTTGTTGCTTGAGAAGGAAAACGCATGCACTGAGAGCAAAATGCCATTACCCTCATAATAACTGGGTAAGAGGGTGAATCACTTGGCTATTTTTTATAAAAGGCTGATTCTGTTAGGGGAAGATTGTTGCGTTTCTTGGGATAGATCAAGTTCAACAGGCAGTTTCTGTTAAAGGGCAACTTCTGTCATTTTCAACAAGAGCTCTGTTGCTCAAGCTTCTTGAGATTAGCCAATACTGAAGACGCAAAACATTTTGGTCCAACCATATAGGTTTCCTTGAACAGAGAATAATCACTTACAACTACCCCAATGGGGCAGATTTTTAAACTTTGTTTTCAGCATCTAAACAAGCTGCAAATATCACCCCAGAAGCTATGTAACATCATCAGACACACAACAACACGCCACTGTAGTGTTTATGACTACAAATATCTGACAAAGTGGTTAAAATAGTGTTTCTATGCAGTGTTTACAAAACCGTTTTGTAAACAATGTTTTGCTGCTTGCATAAATACACAGTTTTAACACTTTTTGAGCCATTTGTAGTCATACACAATACAGTTCTGTGTTGTAAGGTGTCTGTTGATACTTAATAGTTTTTTTGTGGTGATATTTGGTGTATGTTAAGATGTTTAAAATCCAGTTCAAAGTTCTGCCCCATTTATTATACAATAAATGAGTTTAGCAAAGTCCATAATTAGCAGGGGGAGTTCAAAATTTAAAAAAAAAAGTTCAAATAGGCCTACTATTTCAATAGATCTCCTTTGTTGGAAAAAAAAGTTGGCGTGCTTTGTGCACATCTCATACCCCTCCATCCAAGGTGTCCAGCTTTTCCCAAACGAAAATATGGTCACCCTATACTATATGTCATGTAGTGGTTAACATGGTTGTAAAAACAATGAAAGACTTTGGATAACAGTACGGTGCACGGTCAACTTTTATTAGATCATTGTTACAAAAAAGTTACTTGAAGCAGGATATTATATCCTGGTTAGCAACATGCCACAAGCCTTGAAGGTCTACTCTTCAGCCTTGGCCTGGAAAAGAGAACATGAGTGGCAAGAAATGTAATATACTTATTGCAAATGTATAATATACGCATAAAATATCACAACAATTTGATTTACCTTTCCAGAATCGCGGGTCTTGGCTCTGAGCTTGTTGACTTGGGATTCAGCAATGTCAGCACGCTCCTCAGCCTCCTCCAGCTCATGCTGCACCTTCCTGAACCTAGACAGGTGGCCATTGGCTTGTTCCTCCTGTGTTAATACATACACAAGCAGATTTCATTTAAAATTGAGAAACCCAAACCGAGTAAAACTGTATATAGAAAGGCCACTCTTGTTTTATAAGAAACTACTTACAGCTTCCTCAGCCTGCCTCTTATAGGCCTTGACCTTTGATTGCAACTTGTCAACCAGACCCTGTAGTCTGCCCATATTCTTCTTGTCCTCCTCAGTCTAAAGGGAAAAAAGTGTATCAGGCCTTTTTTTGAAAGGGGGAATTCAAGTCAATATCTGACATGTTTCCTGCAATGGCCATGTATGAAAAACAAAGAGCAAACAGAATAAATAAAGGCAAAAAAGTATTTTGGTATCTACAGTTAAACTGTAAATTACACTTGGATTGTAGGAGCTCAGTTGTGTGGTCAACACAAATAATCTCAAAATACTCTTCCCCGCTCTATTTTTATTGCTCCTATTAATCCCACAGAGCCTTCAGAAGCTGTATTGGTTATAATTTAAATGGGACATATAAATAAAATAATTTCTTTGTGTGATTTCAAATCCAAATTATTCACAAGAATCAAGCATCTTGCTCTTTAAGTACTCAAAATTGATCAGGATAATTCTTTACCTCAAATGGCCATGCACTTGGTGGCGCTGTAAACAACAACTAACCACCAAGCGGTATAATAGTAACCATTTAAATATTTGTTTTGAGTTGAAGGGAAGCATTGTGTCATGTTGCTTCTAATTTTGACCACTGATATTTACTTTTTTTTAAAAAAAAGTAAACAAAAAACTGCACATTAATGCTTCTTTAAATAGCTTTGTCTATGTTGTTCTATTTATCTTCTGTCACTCAGCTATGTGCACATTTTTGTGTGACATTACCTAGAAATCCATGTATTGTCTAATTGAACTTTTTGTTCTTGATTTCTCCAGTCCTACAAAATGTAATTATTGAATTTATTTATTTATTTCTATTTGACCTTTAAATATAAGATATGTGCATCTGGGACAGTAGAATTGAGAGATATGAAGGCAGTGTTATAATAGTACCTTTGTAAACAAAAATATTCCAATAGATCATATCTGCACTGTGAGAACTGAAACCAGTCAGAGAGAGTGAAGAGTGCGTCCTCTACCTGATAGGTTAGCTCCTTAACCCTCCTCTCGTATTTCCGGACCCCCTTAACAGCATCAACACCACGTCTCTGTTCAGCCTCAACTTCAGCTTCCAGCTCACGGACCTTAACATTAAAATACACACATATAACATATTCAGACATGGACATTTATTTAACGAATGTGGAGGATCATCTTAAATGATGCTACTTACCCTGGACTCCAGTTTCTGGAGCTGTTTCTTGCCGCCCTTCATGGCCAGGTTCTCAGCCTCATCCAAGCGGTGCTGGAGATCCTTCACAGTGACTTCCAGGTTCTTCTTCATCCTCTCCAGATGAGCACTGGTGTCCTGCTCCTTCTTCAGCTCCTCTGCCATCATAGCAGCCTAAATAAGGGGACAAATATACAGTTTATAAATGACTTATTAGACTTTCATATATAATTTTCAAATAGAAATCATAATATTACTTACATCAGTGATGGCCTTCTTGGCCTTCTCCTCAGCATTTTTAGCCTCCTGGACAATGTCATCAACCTCACCTTGGACCTGAACCAAGTCAGCCTCAAGCTTCTTCTTGGTGTTAATCAGGCTTGTGTTCTAAAAATCGAAAATCAGATGTCATCAGACCAGATACTATAAAATCTAAATAAGAATGGAATCAATTTTTTTTTTTAACACTCCTCTTCTTACTTGGGAATGCAGGAGGCCAACACGCTCACTGATATCAACCAGCTCCTGCTCAGCCACTTTGCGGCCTCTTTCTGTCTGCTCCAGGGCAGCTCTCAGCTCCTCAATCTCAGCCACCATCAGGCCATTCCTGCGCTCAACCATGGCAACCTGCTCCTTCATGTCCTCTTGGCCTCTGACAGCATCATCAAGGTGCAGTTGAGCATCCTTAAAAATTATATGGTAAGAGAAAAGTTATAAGTTACCCATACATTTTATTATTAATCAGAAGTTATCTTACCTTTTTATTGATATTACTGACCTTGAGCTGACCCTGGACATTCCTAAGATGTTTCTGGGACTCAGAAGCCTGGCGGTTTGCGTGGCTGAGCTGAATCTCCATCTCATTGAGGTCTCCCTCCATCTTCTTCTTGACTCTGAGGGCATCATTCCTGCTCCTGACCTCTGAGTCGAGAGTGCCCTGCATGGATTCAATCACCCTCTGGCTGTTCCTCTTGATCTGTTCCATCTCCTCATCCTTCTCTGCAAGTTTTCTGTCAATCTCACCCTTGACCTGGTTGAGCTCAAGCTGGACACGAAGAATCTTGGACTCCTCATGCTCAAGAGTTCCCTAAATGAGAAAACATCATGTCTGTTTTGCAAGGGCTTATATTCTGTATACAGTATGTGATTGGTAATTAATGTGGGTGTTCTTTTTTAATAACATGTCTACCTCAGCCTCTTCCAGGGCTGTCTGGATCTCAGACTTCTCAGTCTCAACTGTCTTTTTGGCCTTCTCAAGTTCATGGATGCTCTTTCCAGTCTCACCCAGCTGCTCAGTCAGGTCTGAGATCTCCTCTGTGAATGTAAATTTACAGTATGAGAATTACAGTAATATATGCTTATCATTCAAAGAGTACTACTATGTAATTGGCTCTTTATCACTGCTTTTATATCTTGGGTTTTACAGGCATAGCAGGCAACCCTGTCCCTTCACTCATTCCATGAAGATTCTTTTCAGACCAAACAATAGACCCCAGAAAAGATAAGGTTACTAGAGATATGCTGACTGATGATGTAAGAAATGTAATTTGCTGATTAAGTAGAACTCAGGTAAGGTATCCAAGAGAGCCTTCAATCACTCTAATGAGCAGTTTAACCATCAAACTGACTATGAAGTTTAAAAAGTTGACTTTAACTTACGTTGAAGATTCTTGTTCTCCCTCTTCAGAGTCTCCAAATGGTCAAGTGACTCTTCATAGGAGTTCTTCATCTTGAACAGTTCAGTGCCAAGAGAGCGAGCCTCTTTCTGGGCACCCTCCAGCTCTGCCTGGCCTTCTTCAAACTTTTGTTTCCATTCTGCCAGAACCTTTGAGAAACATATCAATTCAGTCAGTCAAATTCAAAAGATAATTTAATCAAATTCACAAAATTTGATCTGTTTAAAGATTCGGATTAAGACTAATGCCATCACATTGTTAATTAAACTGTGTCTAGTGCAATAACTTACCTTATCAAAGTTTCTCTGCTTCTTGTCAAGATTAGCAGCCAGAGAATTGGCTCTCTCCACATCAATCATGAGATCCTCGACTTCACCCTGAAGTCTCTGCTTGGTCTTCTCCAGAGAGGCACACTTGGAATTGACAGCTTCAATTTGTTCTTCAGCATCCTGTAGACGCTGGGCAAGCTTTTTCCTGATAAGGTAATGGAATAGAGTCAGAATATATTATGGTTCCCATCATATCAATAATCAACATGTTTTATGTTCACATTGCTTGAATGTTTGATAGATGCACACTTTACGATATGTGTTGTACTTACTTGGACTCCTCAAGTTCTTCAGTACGTTGGATAGCATCAGTTTCATATTTAGACCTCCACTGAGCTACCTCACTGTTGGCCTTGGACATGCCACGCTGAAGCTCAGCCTTTGCTTCCTGCTCCTCCTCAAACTGCTCCCTCAGGAGGTCACAGTCATGGCGAGCTGACTGAACAGCATGGGCCAGGGCATTCTTGGCCTGTTTGTGGAGAGGTATTTATTGTCTAAAATATAGGCATAGGCCTACAATACTTGTCTCCAATATGAGTTCCCTATCAATAAATCATGGATTTTTACCTCCGCCAAGAAGGTTATGTTTTCGGTCACAATGGTTTGTTTGTCTGTTTGTCAGCAGGATAACTCGAAAAGTATTGCATGGATTTGGATGATATTTTCGGACAATGTGTAAATCGGGACAAGCAAGAGCTGATTAAAATTTGGTGGCGATCGGTGATCCAGAACATGATCTGGAATTCATATTGTGTCTGTCACTACATTGGCTTGGCGGAAGTCTGCGCTCTCTGAGCGCTTTTCTTTTTTTTTACCTTGACCTCCTCTTCAATGTGCCTCTTCAGTTCCTCTATTTGCTGCGTGAATGCCTGTTTACTTCTGGTCAGCTGAGAAACTAGGGCATCTTTCTCCTCAACCTGACGTCCAAGCTCACCTGAAAAATAGTTGGGCTTTTACCATTCATTTCTTTTCAGAAATTACAGATAGATACATCTATCATTGTATTCTGTAAGACATACCATTTTCAGTCTGAAGTCTTGCTCTCTGACCACTGAGGTCATTGACCTGGCGAACACCCTCATCACTCTTAGCCTTGACTTCACTGAGTTGGTCTTCAAGAGTGCGGCACATCTTCTCAAGATTTGCCTATGAAAATATATGAGTAACAACAACTTAGCTCTAGGGAATACAATGTATGTTTTTTATAAGCTACCACATATAAGTTGATCCATCTCATCAACCTTAGCTTTGGCAACAGCCTCCATGTTGCTGGAAAGGTCATCAATCTCCATCTTATATTCACTTTTCTCCTTCTCAAGCTTCTGCTTGACACGCTGGAGGTTGTCGATCTGCTCTCCCAGCTCAGCTACGCTATCAGCCTGCTTCTTGCGAAGAGCTGCTGCAGTTGCTTCATGCTGCAGGGTGGACTCTTCAAGGTCACGACGCAGCTTCTGGAACTCAGCCTCACGCTTCTTGTTCATCTCAATTTGAGCAGCAGTGGCACCACCAGCCTCCTCAAGCCTCTCACTGATCTCCTCAAGTTCCCTGGAGAGATCAGCTCTCTGCTTCTCCACCTTGGCACGAGCAGCGCGCTCAGCCTCAATCTCTTCCTCCAGTTCCTCAATGCGGGCCTATTGGTGAATATAAAATATTGTTAAAAAGAAAAGGTTCTGAAAACCATTTTTGTTTTGTTTTTTGCAAGACATTAATATTATACCTGAAGCTCTTTGATCTTCTTTTGCAGCTGTGCTCCCAGTGACTGTTCATCTTCAATCTTACTGAGAAGCTGGCTTGTCTCAAAGTCCTTCCTGTTTCATTGAAAATCAAAACAATATTTGGTGGTATTCATTGTAATGGTTTTGGAACTTATTGCAAAGGAATTCCTCAAAGGAATTGTACATTACTTCTTCAGTTTCTCCTCGGATTGCTGCTTGTCATTCTCCAGATCCATGATGTTCTCCTGGGACAACTTCAGGTCACCCTCAAGCTTTCTCTTGGCTCTCTCAAGGTCCATGCGAAGCTTCTTTTCTTGCTCCAATGAACCCTCAAGCTGCGAATTTAATTAGTTAATTACTTTATCATGTACCAAATCTTCCTCACCTGGCAGTTTCAGATACTAGACCCATAACTCACATCATCCACTTGCTGTTCAAGCTTGGTCTTGGATTTGGTCAGAGTGTTGACTTTGTCTTCCTCTGCCTGAAGGTCATCAAGGGTCTGCTGGTGGGCCTCTTGGAGGCCTTTCTTCTCCTTGGTCAGCTTAGCAATGGAATCATCCTGAGAGGCCATTTCCTCAGTGAGGTTTTTAACCTGTTCATAGAGTGTAAATCAGTAACCCTGGTTTCCACAGACATACATTTAGTTTTCTGCCTTTACAGGAATTTCCCAACCTTATTCTCTGTTGCATGTTTCTCTTTCTCCACTTTGGCCAAGGTCAACTCCAGATCATCAATGTCTTTCTTGAGCTCAGAGCATTCATCCTCCAGTTTCCTCTTCTTCGCAGTCAGCTCAGCATTGATTTCCTCCTCATCCTCCAGTCTCTCGGTTGTCTCTTTGAGTTTGGCCTCGAGCTGAATCTTACTCTTGATCAGACCCTCGCACCTCTCCTCAGCATCATTAAGACTTTCAGAGCCCTATGATAGATATGACAAACAGAAGAAAGCTTGGTAACATTTTCTATGAACTCAGTATTGATAGAGCATTATAAATGCATTCATAAATGGTTGTAACCACTGACATTAGAATTCGTAACTAATTATATGTTCTCATGACTGTACTCAAATTATAATGTTACTATATAAGCCTTTATAAGCTGAGGTGTCACAAAACATAAACCCTCTTGGGCCTTTATGTAAAAATGTGCTTAAGGGAAACTGTTTTCAAATGAAAACATACTGATGACACTTGGAGCGAAAGGTCATTCCTTTCTTGCACAAGAGCGACCATCTTCTCCTCCAGTTCTTTTTTCCTGGCCTCAGTTTTTGCGTGAGTCACTTTGAGTTTTTCAAATTCCTCCTTCATGTTAGCAAGCTCTTTTTCTGTCTCTGCACTCTTCAGCAGAGGCTTGATCTTGTAGTAAACCTTCATCCATGGCCAATGCTTGACATTCATGAAGGAGCGGATATTCCACTGGATGGTGAAGATTGACTCTCTATGAATTGAATTTCACAAATGTGAATTAATATTCAGTTATATTTTCAAACATTAAATTATGTCAAACTTTAAATGTCAAAACCAGGGCCAACATTTCTAATTATATCAGTGTTTTCAAATTACCTCCTTTCCATCATTTTGACAAATTCCTTCCTCATCAGAAATGCACGGCAAAGAGCCTGAGTCATTGTGACCAAGGCTGCCAGTTTCTCATCTCGCATCTCTTCAAGGGTACCCAGAAGACCAGCTTTAAAGAACACCTTAAGGACAGGTAAGAACAAATCTTATCTAAACATCATATATTAGGAAAGATGCATGACTCAGAAAGATGCATGATTGACTGCATGAGTTACAGATCTGCTATTAGAATTTTACCTTAGTGTGTCCAAACTTGTACTGGGTGTGATCAACATCAATTGATCCTAAGAGCTTTTCAGAAGCCTTCTTGTTATCAATGAACTGACCTTCAGGGATGACACTGGCATTCAACACTTTGTATCTGTAGCATAGAAATAAAACATATTTATATTTTTTGGACTGGAATTACCGGTAACCAAACATATATTACCCCCTCCTCCCTTAGTGATTTTCTTTCTCAATGTACCTCTGCTTGAAGTCACCATAGAGGATTCTGCTTGGGAAACCCTTTCTGCAGATTCTGATACCCTCCAGCACACCATTACACCTGAGCTGGTGAATGACCAGGAAGTTCTGCATGTAACCTTTGAAAAAAAGCATAATTTTGATTTTATAAATTGTGACTGCAAATTGAACAAGTTTATATTCCACCAAATTCCATTTACCTGGTTTCTTAATCTCATTTGGGATTAGACAACGCACAAAGTGAGGATGGGTGCTTCTCAAGTTGGTCATGAGTTTACCCAAATTCTCCTGTGGGGAGGAATGCAATATAAGTAAGGAGTGTAACCTAGAAAAGGGACTCTAAAAATTGATCAATTGATTATTATTGGCTAGATATACATACTCTGAACTGTGAAGACACAGTCATCATGGAACCACCCTTCTTCTTCTTACCACCCTTTCCACCAGTCTCTGTTGACATACAATGATTAATTCAATAACTGAATCATTTAGAAATGGTTACAGTAGACATTTTTGTATGAGCTAAGACGTATGTAAAAATAGTTATACCCTCAACAATAGGTGGGTACAGAACAGGCAGAAGTTTCACTCCTGACTTCTGGTACAGCTGCACCACAGAGTCGTTCAGTGGATCCTTATTCTTGTCCAGCCAGCCAGCAACATTGTAGTCCACAGTGCCGGCATAGTGCACCAGGGAGAAGTGGGCTTCAGCCTTGCCTTTGGCAGGCTTGGGCTTCTCAAAGGCTTTGGTCTTGCCAAGATGCTGGTCATACAACTTGTTCTTGAAAGTGGTATCAGAGGCCTTAGGGAACATGCACTCCTCTTCAAGGATGGCAAAGATACCCATGGGCTGTTAAAAAAAAATATAAAATTAAAAGTGAGCATCAGTAAACATAAGACATTATAGCTCTTGATTTGGAAAATGTATGTAAAATTGACCTTCTCAATCAGCTCAATGCAAGCGGCCAAGTCCATGCCGAAGTCAATGAACTCCCAGACAATGCCCTCTTTCTTGTACTCCTCTTGCTCCAGAACGAACATGTGGTGGTTGAAGAACTGTTGCAGTTTCTCATTGGTGAAGTTGATGCACAGCTGTTCCATGCTGTTGAACTGTGAGTGCAGAAATGTTATAATTTGATAACTGGACAATTTGTGTTTGAGAAATGTACAATCTTGGTGAGAGTTTTTTTTTTCACTTAAAATATTGAAGTTTTGTCCTCACATCGAAAATCTCAAAGCCAGCAATATCCAGCACACCAATAAAGAACTGCCTTGCTTGCTTTGTGTCCAACATCTGGTTGATACGGATGACCATCCACAAGAACATCCTCTCATAGATAGACTTGGCCAAGGCCATAACTGAGTTATGGACCTAAACAAGATGCCAATATATTAGTTTTAGTTGTCACGGTGACCGATGATCGAAAAGTATAATCAACCATAAACTATCTACACCCTCTAATGGGAAAAATAATACCTGTGGCACAGTCTGACCCTTGGTGACATACTCATTTCCGACCTTCACTCTTGGGTAGCACAGACCCTTCAGCATATCAGCAGAGTTCAAGCCCAAGAGGTAAGCGACTTTGTCAGCATCTGTAAGCAATTAAACGCTGTTAAATGTTGACGTTTCTCTAGAAAGTAAAGAAAAAGTGAAATCATGCATTGATTAGAATCTACATTTCAGTAAATAACAATAACAACAACAACTATAATAATAATAATAATGTTACATACAGAAGTGTTTACTATTGTAATGTTGGGGGGGGGGGGATTTATTAGAACTTATGTTGTATATTGAAACAGGCTTTTTGGCTAAATAGTGACCACTCAGAATTATAATTGCTTTGTATTATTTGTGGGCAGAATCCAAGTCTCATGTTCATGATGGCTCTTTGGCCATACAAAAGCCCTCCTAATTAAACAAAACCAATTCAAAATGTTTTGGCTTTGACCTCTATTTCAAAGGAAATGGCATGGAAAACACTGTGCTGCAAACCAAGCTTGATTTTTTTCCCCCAGGTGTCTAGAACTTTTTTAACAAGGTACTTTGTACTGTGGGGTCTTCTTGAATCCCAGGGTGGATTCAAATTTTAGTCTTGGGAAATCCCAGAATGGTTTTATTCTAAAATTAATCTAAGGCTGTATAGTTGTTACACCTACCCTCAGTGCCATCTGGCTCAGCCTGCTCCTCACGCTGCTTCTGCTTGAATTTCATGTTGCCATGATGGAGCACAGCACCAGTCAGCTTGTAAATGGTGACTTTCTCCTCATTACTGAAGCCCAGGATGTCAATGGCAGTCTGCAATTACAAGGTGTAGATATATTTTTAATAAAGTTGCCTTAATGTGACTTTTATTTTTAAGAATAAATGTTTATTACAGACATACATCTGTGGCCTCCAACTCCTCTTTGTCATCAATGCTGGCCACAGTGATCTGACCCTGACTGCACATGGGGAAGTCGTAGGGATTGGTTGTGATGAGGGACATCTCTGGAGAGGGTGGTACATTAGAGAGGGTGTTAAATCAAATGTTGTGTTGCTACATCCACTTTAAGATGTTGGGTCTGGGAAAGCACTATTAGCAAGGTTATAGTATAGTATAGTTTACTTTATTTGATATGGACAGAGCAATTGCATTGGACAAAACCAGATGCATTGTTTAAGTGTTTTAGCACAGGTGCTAATTCTCAAAACTAGTCCATAGGCAGCTTTGAAGCTTTTAAGCTGTTAAGGGACAGGATAAACAACTGTCTTTCAAATCCATCTGTCACATCATATGTACACAGTATATAATGTTGCTAGTTGTCCTTGGCTGTAAACTACATTTGGGCTTCTACAGTAGATTTCTTAACAAGTATAGGGTGACGTACAAAAATAAAAGTAATCTTCCCATTCACTATGGCTGACCGGAAGGGGAGAAGATCACACTTCCCTCTTTGCAGACAGGTGAAACTATGGACCTTACCAATCAACTCAGGCATGTGGTTGGTCATCATCTGGTAGAAGATGTGGTAGCCTCTCTCATCAGGAAGCTGGAATGTCACTCTTGACTTCTCCAGCAGATCTGTTTACCCATACAAAATATACTATGTGATAGATAGCTTATATAAATCTATAGTGTATTATGACCATGTCTCCTGCAGATGTAACAAGGCCTATTAGATACACACATACTGTACATTATATGAAACATAGGCCTGCAGTGTATGTGACCATATACCACAAAATCAGTCAAGCTATGGTTTCAAGATATTTTGAGATATGGAATGCACCAAAAAACTGCATGAACATCTGCATTAAATGTTAAATTTAGTTATCGGTGGGAAAGGTGTATATAGAAGTGTGTAAAGCACATACAGTATGTGGCCATATATTACATCTTTTGTGTGCAGAGGAAATTTTAATGAAACAGAATTATGGCATACAAAAAAATATAAATGTGTAATGCTAATGATGATACTTACAAGTCTCAATATCAGCACTAGCCAGTTTTCCAGTTGTCCCAAAGTGAATTCTGATGAATTTACCCTGTGTGAAATAAAGCAGTGTCCAATTTTCCAATCAAGAACCCTGGATTCTGTAAACAGACTAGTAGTTTTTTGGGAGGAAATTAACTTACAAAACGGGAAGAGTTGTCGTTCCTCACAGTCTTGGCATTACCATAAGCCTCCAGCAGTGGGTTGGCAGCAATAATCTGGTCTTCAAGAGAGCCCTGCAAATGAAATACACTTTTTTGTTATGTAGATCTTTGGTTATCTTAGAGCAATTTCAAAAACTATATACCATACTACATGCATTCATGTCAACAACGTGTCTTCATTGTATTTTTCGAGCAGATCTAACTTCTACTTTTTTATTATCATTTTTGTATTACCTGCATTTTTGAGGCTTGCTTTGGTGCGTCGTCTTTTTTAGCACCACCTACTGCAATTGTTGCAAAGTACTGGATGACACGCTTGGTGTTCACAGTCTTTCCAGCACCGGATTCTCCACTAGATTACACATGTAATTATTATTATTATAATATAGTCCTTATCCAACAACAGCCTAATAGGAAGTCAAAATGCCTTACAAAACTTACTAAAAAGATATTAGTTTGTTATCACTTACGTGATCAGAACAGACTGGTTTTCCCTGTCTGTAAGACAAAATGTATTTTGGGTTTGTAGACAAATTTATCATTTAATGAAAAATATATCTATAAATATATATATCTAGTTTAGTTTAAACACTTACCTTGGAGCATGAACTGGTAGGCATTGTCAGAGACAGAGAAGATGTGGGGTGGGGCCTCCATGCGCTTCTTGCCTCTGTAGGCATTCACCACTTCTTGATCATACACTGGCAGCCACTTGTAGGGGTTTACAGTGGCGCAGAAAAGCCCAGAGTATGTCTGCATGAAAGAGGAACAAAAAGAGTTATTTTGTGCCTCTAATTTGACAATTGCAAGCAGTTGTACTGGAAAAGAGCTTACATAGATCATCCATGCTGCATAACGCTCTTTGAGGTTATACAACACAGCAGCTTCATTGAGGTGGGTCATCATGGCCATGTCCTCAATTTTGTCAAACTTGGGAGGATTCATGGGGGTGACATCATCCTCCTTCACTGTCCTTTCCTTAATGTCAGGAGATAAAATAAAATGTAATGAAAGACATACATATTAAAGAACACAGATAGATAAAGTAGATAGATAGGTAGATAGATAGATAGATAGATAGATAGATAGATAGATAGATAGATAGATAGATAGATACACAGACAGACAGTACACCATAACATAATGTAAACAATGTCAATGCAAGCATATGTCCATGTGAGAATTGTGCAGTTTCAAACACTTTATGAACACAAGTCTTATCATGTACTCATGCATCATACCTCTTTAGTGTCAAGGACCTCAACGGTGACTTTGCCACCTTCCCTCTTTTTGATTGTACCCTTCAGGTACAATTCCTCCTTGTCAGCCACATAACAAGCTGACTTTGCATCAAAGGGCTTGCTCTGGGCTTCAATTCTCTCCTTCTCAGGCTTACGGAGGTAAATGGCAGCCTTGCCATAAATGGCCATGTCCGCGTCCCCCATGGCTGTTGGTTACTGCAGTAGTCACAAACATACAAAGAGAAATTTTCATATTTTTCTTTCATCATAGGATAAAAATACCATAGGATAAAAAATTATTTTACTGTCATAACAATTTGGGCAGAATTTTGAAATTGTAAATCACACACAATATGTCAGTATACACTAATAACAGGCGACATAACAATAATAAGTGTTGATATCACTTGTGTGCTTTCTGCAAAATGCTAGCCTTATCCAAAGCACACTGAATTCAAATCAGTATGTATTCTGGTTGACACATACTGATATGCGAGCTTGATTTAATTTGACTCTTAAGCTCAGTACTATGGCCCCTAAAGCAATTATACGGGGTGAATCAACATCTAACCCTGCTGTTTTCACAGTGCTAAGTGCTATTGATAGCCAGACAATGACTGAACTTCGTGCAACACAGACCGAGATAGTGAAACGACAGCTAACGGAATCAGAAGTGGGCATATCAAAAAGAAACCTAATCGATTTGTTTTGATATGCCCCACATGTTTGCTGGTTCGCCATTTAGGTCTGCATTGCACGAAATTGGGTCATTTTCTGGCTAAGAATACATAGCGCTGTGCATTTTAGGATTTCTTTCCACTGCTACGCTGACGACACACAGACCTTTTAACCCTGCATGTTAATAATCTGACTTTGCCAAATGGACTTGCTCCCGCTATTCCATCTGGGAACCATCCGTGGAAGAAGTTTTGGTTCGTTAGTTTCGTTTTTGTGTAGTTTAGTTTTGGCTGTTTGGATAAGGCATCTGTCTATCACCACCTATGTTGGTGATAGACAGGCCAAATCAACCAATCAGACCAATGAAGCATATGATGTACTAACATACGTACATGTTTTTTAGACCCGACTCTCGTTGCACTACACCTCAACCCGCCTCGTTTGTTTGGCAACCTGCTCCAAATTCTCGGCAATGGAGAGTAGCGAGACTGAGCTGCGAATGAAGACCTGAAGCTCGCGAGATCAGTTTGGTCTCACGAGGCTAGCATGTTAACATGTCATCCAAAGAAAGTGGGGCGACTGGTTTGACATTTCTATGCTCTATCTCAAGGCAACAATAAAACACAACTCTGAAAGATGATTAAAAATATATTCAGGCCCATATAAATATAAATCCGGGTTGCATTTAAAAGCCTACCATGTTTTATTTTTTTCTTGGGGGATGATACAGTATATCAAACCTTATTTTCAGTAGCCTAAATACAACCGTCAATAGAGTAATAATTGACATATAGCCTAGTGTTTCAAAGCTATGTACCCTTTTTCAAACATGTGGGCCCCTTCACCTCTTGCTTGGTCATGAAACAAATTTACAGTAGCCTATATACAGCACTACTGAATGTCTGTAGCTTTGAGTCGTCTCAAAAGAAGCCTTGGGCAGCCTTGACTTGCTTTGTATTCAATCCAGTGTCACACAGACTAATATCACGAGAACTGGGCCAATGCTAGTTTGCTAACTCATAGTGGATATCTGTTTGACACAGCCCACAAGTATTTTTCACATTACGCTAAATACGCCTGTTTTGCATTGACTTCTCTTGAGAGATTAAGGTCATTTTTGTTTCACTGAGATACCAGTCTAGAAGTAATGAATGGAGCAGGCTTTCCAAGAGGCCAGCGACCAGAAAGGTTGAACCAATCAGCAACAAGAGGGGATGATGATGTTTGTTTTGAAATCAAATGTGGCAATGTTGAAGGGTAACAACTCTAACGAGCAGTGGGAACTACATTAGGAAAGGTGTCCAAAACATAGGCCTACAGTAGACAGTGTGATTTGTTATAGCAAGCATTATTAGTGAATTGGTATCAGTGTGTTAGGGGAGACTAATGATTTCAAAGTTAACTTTAGTGCCAGATGGGAAACATCCCTATCAATACTAGCTAGACATTCCCACAGAGAGGCTGGATCAATCCCGGTTAACAAGTCAGTTAAGTTTCCTTAATATTATTTAGCTAATATGAGGGCAATTTACTTTTTTCAAACAGTGTTTTGAGAAATCAGATTTACTGTCTTACCTTTTCTTCCCAAAATATGATGAAATTTCCACGTGGTGTCTGAAAAACAAAATCATCAAAGAGGCAAAGTCAAAACATCTTATAGCAAATATGCCATAGGGATGACAGTAGTTTGTGTGAGCTACAGTGTGAGCTGTCTGAAAGATGATAACCTACTGAGCTGTTAAACGCTGGCCCCTCCGAGTCCTCCTCTCTCTCCCCCTCTCCCTGTGCATCTCCTTATATTGGGCATCTTCTGCAAACTAAGCAATTCACCAATAAGGTAATAAGGCGTCTGATTTATTTAGAGATAATCTCAACCTCTTTATCATGAATAACAGCAAATTCAATGGTAACTTAAACATAATGACCATAATCCAAAACATTCTGTTATTATCTTTGGATTTAGTTTGTATATAATTTATTCTATTATGGAATGCATTGACATGAAAACAAAAACGGGGACACAACTTGTGATAAAATCTTGACATGCCATTTATGGTCAAATCTTAAGAGACTATTTTTAACAGTAAATATTCATGGGAGGGACCCATGAAGTATTGTCCATAAATTTATATAACAGTTGAATAAAATGTAGTTCATTTGGCTTTATCATTTTTATTATGTATTTATATTTCTAAATGGTTTATATATCATACTCCAGTGTTAGTGAACTGAATGCTGTTACCCTATGATTCATAATGTCCCTGAAAGTAATAGGCCTATCTAATTTAATGTGGCATATGCTATTTATGCACATCATGTCTCCTCTCTGGCAGTGGCAGAACTACTAAACTTTAGGGCAACTTCTCCAAAAGTTTTATTGCTGGTGTTCAGTGACACATTTCTTGTAAGCTTGTTTGACATGGGTGTAGAGTACTGAATCCAATCACTTCATGGAACATATTAGGTATTCATTAATAAAGTCATATTGTGTGTCCCCATAACTTTATCAAGAAAATTGCTTAACTGTTTGAGGTAGCCCCTTTTGGACAGCTGCCTTAGTTAGCAAAACTCACATAGCTCATAGTGCATTGAAATGGGTGTAGTAGAAAGCAGCAATCATATTCAGCTGGTCAAGGCCTAATCCACTGTTAAGGCCTATGCAGCTTGTAAAACTCATGTAGACTGTACTGTAAAGAATTGTAAACTGTGTAAACTGTACAACAAAAAAGAGTTCACAATAGTTTGTAAAATTGTTCAGTAAGCAAATAATTGTACATTGCATTTTGATAACTTTTTATCATTAATATTTGTTTATGTTTTATATTCCAGTAAATGCTAGTGCACTAAATTTTGTTTCCCATTGATTTATACTGCTCCTGAAATAAAATTGTAGGAAATGAATAGGCCTATCTAACCTAACATGGTGTGCAGTATTCTATTTATGCCTCTTGGACATGCACAACATGTCTTAGTAGCTGTTTTTTGGCAGTGGCAGAACAACTAAAATTTAGGGCAAGCACCCAAAAGTGAAGGGCACTGGCGTTTTATTGCTGGTGTTCAGTGACACATTTCTTGTGGGTGTAGTGGCCTTTGGATGTGGGGGTCATTAAACTAATTTATAATGTAGCATTGCTTTATATTGCATATCCCTGTTATAAAAAAAATCCCCTCCACAGCTGAGGACCGAGGAGCTGAGGACAGTGGGGCTTGTGGAGCATGGAGAGGCGGGGGAGGCTAATGCTGGCCGCTGTAAATGGCAACGGGGTTTTTTTGGCTTGAGATTCATGTCTCCGTATCATGCAGCACATAGAGATCAACAACAATCTGCTGCTGGTACTTTGGCAGTTCATTTGATGTACATGATTTGAAAATGTCATTAAATTGCTCTTAACTCGTTATGTAACATTAGTCTACACTCTACCACATTCTCTCATTGTCATACCTACTGACACCACTCTACAACATCACACAACTGGGTCATTTCATGTCAATTCACCCAAATTCTGGAAAATTCCCCGCTTGACCATCTCAGAATTTCCTGAAAAAATTCTACTAAAAAGATACCATTTTTAATAGTAATAATCCAAAATATTAGGTTCATAACCTCAATAGTTTTTTAATAAGAAATATTTCATTTGGAATGCATTTCGGGCATTTTTTGGCATCATAATCTAAGGGCTGTTTTTAAACAGCGATATCTGGAAAACTATCTCACCCATAGCCTTCAAATTTTCTACTGTCAATATATGGTAGTTATAGCCTCCAGACATGGAATATCAGGATTGTAGCTCAAGCATAACTTAGGATACAGGCGCTCAAACTTCTACCAAAGTATGGCTTGGCAAAATGAGATGGTAACTTTGAAGAGTTGTCAAGGCCCCAGTTTTGGACATAGAAGACTTATATTTTACAGGAAGTATATCTGGCAACAGGTCAAACACTCTACAAAACACGGTCACTCTAAGATGAATGGATCCACAGGTATTATGCCTCAAATATGGGGAAAAACACATTTGTGCCCAAATTCAGAGCCTTATTCCAAAAAACTGAGTTAATGGATCAGGTCCATTTTTTTGTTTTTGAAAGATCGAATTATTGTTAAACTTATATAAAAAAATTGGGAGGGTGTTTTGCCCCATTTTGTCACAATTAATTTTCAAACATGGGCTATATGTGGGTGGGTGATTGTTTTTTCCTCTTGATTCCTAGGGGTGCGTCCACCCAATTTTAGAGCCATATTCCAAGAAACTGAGTTAATGGATCAGGTCCAATTGTTTGTTTTTGAAAGACTAAATTATTGTTAAACTTATATAAAAAAAATTGGGAAGGTGTTTTGCCCCATTTCGTCACAATTCATTTTCAAACATGGGCTATATGTGGTTGGGCGAGTTTTTTTTTCCTCTTGATTCCTAGGGGTGTGTTTACCTATGACTATGTTTACATAGCCATGTGTTTTGGAGACTGCTGTATTTGTATCCAACCATTTACTAAATATGTGAATTGATCTGATAAAAGATTCACCTCTCCCTTGTTGAGTTCTTTATAGTCATGTTTTGACCTTTTTATTCTCCATTGAAGAACATACAAATTCATGTTTTTACCTTAATTTTGTGTAATAAAAGTGCTTGGTGTTTGATCAACATTTTCAGAGTCAACAGTAGATTTTTTGCTCATTGTAGTTGCATTGCATTAATGAAAACAATGACAGAAATCTCTCTTGATTACTGACTCTTCATAATTTGAATTTGAAGTAAGCAAAGACCTTACTACGTACATAAAAACACTAGTGCTGGCAAAATTAACTGATTAATCACATGATTAATCCAAATAATTTAACTCAGATTAAAAAAATTAACTCAGATTAATCCTGATGGATATGGTTCCACTTTCATGGCATGTATTATGTTATGTATTATGTTATGTATTTCAGATAGAAAATGGCTCGGCTATCAAGTCAAACTATACAAAGATTATGGCCTAGCTCGTGACTGTCCAACAACATGTTTGGGGAATCCTTGGGGGTAGGGGACAGGTGTGAATTGCCCCATTTGAGATGAACAAAGCCAACTATTTAGTATCAGGGCCTTTACAGGGCAAAATAAGGATCCAATATACCCTAGCATCCAAATTCTTACTGGAGGAAATGAATTGCGATTAAAAGTGATTAATCATGATTAATACTTGCAAAATTTTGTGATTAATCAGATTAATTTTTTTAATCGTTTGACAGCACTAAAAAACACAAAAGATATAACTTGTGCAATGCGTTTATTTTTATTTGTTTTTTGAAAGAATAAAATGAACTCTCCTTGAATTTTGCGCTCATTACAAAATTACATTTCACTTCAACAATGTTTTAAGAGATTGACAATCACCATGTGAATCTTCATCTCTATATTTCTTCACTTAAAACAAATCTATGCCATTGTTTGGCATAGAGACGATCATTATTCATTTTCTGCAATGCTAACAGCACTGCAGTGTGAATATGATCCTTCCTTCAATTCAATGTTGACCGAGAACAAATTCAAACTTGGACAAGATTCAAAAGCCATTTGTATGATCTTCCATGTTGTCTACATGAGGGTGGCTCTAGCGTTTTTCCAATATGCTACCAAAAAATAAAATCAATAAAATCACAGGACGACTACACCTTCACTCTTTTTGATTGTAGAGCTTCAAAAGGCTAATTACTAGCACAAATATGAAAATAAAATTTAAAAAATCATAAATGTAAGTCGACTGGTTATGGTGGTGGGGTATGGGTAATCACGGTTTGATTGCGCACATGCTGTATCTGTGGGTGTGTCTGTCAACCACCATGATGTAGAAGCCATGTCTGTTTGGTTGGGCTGGATGAATTTAATAATGCTATGTCTGAAATAATTTCTGTCTAAACCAGGCAAGCAAATGTTTAAGATAACTAAGTCTTACATTTGAATCTGGAAAGTAAAAAGTTGTGCAATTTAATACTGTATTGCTGCTGCATTTGGTTGAGTTTGCTTCTTTCAGATGCAGCATGCAGATACTACTTCACATAGAAGTATCTGTATTTGAAATTATAACAGAAACATGTAGGGAAGGGTGGCAGATCCAAGGTAAAAGCGAAGGAGGAGTATCCAAAACATGTCTCAAATAAAGTTGATTGACTTTGACATGGCAATGTAAATATAGGTACACGTGGTAAAGGTAAACAAGTCAATGTTTGCAATATGGCTCTGGAGTTGGGTGGACACACCCCTAGGGATCAAGAAGAAAATACCAACATATACCCCATGTTTGAAAATGAATTGTGACAAAATGGGGCATAACACCCTCTCAAATGTTTTATGTAAGTTTAACAATAGTTTGATCTTTCAAAGTAAAAAAATGGACCTGGTCCATTAACTCAGTTTTTTTAGAATATGGCTCTGAAATAGGGTGGACACATCCCTAGGAATCAAGAGGAAAAAACAATCAGCCACCCACATATAGCCCACGTTTCAA
>JAODXP020000032.1:14668603-14706187 GCA_027497455.2 Sardinella longiceps | reverse complement strand
TCATAGACCTGTAACCAATGAGTATGTGTTTGTGAACTGTGCAAAATGTTTGAGATTGTGTGTCTTTTTTGTTGTTTGTTTTACCTCAAATATGCCTCTTTGTGTGCTGTGAGTAATTTACAAATGATTTCACAGTGAGTGAGTTACATGTGAAGTCATCAAGATTATGCCAGCATGATAATTAGTGATTGGATCATTTTCCAGCATGAGCTGACCGAGCTGGGATTTAAATCCATAATGTTCTGCTTTAAGAGGCTAGGCATTAAGCCACTGAGCTAATGAGAATTGCACTGACTACAACTTTCAGTTACCTCAAATTAGCTAGGATATGTTTAGTATTCAGTGAGTGCCGATTGCCAATCAATTCCACAGGTGCCAGTGATCATGAAGTTGAATGATCTGTGTTGTCACTTTCGAGGCGCATGTTCCAAGACAAGGGGGGTATTCCTGCAAAGTCGCTAATGATATCGGCGCTTATGTGATTAAGCCTCGTTTGAAGTAGCGTCAACTCAGAGATGAGGTTGAAGCCATTCCATCAACGCAAGTTAGCTGCGCCTGCCTCTCGTTAACTTAAACAAGGCTGCGTGCACGAGCTCAACACTAGACCTAAATAGGTGATTTAGGAATACCTGATGAACTGTCGTAAAATTAAGGCAGAACTAAAAGAATTTTAAGGAAGAAACTTCGATATGCATACGTCATCTGTTGAATTTTGTGTGAAATAACTGAATATCACATTTTTATAGTAGTAGGCCTACTGGCAATTCATAAAGTTGAAAAGGTGATTGAAAATATATTTGGAATCATAATGTTTCACCATTGCTTGTTGGAACAAATTGCCAGTCTCATTGTCCTGTCACAGCAGACTTGCACCTGCAACTGAAATCAATCAATCATTCAATTAAGACGTAGCCTACAACCCCAGACACCACGTGATGGGCCGGCATGTGATACGTCTCTGATCTCGCATGCATTTGTTTTTAATTAGTAACTAAAATTATTCCTAATAGATACATCGAAATATCAATAGTAATTTAGTAAAAAGGGGAATTCATGCATGATCACAGTGTTTGCAAAACCTATCAACCTTTATTTGGTGGGAAAGATTATTAAGCAGGTGTATGGAACCTTTTTGGGTGACTTGTGTTTCTGACTGATTGCATTTTCTGAGACACCGCTTTATTAAGCCTTGCAGTTAACCTGCCACGGAGCTGGTTAGTTTGGGAGCATATGTTACCCCAGCAACTCAGCTGCGATTAGTGTTAGCGAGAGTAATGGAACTGAACTCACACTAAAACTAGCGCCGCTTGCCGAAGTTAGCGCGGCTTAGCGAATAGCTCCGTTGATGGAATACCCCCAAGGTGATAAATCTTCAAGCAAGTCAGGATGGAAATACTGAATACTGAATACCTCAATAAAGATATTATTGTGAGCTGAGAATTCTTTACAAATGATTTTATGTAGATGGTGCGTAATATGTTAAGTTCAGCCATCAAGATTATGCCAGCATGATAATTAGTGATTTGATCTGGCCTTAGCTGGGATATGAACCCACAATGTTCTACTTTGAGAGGCTATACATTAACCCACTGAGCTAATGAGAATTGCTCTCCATCATACTTTCATTTACCAACTTAAAGTAGCAAGGAACCTAACAGTCCAAGCTGAAATGAGAAAAATTAGTTTAGTGTTCAGTGAGTGCAGATTGCCAATAAATTCCACAGGTGCCAGTGATCATGAAGTTGACTGAAAAGCCAGTTGAATGGTCTGAGTTGTCACTTTCAAGGTGCATGTTCAAGACAAGGTGAATTCAATAATCAGGATAGAAACACTGAATATCTTTATTGTTTGGTAACTGTGCTGTTTGATTTAGATTGTGTTTGACATTGCCATAAAGTAGTTTTGTGTGTGTGAGTTTTAACAATAGAACTAGCATTTTCATCAACCTTGTCATGTCGGAGATGGGATTTGAACCCTTGATCTCATAGCCTTTCACTTTGAATTGCTAGGCCTATGCTCACTGAGCCAGTCTGCCTGCATAGCATTACTGCTGAGAGTCACTCACTCAAAGTCGTAAGGGATAGCCTACAAGCAGACCACTGATTTCAAACTAAAATTAAAGCACTTTGACAAAGAGTTGACCAGGGAGATTTTGCACAGTTACTTGAACTTATAAAATGATTAAACTATTAAAATTTCAAAGGGTTTGGTTGATTTTAATCAAAGTGCTTAAACTTTAATTAACTGTAATATTAAAACCGATAGACATATGCAAGTGACAATGAATAGATAGGGTTCCGCGCAGCTTCGCTGCTTGGACCCCTAATAAAAAACGGAACAGAAACAATAGGGTTCCGCGCAGCTTCGCTGCTTGGACCCCTAAAAAGAAATATAAATATATGTGTTAAAATGATCATTAAAAGAAAAATAATAATGAAACCAAATTGATCAATAAATAAATCATTCAAATCATGAGGCATTAGGAGTAAGCAACAGAAAACAATTGGTCGTAAGTCCGGAATTTTTTAATATTTTCTGGAAGTTGGTTCCACACAGCATAGTGTCTGAAAGCTGCTTCACCACATTTTGTTTTGACTGTGGGTCTGACCAACAAATCTTTTTCCAAAGACCTTAGAGACCTTAGTGTATTGTATTTCTGACACATGTCTAAAAAATGCTTTAAAATCAACTCTAAAACTCACAGGAATCCAGTGCAGGGATTTCAAAATTGGTGTAATATGGTCAGTTCTGTTTGTTCTTGTAAGGAACCTAGCAGCTGCATTTTGTATGAGTTGAAGGGACTTGATGGTCTTTTTAGGAAGACAGAGTTGCAACGGAGAGAGAGAGTTCCCAAGTAGGCCTAATATTTATGCAGACAGATACAATTGACGGCCTACATCTCTCTCATCATCAAATTATTTTAATGTTGTTTTTGTTTGATGTGTGTGTGTGTGTGTGTGTGTGTGTGTGTGTGTGTGTGTGTGTGTGTGTGTGTGTGTGTGTGTGTTTGTGAACTAGCATATGAACCATCGCATTTCTCAGTCTTTGAGAGAGACCTCCCACATCTGGCCCATCGTTAGGCCAGCACTATCAGGCATAACTCCCAAAAATGAACAAAAATTTACACATCGATATTACATGACAAGGATGATATTGGCATGGTGTGTCTGTGTCCTTGAGGGTCATTCCGTGTCATTTCACCCAATGCCTCCAGCTTGACCATCTATAACAAATATTTCATGAGGAACAGGGTGTCCGCGGGTTTGTAAAAAGTTGTAAAAGGTAGTAAATGAAATCAGGTCAAATTAAGGCCAGTAAAAAGTAGTAAAAAGTAAGAAGCGTCATCTGACGAGGTAGTAAATTTTTGAGCCCCCATCCAAATGACGCTATGAATTTTTCAATTTGTTTAACTTACATCCATCCTAACTCCTTAAATTACTAAACTTCTGTGGACTTAGCCTACTGTATTATTTTGCGTTGCGAGTGGAACCTGAGTGATAAGCTGCAGATGATGTCACGCCTGCCTACCTCACGCGCGCTCAATCAATCTGGTGGGCTACCTGCCAGATCTCTTTGCAAGTTCGCTACGCTATTAGTTAATTTCAAATAAAGGAACAGTAACAAAGGCTATGAAGATTAGACGACTTGAGGTAAAAGGCTGTGAGTGAAACTGTCGCCCCTTTTTTGTTGTCTGTCACGCCATTAAGGACTTAAAACACCCATAAGGATAAATGTTGCACCAGAGACAGTGGGTGAAGCAGGTCATTGCGGATGAGAATATCCATCGAGACTATCTATCGCTTTCGCTAAACCCCTACAGCCTATTTATTGTCAAACCGTTCTGCCGAAGCGCAAGAGGGGAGCCGCGAAACATTTTAAATTTTGATGTTGAATTTGTCTGTCATCTGTTAAAAAGTTCCCATTTAGATATCTAAATTACTTCCACTCTGTCTTTTGAGGCATAGCCTTCATGTTTTCATATCCACTCACTAGTCTTTGCCTCGTAATGCCATACATTTCGGCTACATTATCCGTCAAAGCCCCGTAAGGATCAAAACGATTTCAAATGAACCGTCATTTTTGCTAGCTAGCTTGACTTTGCAAATCACCAGTGCTATGAATGAGGCTAGATTTAAGAAAATATAGCCAAATAGCACGTCAGTAATGATTTTTTTAAAAAGTGTTTCAAACATACAGTGATTTTTGAGTATTTCAAAGCTGAAGCTATTGTCAGCATGCGCCTGCCTGTGCGCTGAATTGCGCATAGGACTCATGAGAAATTGAATGGGGAAAGGCCAGACGGCTCTCACCCAATCCTGTTCTCTTATGATGAGCCCCGTGTAACCTTATATGTCCACGAGTGATAAAGATAAAGGGAAATAATAAACATATTCAGAACAATAATATATATGATTCTGAAAGTTAAAGTGTTAATGATGATGGCAGTATAGCCTAATACGGTGTCCTGACACAAGTAAGCTGTATCATAAGCAAGAATTTACAGTAATTTAGGGGTGCTGTGAATGCAAAAAATGACTCTTAAAGCACTTTGACAAAGAGTTGACCAGGGAGATTTTGCACAGTTACTTGAACTTATAAAATGATTAAACTATTAAATATTTCAAAGGGTTTGGTTGCATTTCTAATCATGAAGTGCTCAAACTTTAATTAACTGTAACAGTAAAACCGATAGACATATGCAAGTGACAATGAATAGATAGGGATCCGCGCAGCTTCGCTGCTTGGACACCTAATAAAAACGGAACAGAAACAATAGGGTTCCGCGTAGCTTCGCTGCTTGTACCCCTAAAAAGAAATATAAATATATGTGTTAAAATGATCATTAAAAGAAAATAATAATGAAACCAAATTGATCAATAAATAAATCATTCAAATCATGAGGCATTAGGAGTAAGCAACAGAAAACAATTGGTCGTAAGTCCGGAATTTTTTAATATTTTCTGAAGTTGGTTCCACACAGCATAGTGTCTGAAAGCTGCTTCACCACATTTTGTTTTGACTGTGGGTCTGACCAACAAATCTTTTTCCAAAGACCTTAGAGACCTTAGTGTATTGTATTTCTGACACATGTCTAAAATATAAACAGGTCCTTTGCCATTCAAATATTTAAATAAAAGTAGCAATGCTTTAAAATCAACTCTAAAACTCACAGGAATCCAGTGCAGGGATTTCAAAATTGGTGTAATATGGTCAGTTCTGTTTGTTCTTGTAAGGAACCTAGCAGCTGCATTTTGTATGAGTTGAAGGGACTTGATGGTCTTTTTGGGAAGACAGAGTTGCAACGGAGAGAGAGAGTTCCCAAGTAGGCCTAATATTTATGCAGACAGATACAATTGACGGCCTACATCTCTCTCATCATCAAATTATTTTAATGTTGTTTTTGTTTGATGTGTGTGTGTGTGTGTGTGTGTGTGTGTGTGTGTGTGTGTGTGTGTGTGTGTTTGTGAACTAGCATATGAACCATCGCATTTCTCAGTCTTTGAGAGAGACCTCCCACATCTGGCCCATCGTTAGGCCAGCACTATCAGACATAACTCCCAAAAATGAACAAAAATTTACACATGGATATTACATGACAAGGATGATATTGGCATGGTGTGTCTGTGTCCTTGAGGGTCATTCCGTGTCATTTCACCCAATGCCTCCAGCTTGACCATCTATAACAAATATTTCATGAGGAAGTAATGACATGCTTTTTGGGCACAATAATCTGAAAGGCCATTTTTAAACAGAGATATCTGGAAAACCATCTCACCTATAGCCTCCAAATGTTCTACTGTTAATATGTGGTAGTTATAGCCTCCAGACAGGATTGTAGCTCATGATATAGGCACTCAAACTTCTACCAAACTTCTATGGCTTGGCAATATGAAATAAGGCCCAAGACTCATATTTTACAGGAAGTATCTCTGGTAACAATGTACCAGAGATGTACAAAAAATGGTCACTCTAAGATGAATAGATCCACAGGTATTAAGCCTCAAATATGGGGAAAAACACATTTTTGCCCAACTTCAGAGCCATATTCCAAAAAAACTGAGTTAATGGATCAGTTCCATTTTTTTTGTTTTTGAAAGATCAAATTATTGTTAAACTTATATAAAAAAAATGGGAGGGTGTTTTGCCCCATATCATCACAATTAATTTTCAAACATGGGCTATGTGGGTGAGTGATAGTTTTTTCCTCTTGATTCCAAGGGGTGTGTCCACCCTATTTCAGAGCCATATTCCAAAAAACTGAGTTAATGGACCGGGTCCATTTTTTTCTTTTTGAAAGATCAAATTATTGATAAGCTTACATAAACAATTTGAGTTATGCCCCATTTCATCGAATCAGAGCGCAGCCCATTGTCACAGTGGAGAAAAACCCGGAAGAACCGCATGAAATTTTCGAAGGCTACAGCCTGCAAACAATCTCATTACGGTCTCCTTGGACCGTTCTCAGTCCAAGTGAAGTCACATACTCTATTTGTAGACCTCAAAGAACAATTTAAATACCCTGTAGTGGTGTGGCATGGCACCTTTAAGCTTACATAAACAATTTGAGAGGGTGTTATGCCCCATTTCATCATGGTACTGAGTTACCAGTGGAGGGTCCTTGAAGAGTCTGAAATTGTATACCAGGTTGTGAGGGGGGCCCATGGCCACTGCTTTTGCACAGGGCCCAGAATTTGGTGCTACGCCCCTGTTCATCACAATTAATTTTCAAACACGTGCCAATCATGCAAGCTTCTTAGCTTCTCTCCTTGACATTTATAGTCTTAGTTTAGCACTGCAAATATTGTTGATGCTTTCATGTCAGCAGCTTATTAAAACTTCTCCAAGTAGATAATTTATTGCCAGAGTTACAGCTACCCCTCTGCCCTTCCAGCAGGCATCATCTTCCCCAAAGAGCAGTTATAAATAGATCCAGACTATTTACTGAAGCTACAGCACAGTGTATGTTCACTTCCATAACTGACACAAAGATTAAGCTTTCATAGTGGCATTATTATCTGTGAATCAAATAGTTCAATATTCTCACTGGTAGCCCATATTTTAAATGCTAAGCAAAACAGCTTCTTCATGTATGCTATACAAAAAATACTAGACTAAGGGTGCTTTCACACTGATAGTCTAGAGGCATTTTGATAAATATGCATCCTAGAAGCATTTTCATCCATTTTAAAGTTTAATATTTATATTACATTTCTGAGATGCTTAAGGATATTTGAAAATCTGAGTTAACCAAATGCACTGATTAAAGTGACCTATATGCAGTATAATTTGAATATGTTGGAGATGTAGACAAAGGCTGCGTCCGAAACGGGAAGGTAGTGGCTTGCTGCCTCGCTGCCTTCACTCTCTACAAAGTTACCTGCCGTAGGAGGTATCAAGGCAGCCGCTGAAATATTCGTTTCGGACGACCTATCAAGTTAGCAATTTAGAACGTCTTTTTGTTTATTTAATTGTCCAGGTGCCGTTGCCAAGAGATCGGTAGATTCTATAGAATGTTGGGCGCTGAAGGCAGTATAAAGGAAGCATCGATGCTTCCTTCAAAATTGGCCAAAACGAAGGTACCTTCGAAGGCAGGATTTTATGCATTTATTCGTTTCGGACATGCCTTGATGCCTCGCTGCCACCTAATGCTTCCTTCAAAGGCAGCATTTCCCCCATTTCGGACGCAGCCAAACACCATTCCAAACCGGCACCAACCAACAGGCTGGATCAAACAAACTGTCACGAACCACACGGAAGCAGGATGCAATTGCAGAACGGACTTTTACTGGTGCAACCAAACAAAACAAAACTGAGCACATATGCTCCTAGAAGAACAGAGAATAAAACGATATTGGCAAATCACACGCACAGAGTTGGAGCGTTGCTGATTGTGAGCAGGTGTGGGCGTGGAAAGTAGTCTAAAATAAAACAACATAAAATCTGGTTTAAATTTAACCCAGCATTTTTTGAGTGTTGGTTAAAAGTTCGGAACAGCTATGTCGTCACCATGCAGATGAAACTGCTTGTCCAGCATATGTGTATGCATTTTGAATCAAAATATTATTAAAAGCAGTGGGCTTTAAAGGTCCGTGTATGATTCGTTCTTTGATTTTCAATTAAGACCGAAATAACAATAAAATGAAAAAAATACTTGCTACATGATTTTTTGGCTTTCCAGTGTTGAACAAAAAACAAAATAACGACTTATTTTTGGAAACTTTCATTTAATGCTCAGGTCAAAAATGAAACATTTCAAAAACGGTATTGGCACCAATTTTGATTTTATATTTTAATATGGGCATCCGTTTGGTTTCCAAAGTGCTGGGGGAAAAAAACATGCTTGCTTCTTAAGTGCTGGGGATAGGCCTAGACTATAGTTTTGTTATACAAAATTGCAGCGTAATGCAAGAACAAACTTGCATATCCACCCTTCACATATCATCTAAATTTGGAGATGGTACCAAAACAAATCTCTGATAAAAAAAAGGATACCTTAAACAGTGGCAAAAAGATCCCTGTCCCTTTAATTGAGTGGACTGATCAATACTTGTCAGGTTGAAGTTGGTCAGTGTCTGTGGATACTGAAAATCTTGTTGATTATTATACATCATAATATATTCAAGTGAACCACAACCTATCTGATACCTTTGCATACTTACACTTAATTGAGATCAGTAGAGCTTCATTTGTATTAACATGTAGGCTACTTCATAGCATAGCAATAGCAACCTCTGAGACTGAAGTGATTTTTTTTCCTGAATCAAGCAAATATTTCTTCATTTCCTGAAACTAGACTTTTTTTAGAAACCAATATATGGTGTGTGCTTAAAATTAATTGTCTTTTGCCCAAGACAAAAACTTGTTTTACTTGAAATTTTTATTGAAATAAGATTTGTGTGAGACATTCTCACTTTACAAGAAATTCAAGTTATATTGTCTTATTACTAGTATTTTTAGCTTAAGAAAGTTTTGCCTTTTGGTTGATTTAGACTTGAATTAAGAGGGACAAAATGTTTCCACTTGAAACATGACAAATTAGCTATGTGAGATTTTGATTTTTTTGCAGTGACATAGACAGACTCAGGAATAGTATTTATGTGGACATACACGAGAGTATGTATGAGCAGAGTTACATTCCAAGGGAACAGCAACACTGAACTGTAGCCTAGTTTATTGACAGCACTATGTCTAATATCATTCACAGACTACATGGGTCAGACTAGGTCAAACTTTTAGGGCATACTGTCCAGACAAAAACAAGTTATATAGTGTGTGTCAGTGGCCCCTTAAAACGATAAGAGACTAAAAGTAAAAGTAGCGTCAGGTTCAAAGGGACTAGTTCACTGATATCTCTGCTCTGCTTTTGGATTTTGATGCTAAACTTCTCCCATAAAAACCTGACAAGTCATACTATACTTATAAAGTATCGCCTGGTGATGAAGTATATAGACCACAGCTTAATCCTTTGGGCAGAATCAGCTCTGTCTTTCAAACTGTCAGCACTCAATAAAATAGGGAGCCAAAGTCACGCCCTCTTCCGAGTTAGCCTAGGGACCTATCGAGCCCACTAAAATGGATGAACAGATACATATAACTTCTGGTTCGCTTTGGTATGAGCCATGGGTTTCACATATAATGTTTATAATGTTTAAACTTACATTTTGAGCTTCACAAACGTAAAAAATAAATTCATTGTAGACGAACGTCAAAAGTTACGTTACATAAAACAACAAACATAGTCTTGTTTGGCATGAATGATTATCATGTAAATTCACATGCAACATATGTGTGACTCAGGTTATAAATCAAAGTGGACCAGAAATTCATGTTTATATGTCCATTCACTCTCCGGCCAAAAGGTCCCTATGCTAAACCGGAAGTTAGCGTGACTTCGGTTCCCTATAGCGCTACGACCAGAGTCTTTCTATGGCTCTGGCTACAACCAATCAGAACTACAAGCCAGATGCTGTTTCTTGGCTAAGCGCGCTCAATGACTCCCTACACAAATGGAGCATTTTGATTGGTTAATCATCCATGGATTTGTGATCAATCACAAGTCCACTAGACATACTGGCTGATCAAATCAATTTGCTACTGTTAGGTTTTCTAGGCTAATCCCCTAACCTTGTGTCTTTGGATTTTGTTTTGTTCTCACTTCATTTTCACCCAACTTTCATATGAATTGAACTTGGATAGTTTCTTTTTTCTTTTCCTTTGTCAATGGAATAGGTTAAATCTCAAAATTGAAACCGTTTTTGCACTTTTTGTAGATCATTGTCTGTCTGCGAGAGAGAGAGAGAGAGAGAGAGAGAGAGAGAGAGAGAGAGAGAGAGAAAACATCCTGAAGACACATACATATCTGATTTCATACAGTTTTTACTCAGTTTTGGGACAATAATTGAATCAAATCACAAAAACAAGAACATCTTGAAAGTTAAGCAATGAAATACCTGATGAGCAAACTATTAACATTATGAAGTCCTAAAAACTGATGAAATGACATTGGAATGGAAACGTGATTAGTGAGGAAATTCGGGTTGCCAGATATGAAATGATGAGGAATGATGTCAGTGAAATCATTTTTGTGATTTATCAGAAGTTAATATTGTGTGTTTCTTTGGTTTCTGTTTCATCCAACTCGCTCCGTTTAACTGTAGGGCTTCTTAGAATGGTATAGTGACTGCCTAGGCTAATTGTACCTGGCTAACTAATAGGCCTTAACCTGTCCTCTCTCTCTCCTGGCTAGACAGAGTAGCACGGCTGTCCCCAGGTAGACTGGAACCGAGTCTTCACGCACGTCACACCTATTTTTTGTAGTGGTAACATGCACCCCACCATTTGCAGTGATCACCCATTATGCCCGTAAGTGTATTTTTGTGTATACGTGTGTGTGTGGGGTGAAAGGCACCTCGTGGCATAGTCACAAACCTAAACTGCCCTAAACTAATAAGACCCTTACCACTTCACTTGGTTACACCTGAAACAAGACCAAACTGCCCCTGTTACTCTGAGGACTTTATTTCGTTCCTTTCTTCTGATCCGTAATTCTGTCTGTTACTATTTCCTTTCCTCTCCTTGCTTCCTATTCTCCTCATCTTGTGGGCACCCTCAAACTGTTCAGGACTATTGAAGCCTCCTTTATTTAATTCCAGCATGTCCGTGATCATCTCCAATAACTCTTTCACCTGACTTTGGCAGTTCTTCTCTTTATTGTTGAAGGCAAGAAATCGATTTCCACAATCTTTAATGAGCTTCAGTAGTAATGGATCTTTTTACACAAATGACTGCTCCCCCTGCTTTTTCTTTTCTCTCAGAGGTTTATGTAAACATGGTTTTAGCTAAATGGCCTCTTTCAAATTATCTTTAAAACTTTTTTTCTTTTTTTTTTTTTACGACGTGAAATAACCCAGATAGCCAACCATTGTTGTGATCACAGACTGAAACGGCAATACAGCAAGACTGTGTGTGTGTGTGTGTGTGTGTGTGGGTGTGTGTTTCCTTGAGCAGACCAGAGCAACACCAACCGTGCAGAAGACTTTCGGTCCGGTACTCACTCCCAAATAACTAGGCAAGAATTCCTCTCTTCAGAAGGAAGAAGAAAACTGTTAAGACTCAAGACTGATTCTGGCCTCTAGTGGCCGCTATTGTGCCTCTGTGATTTTGTTTCACATGTCTTTGTTTGTAGTGATCATGTGTTTCATGCACTGCCTCTTACTTTGCACTGATTTTCCTGCCTTTTCTTAATTGCCCACCTGAATGCTGTAATTGCTCTAGTCATGTGATCCATTTGTCAATGTATTTATACTGGCTCTTTTGTGTCTTGCCTTCACTGAGTCTTTGGGTTTATGTCGGTGAGTGAAACTCTTGCTTGTTTCTGCTCTAAGTTTTTTTTACATTTTTTGAATTCGCTCTGCCCTTGTATTTTGCTGGACTTAGTCATACTTTTTCTGTTTGGATTTTTGTTCAGTTGGATTACTTTTTCCCTGTTGGATTCTGATCACCTGGACTGTTTTTTTGTTGTGACTCTGGATTGTTGGATATAATTTTAGTTCCCTCAATAGCTCACTCATTAGGCAACCCGCCTAGCACTCCAGTGACCCGGGTTCAATCTCTGACCCTGGTGTGTTAAAAATTGTTTCAAACTGCCGTATGTCTATTTTACGGATTATCTCTACAGTTTACAGTTTCAAAACTTCCAACACTGTCGTTATACACACACCACACCCTCATCATCAAAACATTCTCAACATGAAAACCTCAGGTCAGTGTATTACACAAACTATTTATATTATTTTGTATCGAAGAGTGTGATAATATTGTATTCTATTGATGAGTCCTGGCAGACTGCTTTGTAAAAACATTCTGCCTAGCAGTGCAAAGAAAATTAAGGACATAAGTTGCATATTTTGTATCGAAGAGTTTGATAATATTGTATTCTTTGAAGACAGATTCTTCCCTTAGCGGCCTTTCGCACTGAATGTGGTTTTCCAATCTAAAAACGCGTGTTCTGAAATAGTGAGTGAGAAAACTATGCAAGGTCGAAAGTGATAAATGTACGTCTTGTTGCTATGACAGCTAGATTTGGCTACACCGCTAACTCCCTGACTTAGCTATGACTGCCAGCTAGGCAATGGGCCCATTGTTGAAGAAAACGCGACCTCAAAAGTTGAGAGCTTGGCAAAAACTTATGATGTATGATGAAAGTCGAAAAAATTCTGTATTGTCCTTTAGTTGTACATACTGTATTGTCCTTTAGATGTACATACTATATGTCATGTAGTGGTTAACATGGTTGTAAAAACAATGAAAGACTTTGGTTAACAGTATGGTGCGCGGTCAACTTTTATTAGATCATTGTTACAAAAAAGTTACTTGAAGCAGGATATTATATCCTGGTCAGCAACATGCCACAAGCCTTGAAGGTTTACTCTTCAGCCTTGGCCTGGAAAAGAGAACATGAGTGGCAAGAATTTTAATATACTAATTGCAAATGTATAATATATGCCTAAAATATCACAACAATTTGATTTACCTTTCCAGAATCGCGGGTCTTGGCTCTGAGCTTGTTGACTTGGGACTCGGCAATGTCAGCACGCTCCTCAGCCTCCTCCAGCTCATGCTGCACCTTCCTGAACCTAGACAGGTGTCCATTGGCTTGTTCCTCCTGTGTTAATACATACACAAGCAGATTTCATTTAAAATTGAAAAACCCAAACCGAGTAAAACTGTATTTAGAAAGTCCACTCTTGTTTTAAAAGAAACTACTTACAGCTTCCTCAGCCTGCCTCTTATAGGCCTTGACCTTTGTCTGCAACTTGTCAACCAGACCCTGTAGTCTGCCCATATTCTTCTTGTCCTCCTCAGTCTAAAGGGAAAAAAGTGTATCAGGCCTTTTTTTTGAAAGGGGGAATTCAAGTCAATATCTGACATGTTTCCTGCAATGGCCATGTATGAAAAACAAAGAGCAAACAGAATAAATAAAGGCAAAAAAGTATTTTGGTATCTACAGTTAAACTGTAAATTACACTGTGTAGGAGCTCAGTTGTGTGGTCAACACAAATAATGTCAAAATACTCTTCCCCGCTCTATTTTTATTGCTCCTATTAATCCCACAGAGCCTTCAGAAGCTGTATTGGTTATAATTTAAATGGGACATATAAATAAAATAATTTCTTTGTGTGATTTCCAATCCAAATTATTCACAAGAATCGACCATCTTGCTCTTTTTGTACTAAAAATTGATCATGATAATTCTTTACCTCAAATGGCCATGCACTTGGTGGCGCTGTAAACAACAACTAACCACCAAGCGCTATAATAGTAACCATTTAAATATTTGTTTTTAGTTGAAGGCAAGCATCGTGTCATCTTGCTGCTAATTTTGACCACTGATATTTACTTTTTTTTAAAAATAAGCAAAAAACTGCACGTTAATGCTTCTTTAAATAGCTTTGTCTATGTTGTTCTATTTATCTTCTGCCACTCAGCTATGTGCACATTTTTGTGTGACATTACCCAGAAATCCATGTATTGTCTAATTGAACTTTTTGTTCTTGATTTCTCCAGTCCTACAAAATGTAATTATTTTATTTATTTATTTATTTTTATTTGACCTTTAAATATAAGATATGTGCATCTGGGACAGTAGAATTGAGAGATATGAAGGCAGTGTTATAATAGTACCTTTGTAAACAAAAATATTCCAATAGATCATATCTGCACAGTGAGAACTGAAACCAGTCAGCTCATAGAGCATGCTATAATGAGTGTGGCGTTTGCCAAATAAGCAACTGCCTGCAACATTTGCTCCTGGTTTTCATAATAATCAGCTTTCCACTGTTTTTCCAGAGCTGGGTTTTGTTTGAGAGAGTGAAGAGTGCGTCCTCTACCTGATAGGTTAGCTCCTTAACCCTCCTCTCGTATTTCCGGACCCCCTTAACAGCATCAACACCACGTCTCTGTTCAGCCTCAACTTCAGCTTCCAGCTCACGGACCTTAACATTAAAATACACACATATAACATATTCAGACATGGACATTTATTTAACAAATGTGGAGGATCATCTTAAATGATGCTACTTACCCTGGACTCCAGTTTCTGGAGCTGTTTCTTGCCGCCCTTCATGGCCAGGTTCTCAGCCTCATCCAAGCGGTGCTGGAGATCCTTCACAGTGACTTCCAGGTTCTTCTTCATCCTCTCCAGATGAGCACTGGTGTCCTGCTCCTTCTTCAGCTCCTCTGCCATCATAGCAGCCTAAATAAGGGGACAAATATACAGTTTATAAATGACTTATTAGGACTTTCATATATAATTTTCAAATAGAAATCATAATATTACTTACATCAGTGATGGCCTTCTTGGCCTTCTCCTCAGCATTTTTAGCCTCCTGGACAATGTCATCAACCTCACCTTGGACCTGAACCAAGTCAGCCTCAAGTTTCTTCTTGGTGTTAATCAGGCTTGTGTTCTAAAAATTTAAAATCAGATGTCATCAGATCAGATACTATAAAATCTAAATAAGAATGGAATCAATTTTTTTTTTTTAACACTCCTCTCCTTACTTGGGAATGCAGGAGGCCAACACGCTCACTGACATCAACCAGCTCCTGCTCAGCCACTTTGCGGCCTCTTTCTGTCTGCTCCAGGGCAGCTCTCAGCTCCTCAATCTCAGCCACCATCAGGCCATTCCTGCGCTCAACCATGGCAACCTGCTCCTTCATGTCCTCTTGGCCTCTGACAGCATCATCAAGGTGCAGTTGAGCATCCTTAAAAATTATATGGTAAGAGAAAAGTTATAAGTTACCCATACATTTTATTATTAATCAGAAGTTATCTTACCTTTTTATTGATATTACTGACCTTGAGCTGACCCTGGACATTCCTAAGATGTTTCTGGGACTCAGAAGCCTGGCGGTTTGCGTGGCTGAGCTGAATCTCCATCTCGTTGAGGTCTCCCTCCATCTTCTTCTTGACTCTGAGGGCATCATTCCTGCTCCTGACCTCTGAGTCGAGAGTGCCCTGCATGGAGTCAATCACCCTCTGGCTGTTCCTCTTGATCTGTTCCATCTCCTCATCCTTCTCTGCAAGTTTTCTGTCAATCTCACCCTTGACCTGGTTGAGCTCAAGCTGGACACGAAGAATCTTGGACTCCTCATGCTCAAGAGTTCCCTAAATGAGAAAACATCATGTCTGTTTTGCAAGGGCTTATATTCTGTATACAGTATGTGATTGGTAATTGATGTGGATGTTCTTTTTTAATAACATGTTTACCTCAGCCTCTTCCAGGGCTGTCTGGATCTCAGACTTCTCAGTCTCAACTGTCTTTTTGGCCTTCTCAAGTTCATGGATGCTCTTTCCAGTCTCACCCAGCTGCTCAGTCAGGTCTGAGATCTCCTCTGTGAATGTAAATTTACAGTATGAGAATTACAGTAATATATGCTTATCATTCCAAAGAGCACTAACATGTAATTGGAATTACACTCTTTATCACTGCTTTTATGTCTTGGGTTTTACAGGCATAGCAGGCAACCCTGTCCCTTCACTCATTCCATGAAGATTCTTTTCAGACCAAACAGTAGACCCCAGAAAAGATAATGTTACTAGAGATATGCTGACTGATGATGTAAGAAATGTAATTTGCTGATTAAGTAGAACTCAGGTAAGGTATCCAAGAGAGCCTTCAATCACTCTAATGAGCAGTTTAACCATCAAACTGACTATGAAGTTTAAAAAGTTGACTTTAACTTACGTTGAAGATTCTTGTTCTCCCTCTTCAGAGTCTCCAAATGGTCAAGTGACTCTTCATAGGAGTTCTTCATCTTGAACAGTTCAGTGCCAAGAGAGCGAGCCTCTTTCTGGGCACCCTCCAGCTCTGCCTGGCCTTCTTCAAACTTTTGTTTCCATTCTGCCAGAACCTTTGAGAAACGTATCCATTCAGTCAGTCAAATTCAAAAGATAATTTAATCAAATTCACAAAATTTGATCTGTTTAAAGATTCGGATTAAGACTAATGCCATCACATCGTTAATTAAACTGTGTCTAGTGCAATAACTTACCTTATCAAAGTTTCTCTGCTTCTTGTCAAGATTAGCAGCCAGAGAATTGGCTCTCTCCACATCAATCATGAGATCCTCGACTTCACCCTGAAGTCTCTGCTTGGTCTTCTCCAGAGAGGCACACTTGGAATTGACAGCTTCAATTTGTTCTTCAGCATCCTGTAGACGCTGGGCAAGCTTTTTCCTGATAAGGTAATGGAATAGAGTCAGAATATATTATGGTTCCCATCATATCAATAATCAACATGTTTTATGTTCACATTGCTTGAATGTTTGATAGATGCACACTTTACGATATGTGTTGTACTTACTTGGACTCCTCAAGTTCTTCAGTACGTTGGATAGCATCAGTTTCATATTTAGACCTCCACTGAGCTACCTCACTGTTGGCCTTGGACATGCCACGCTGAAGCTCAGCCTTTGCTTCCTGCTCCTCCTCAAACTGCTCCCTCAGGAGGTCACAGTCATGGCGAGCTGACTGAACAGCATGGGCCAGGGCATTCTTGGCCTGTTTGTGGAGAGGTATTTATTGTCTAAAATATAGGCATAGGCCTACAATACTTGTCTCCAATATGAGTTCCCTATCAATAAATCATGGATTTGTACCTCCGCCAAGAAGGTTATGTTTTCGGTCACAATGGTTTGTTTGTCTGTTTGTCAGCAGGATAACTCGAAAAGTATTGCATGGATTTGGATGATATTTTCGGACAATGTGTAAATCGGGACAAGCAAGAGCTGATTAAAATTTGGTGGCGATCGGTGATCCAGAACATGATCTGGAATTCATATTGTGTCTGTCACTACATTGGCTTGGCGGAAGTCTGCGCTCTCTGAGCGCTTTTCTTTTTTTTTACCTTGACCTCCTCTTCAATGTGCCTCTTCAGTTCCTCTATTTGCTGCGTGAATGCCTGTTTACTTCTGGTCAGCTGAGAAACTAGGGCATCTTTCTCCTCAACCTGACGTCCAAGCTCACCTGAAAAATAGTTGGGCTTTTACCATTCATTTCTTTTCAGAAATTACAGATAGATACATCTATCATTGTATTCTGTAAGACATACCATTTTCAGTCTGAAGTCTTGCTCTCTGACCACTGAGGTCATTGACCTGGCGAACACCCTCATCACTCTTAGCCTTGACTTCACTGAGTTGGTCTTCAAGAGTGCGGCACATCTTCTCAAGATTTGCCTATGAAAATATATGAGTAACAACAACTTAGCTCTAGGGAATACAATGTATGTTTTTTATAAGCTACCACATATAAGTTGATCCATCTCATCAACCTTAGCTTTGGCAACAGCCTCCATGTTGCTGGAAAGGTCATCAATCTCCATCTTATATTCACTTTTCTCCTTCTCAAGCTTCTGCTTGACACGCTGGAGGTTATCGATCTGCTCTCCCAGCTCAGCTACGCTATCAGCCTGCTTCTTGCGAAGAGCTGCTGCAGTTGCTTCATGCTGCAGGGTGGACTCTTCAAGGTCACGACGCAGCTTCTGGAACTCAGCCTCACGCTTCTTGTTCATCTCAATTTGAGCAGCAGTGGCACCACCAGCCTCCTCAAGCCTCTCACTGATCTCCTCAAGTTCCCTGGAGAGATCAGCTCTCTGCTTCTCCACCTTGGCACGAGCAGCGCGCTCAGCCTCAATCTCTTCCTCCAGTTCCTCAATGCGGGCCTATTGGTGAATATAAAATATTGTTAAAAAGAAAAGATTCCGAAAACCATTTTTGTTTTGTTTTTTTGCAAGACATTAATATTATACCTGAAGCTCTTTGATCTTCTTTTGGAGCTGTGCTCCCAGTGACTGTTCATCTTCAATCTTACTGAGAAGCTGGCTTGTCTCAAAGTCCTTCCTGTTTCATTGAAAATCAAAACAATATTTGGTGGTATTCATTGTAATGGTTTTGGAACTTATTGCAAAGGAATTCCTCAAAGGAATTGTACATTACTTCTTCAGTTTCTCCTCGGATTGCTGCTTGTCATTCTCCAGATCCATGATGTTCTCCTGGGACAACTTCAGGTCACCCTCAAGCTTTCTCTTGGCTCTCTCAAGGTCCATGCGAAGCTTCTTTTCTTGCTCCAATGAACCCTCAAGCTGTGAATTTAATTAGTTAATTACTTTATCATGTACAAAATCTTCATCACCTGGCAGTTTCAGATACTAGACCCATAACTCACATCATCCACTTGCTGTTCAAGCTTGGTCTTGGATTTGGTCAGAGTGTTGACTTTGTCTTCCTCTGCCTGAAGGTCATCAAGGGTCTGCTGGTGGGCCTCTTGGAGGCCTTTCTTCTCCTTGGTCAGCTTAGCAATGGACTCATCCTGAGAGGCCATTTCCTCAGTGAGGTTTTTAACCTGTTCATAGAGTGTAAATCAGTAACCCTGGTTTCCACAGACATACATTTAGTTTTCTGCCTTTACAGGAATTTCCCAACCTTATTCTCTGTTGCATGTTTCTCTTTCTCCACTTTGGCCAAGGTCAACTCCAGATCATCAATGTCTTTCTTGAGCTCAGAGCACTCATCCTCCAGTTTCCTCTTCTTCGCAGTCAGCTCAGCATTGATTTCCTCCTCATCCTCCAGTCTCTCGGTTGTCTCTTTGAGTCTGGCCTCGAGCTGAATCTTACTCTTGATCAGACCCTCGCACCTCTCCTCAGCATCATTAAGATTTTCAGAGCCCTATGATAGATATGACAAACAGAAGAAAGCTTGGTAACATTTTCTATGAACTCAGTATTGATAGAGCATTATAAATGCATTCATAAATGGTTGTAACCACTGACATTAGAATTCGTAACTAATTATATGTTCTCATGACTGTACTCAAATTATAATGTTACTATATAAGCCTTTATAACCTAAGGTGTCACAAAACATAAACCCTCCTGGGCCTTTATGTAAAAATGTGCTTAAGGGAAACTGTTTTAAAATGAAAACATACTGATGACACTTGGAGTGAAAGGTCATTCCTTTCTTGCACAAGAGCGACCATCTTCTCCTCCAGTTCTTTTTTCCTGGCCTCAGTTTTTGCGTGAGTCACTTTGAGTTTTTCAAATTCCTCCTTCATGTTAGCAAGCTCTTTTTCTGTCTCTGCACTCTTCAGCAGAGGCTTGATCTTGTAGTAAACCTTCATCCATGGCCAATGCTTGACATTCATGAAGGAGCGGATATTCCACTGGATGGTGAAGATTGACTCTCTATGAATTGAATTTCACAAATGTGAATTAATATTCAGTTATATTTTCAAACATTAAATTATGTCAAACTTTAAATGTCAAAACCAGGGCCAACATTTCTAATTATATCAGTGTTTTCAAATTACCTCCTTTCCATCATTTTGACGAATTCCCTCCTCATCAGATATGCACGGCAAAGAGCCTGAGTCATTGTGACCAAGGCTGCCAGTTTCTCATCTCGCATCTCTTCAAGGGTACCCAGAAGACCAGCTTTAAAGAACACCTTAAGGACAGGTAAGAACAAATCTTATCTAAACATCATATATTAGGAAAGATGCATGACTCAGAAAGATGCATGATTGACTGCATGAGTTACAGATCTGCTATTAGAATTTTACCTTAGTGTGTCCAAACTTGTACTGGGTGTGATCAACATCAATTGATCCTAAGAGCTTTTCAGAAGCCTTCTTGTTATCAATGAACTGACCTTCAGGGATGACACTGGCATTCAACACTTTGTATCTGTAGCATAGAAATAAAACATATTTATATTTTTTGGACTGGAATTACCGGTAACCAAACATATATTACCCCCTCCTCCCTTAGTGATTTTCTTTCTCAATGTACCTCTGCTTGAAGTCACCATAGAGGATTCTGCTTGGGAAACCCTTTCTGCAGATTCTGATACCCTCCAGCACACCATTACACCTGAGCTGGTGAATGACCAGGAAGTTCTGCATGTAACCTTTGAAAAAAAGCATAATTTTGATTTTATAAATTGTGACTGCAAATTGAACATATGCAAGTTTATATTCCACCAAATTCCATTTACCTGGTTTCTTAATCTCATTTGGGATCAGACAACGCACAAAGTGAGGATGGGTGCTTCTCAAGTTGGTCATGAGTTTACCCAAATTCTCCTGTGGGGAGGAATGCAATATAAGTAAGGAGTGTAACCTAGAAAAGGGACTCTAAAAATTGATCAATTGATTATTATTGGCTAGATATACATACTCTGAACTGTGAAGACACAGTCATCATGGAACCACCCTTCTTCTTCTTACCACCCTTTCCACCAGTCTCTGTTGACATACAATGATTAATTCAATAACTGAATCATTTAGAAATTGTTACAGTAGACATTTTTGTATGAGCTAAGACGTATGTAAAAATAGTTATACCCTCAACAACAGGTGGGTACAGAACAGGCAGAAGTTTCACTCCTGACTTCTGGTACAGCTGCACCACAGAGTCATTCAGTGGATCCTTATTCTTGTCCAGCCAGCCTGCAACATTGTAGTCCACAGTGCCGGCATAGTGCACCAGGGAGAAGTGGGCTTCAGCCTTGCCTTTGGCAGGCTTGGGCTTCTCAAAGGCTTTGGTCTTGCCAAGATGCTGGTCATACAACTTGTTCTTGAAAGTGGTATCAGAGGCCTTAGGGAACATGCACTCCTCTTCAAGGATGGCAAAGATACCCATGGGCTGTTAAAAAAATATAAAATTAAAAGTGAGCATCAGTAAACATAAGACATTATAGCTCTTGATTTGGAAAATGTATGTAAAATTGACCTTCTCAATCAGCTCAATGCAAGCGGCCAAGTCCATGCCGAAGTCAATGAACTCCCAGACAATGCCCTCTTTCTTGTACTCCTCTTGCTCCAGAACGAACATGTGGTGGTTGAAGAACTGTTGCAGTTTCTCATTGGTGAAATTGATGCACAGCTGTTCCATGCTGTTGAACTGTGAGTGCAGAAATGTTATAATTTGATAACTGGACAATTTGTGTTTGAGAAATGTACAATCTTGGTGAGAGTTGTTTTTTCACTTAAAATATTGAAGTTTTGTCCTCACATCGAAAATCTCAAAGCCAGCAATATCCAGCACACCAATGAAGAACTGCCTTGCTTGTTTTGTGTCCAACATCTGGTTGATACGGATGACCATCCACAAGAACATCCTCTCATAGATAGACTTGGACAAGGCCATAACTGAGTTATGGACCTAAACAAGATGCCAATATATTAGTTTTAGTTGTCACGGTGACCGATGATGACCGAAAAGTATAATCAACCATAAACTATCTACACCCTCTAATGGGAGAAATAATACCTGTGGCACAGTCTGACCCTTGGTGACATACTCATTTCCGACCTTCACTCTTGGGTAGCACAAACCCTTCAGCATATCAGCAGAGTTCAAGCCCAAGAGGTAAGCGACTTTGTCAGCATCTGTAAGCAATTAAACGCTGTTAAATGTTGACGTTTCTCTAGAAAGTAAAGAAAAAGTGAAATCATGCATTGATTAGAATCTACATATCAGTAAATAATAACAATAACAACAACAACTATAAATAATAATAATAATGATAATAATAATAATAATGTTACATACAGAAGTGTTTACTATTGTAATGTTGGGGGGGGGGGACTTATTAGAACTTATGTTGTATATTGAAACAGGCTTTTTGGCTAAATAGTGACCACTCAGAATTATAATTGCTTTGTATTATTTGTGGGCACAATCCAAGTCTCATGTTCATGATGGCTCTTTGGCCATACAAAAGCCCTCCTAATTAAACAAAACCAAGGCAAAATGTTTTGGCTTTGACCTCTATTTCAAAGGTAATGGCATGGAAAACACTGTGCTGCAAACCAAGCTTGATTTTCCCCCCAGGTGTCTAAGAACTTTTTTAACAAGGTACTTTGTACTGTGGGGTCTTCTTGAATCCCAGGGTGGATTCAAATTTTAGTCTTGGGAAATCCCAGAATGGTTTTATTCTAAAATTAATCTAAGGCTGTATAGTTCTTACACCTACCCTCAGTGCCATCTGGCTCAGCCTGCTCCTCACGCTGCTTCTGCTTGAATTTCATGTTGCCATGATGGAGCACAGCACCAGTCAGCTTGTAAATGGTGACTTTCTCCTCTTGACTGAAGCCCAGGATGTCAATGGCAGTCTGCAATTACAAGGTGTAGATATATTTTTAATGAAGTTGCCTTAATGTGACTTTTATTTTTAAGAATAAATGTTTATTAAAGACATACATCTGTGGCCTCCAACTCCTCTTTGTCATCAATGCTGGCCACAGTGATCTGACCCTGACTGCACATGGGGAAGTCGTAGGGGTTGGTTGTGATGAGGGACATCTCTGGAGGGGGTGGTACATTAGAGAGGGGGTTAAATCAAATGTTGTGTTGCTACATCCACTTTAAGATGTTGGGTCTGGGAAAGCACTATTAGCAAGGTTATAGTATAGTATAGTTTACTTTATTTGATATGGACAGAGCAATTGCATTGGACAAAACCAGATGCATTGTTTAAGTGTTTTAGCACAGGTGCTAATTCTCAACACTAGTCCATAGGCAGCTTTGAAGCTTTTAAGCTGTTAAGGGACAGGATAAACAACTGTCTTTCAAATCCATCTGTCACATCATATGTACACAGTATATAATGTTGCTAGTTGTCCTTGGCTGTAAACTACATTTAGGCTTCTACAGTAGATTTCTTAACAAGTATAGGGTGACGTACAAAAATAAAAGTAATCTACCCATTCACTATGGCTGACCGGAAGGGGAGAAGATCACACTTCCCTCTTTGCAGACAGGTGAAACTATGGACCTTACCAATCAACTCAGGCATGTGGTTGGTCATCATCTGGTAGAAGATGTGGTAGCCTCTCTCATCAGGAAGCTGGAATGTCACTCTTGACTTCTCCAGCAGATCTGTTTACCCATACAAAATATACTATGTGATAGATAGCTTATATAAACCTATAGTGTATTATGACCATGTCTCCTGCAGATGTAACAAGGCCTATTAGATACACACATACTGTACATTATATGAAACATAGGCCTGCAGTGTATGTGACCATATACCACAAAATCAGTCAAGTTATGGTTTCAAGATATTTTGAGATATGGAATGCACCAAAAACTGCATGAACATTTCTATCTGCATTAAATGTTAAATTTCGTTATCGGTGGGAAAGGTGTATATAGAAGTGTGTAAAGCACATACAGTATGTGGCCATATATTACATCTTTTGTGTGCAGAGGAAACTTTAATGAAACAGAATTATGGCATACAAAAAAATATAAATGTGTAATGCTAATGATGATACTTACAAGTCTCAATATCAGCACTAGCCAGTTTTCCAGTTGTCCCAAAGTGAATTCTGATGAATTTACCCTGTGTGAAATAAAGCAGTGTCCAATTTTTCAATCAAGAACCCTGGATTCTGTAAACAGACTAGTAGTTTTTTGGGAGGAAATGAACTTACAAAACGGGAAGAGTTGTCATTCCTCACAGTCTTGGCATTACCATAAGCCTCCAGCAGTGGGTTGGCAGCAATAATCTGGTCTTCAAGAGAGCCCTGCAAATGAAATACACTTTTTTGTTATGTAGATCTTTGGGTATCTTAGAGCAATTTCAAAAACTATACACCATACTACATGCATTCATGTCAACAACGTGTCTTCATTGTATTTTTCGAGCAGATCTAACTTCTACTTTTTTATTATCATTTTTGTATTACCTGCATTTTTGAGGCTTGCTTTGGTGCGTCGTCTTTTTTAGCACCACCTACTGCAATTGTTGCAAAGTACTGGATGACACGCTTGGTGTTCACAGTCTTTCCAGCACCGGATTCTCCACTAGATTACACATGTAATTATTATTATAATAATATAGTCATTATCCAACAACAGCCTAATAGGAAGTCAAAATGCCTTGAAAAACAAAAAGATATTAGTTTGTTATCACTTACGTGATCAGGACAGACTGGTTTTCCCTGTCTGTAAGACAAAATGTATTTTAGGTTTGTAGACAAATTTATCATTTAATGAAAAATATATCTATAAATATAAATATATATATATCTAGTTTAGTTTAAACGCTTACCTTGGAGCATGAACTGGTAGGCATTGTCAGAGACAGAGAAGATGTGGGGTGGGGCCTCCATGCGCTTCTTGCCTCTGTAGGCATTCACCACTTCTTGATCATACACTGGGAGCCACTTGTAGGGGTTTACAGTGGCGCAGAAAAGCCCAGAGTAGGTCTGCATGAAAGAGGAACAAAAAGAGTTATTTTGTGCCTCTAATTTGACAATTGCAAACAGTTGTACTGGAAAAGAGCTTACATAGATCATCCATGCTGCATAACGCTCTTTGAGGTTATACAACACAGCAGCTTCATTGAGGTGGGTCATCATGGCCATGTCCTCAATTTTGTCAAACTTGGGAGGATTCATGGGGGTGACATCATCCTCTTTCACTGTCCTTTCCTTAATGTCAAGTGATAAAATAAAATGTAATGAAAGACATACATATTAAAGAACACAGATAGATAAAGTAGATAGATAGATAGATAGATAGATAGATAGATACACAGACACACAGACAGACAGTACACCATAACATAATGTAAACAATGTCAATGCAAGCATATGTCCATGTGAGAATTGTGCAGTTTCAAACATTTTATGAACACAAGTCGTATCATGTAGTCATGCGTCATACCTCTTTAGTGTCAAGGACCTCAACGGTGACTTTGCCACCTTCCCTCTTTTTGATTGTACCCTTCAGGTACAATTCCTCCTTGTCAGCCACATAACAAGCTGACTTTGCATCAAAGGGCTTGCTCTGGGCTTCAATTCTCTCCTTCTCAGGCTTACGGAGGTAAATGGCAGCCTTGCCATAAATGGCCATGTCCGCGTCCCCCATGGCTGTTGGTTACTGCAGTAGTCACAAACATACAAAGAGAAATTTTCATATTTTTCTTTCATCATAGGATAAAAACACCATAGGATAAAAAAATATTTTACTGTTATAACAATTTGGGCAGAATTTTGAAATTGTAAATGACACACAATATGTCAGTATACACTAATAACAGGCGACATAACAATAATAAGCAAATGTTGATATCACTTGTGCGCTTTCTGCAAAATGCTAGCCTTATCCAAAGCACACTGAATTCAAATCAGTATGTATTCTGGTTGACACATACTGATATGCGAGCTTGATTTAATTTGACTCTTAAGCTCAGTACTATGGCCCCTAAAGCAATTATACGGGGTGAATCAACATCTAACCCTGCTGTTTTCACAGTGCTAAGTGCTATTGATAGCCAGACAATGACTGAACTTCGTGCAACACAGACCGAGATAGCGAAACAACAGCGGAATCAGAAGCGGGCATATAAAAAAGAAACCTAATCGATTTGTTTTGACATGCCCCACATGTTTGCTGGTGCACCATTTAGGTCTGCATTGCACGAAATTGGGTCATTTTCTGGTTATGAATACATAGCGCTGTGCATTTTGGGATTTCTTTCCACTGCTACGCTGACGACACACAGATCTATCTTCCTTTAAAACGCACTGATACTCCTGCATTGAAGTCACTTTTAGATTGTCTAGAGGACCAACGCTTGGATGGCCTTGAATTTCTTAAATTTTAATGAAAACAAGACTGAAGTCTTATTAGTTGGACCTATGGGGGCTTGTAATGCTTCCACTATAGACCTATGCTCCTTGAGTCCTTATGTAAAACCTAGTGTGAAGAATTTGGGCATGATTATGGATAGGGAATTAACATTTGACAAACAGATTAACTCTGTAGTTAAATCTAGCTTCTTTCAGCTGAGACTTTTAACTAAAGTCAAGCCCTTTCTTTCCTTTAATGATTTTGAAAATTGATCCATGCATTCATTACCTCTAGATTAGATTATTGTAACTCTCTCTATGTAGGCCTTAATCAGAGCTCTCTTTCACGCCTACAATTAGTTCAGAATGCTGCTGCCCGCTTTTTGACCGGCACACACAAGAGAGAACACATCTTCCCTATCCTAGCATCCCTTCATTGGCTTCCTGCGCAATACAGAATTGATTATAAAATCTTACTTTTAACTTTTATATCTTTAAATGGTAAAGCCCCTTCTTATCTTTCTGATCTTCTGCATAGGTACACACCTTCACAAACCCTTAGATTCACAGAGCAGTCGTTGCTTACGATCACCAAATCTAAATCTAAATACTGTGGTGATCGTGCTTTTGCAACTGTAGCCCCTAAACTTTGGAACAAACTTCCTCTCAATATTAGAATGGCCCCTTCTCTATCTCTTTTCAAATCCTATCCCAAACATACCTTTACTAGCTTATAATGTAATGTAATTTTGTCCTATTCTTAGCATGCCCCCCCCCCCTTTTTTTATTTCTTTTTAGTTATGTTAAGTTTTATTTTTTAGTTATCTTAGTTAAGTTTATTTTATTGACATAAAGTTAGGTTAGAGTAAGTTTTAGTTTTAGTTTAATTTTATTACCTGTTTTAGGTAATATTTTTTTCTTCTCTTTTCTGTTTTTTTTCTTCTCTTTAATCTAAGTCATAATATAGGCTAGGTTATTTAAAATAAGTAAGATTAAGTTTCTTTTCCCCACTTTTCTCATTAAAAAAAAAAAAAATACCCCTAGTTAATTTAAGCTGTATTAAGCTTCTTGTTTCTGGCTATTTTGCTTTTTTATTATTATTTTATTGTGTTTTGTTTTGTTTTTATTTTATAGCACTTTGGCTGACTATTGTCTATTGTAAAGTGCTTTACAAATAAATTTGACATTGATATTGACATTGACATTTTGATAATTCCTTGAAGCCAGACCTGGGCAAAATAAGGCCCACAGCCTGTTGAGCTTTTCATCCGCCCGTGGAGCCTTCCCAAAATAGAATAATTTCTCATTTAGCTAAAGTGACATAGAATATAAGCCTGATTGATCAAATTTGTTGAATTCATGAAAGAAAAACTCCCCCTTTTAACCCTGCATGTTAATAACCTGACTTTGCCAGATGGACTTGCTCCCGCTATTCCATCTGGGAACCATCCGTTGAAGAAGTTTTGATTCGTTAGTTTCGTTTTTGTGTAGTTTAGTTTTGGCTGATTGGATAAGGCATCTGTCTATCACCACCTATGTTGGTGATAGACAGGCCAAATCAACCAATCAGACCAATGAAGCATATGACGTACTAACATACGTACATGTTTTTTAGACCTGACTCTCGTTGCACTACACCTCAACCCGCCTCGTTTGTTTGGCAACCTGCTCCAAATTCTCGGCAATGGAGAGTAGCCAGACTGAGCTGCGAATGAAGACCTGAAGCTCGCGAGATCAGTTTGGTCTCACGAGGCTAGCATGTTAACATGTCTTCCAAAGAAAGTGGGGCTACTGGTTTGACATTTCCATGCTCTATCTCAAGGCAACAATAAAACACAACTCTGAAAGATGATTAAAAATATATTCAGGCCCATACACATATAAATCCAGGTTGCATTTAAAAGCCTACCATGTTTTATTTTTTTCTTGGGGGATGATACAGTATATCAAACCTTATTTTCAGTAGCCTAAATACAACCGTCAATAGAGTAATAATTGACATATAGCCTAGTGTTTCAAAGCTATGTACCCTTTTTCAAACATGTGGGCCCCTTCACCTCTTGCTTGGTCATGAAACAAATTTACAGTAGCCTATATACAGCACTACTGAATGTCTGTAGCTTTGAGTCGTCTCAAAAGAAGCCTTAGGCAGCCTTGACTTGCTTTGTATTCAATCCAGTGTCACACAGACTGATATCATGAGAACTGGGCCAATGCTAGTTTGCTAACTCATAGTGGATATCTGTTTGACACAGCCCACAAGTATTTTTCACATTACGCTAAATACGCCTGTTTTGCATTGACTTCTCTTGAGAGATTAAGGTCATTTTTGTTTCACTGAGATACCAGTCTAGAAGTAATGAATGGAGGAGGCTTTCCAAGAGGCCAGCGACCAGAAAGGTTGAACCAATCAGCAACAAGAGGGGATGATGGATGTCATTAGTTTTGAAATCAAATGTGGCAATGTTGAAGGGTAACAACTCTAACGAGCAGTGGGAACTACATTAGGAAAGGTGTCCAAAACATAGGCCTACAGTAGACAGTGTGATTTGTTATAGCAAGCATTATTAGTGAATTGGTATCAGTGTGTTAGGGGAGACTAGACTAATGATTTCAAAGTTAACTTCAGTGCCTGATGGGAAACATCCCTATCAATACTAGCTAGACATTCCCACAGAGAGGCTGGATCAATCCCGGTTAACAAGTCAGTTAAGTTTCCTTAATATTATTTAGCTAATATGAGGGCAATTTACTTTTTTCAAACAGTGTTTTGAGAAATCAGATTTACTGTCTTACCTTTTCTTCCCAAAATATGATGAAATTTCCACGTGGTGTCTGAAAAACAAAATCATCAAAGAGGCTAAGTCAAAACATCTTATAGCAAATATGCCATAGGGATGACAGCAGTTTGTGTGAGCTACAGTGTGAGCTGTCTGAAAGATGATAACCTACTGAGCTGTTAAACGCTGGCCCCTCCGAGTCCTCCTCTCTCTTCCCCTCTCCCTGTGCATCTCCTTATATTGGGCATCTTCTGCAAACTAAGCAATTCACCAATAAGGTAATAAGGCGTCTGATTTATTTAAAGATTATCTCAACCTCTTTATCATGAATAACAGCAAATGCAATGGTAACTTAAACATAATGACCATAATCCAAAACATTCTGTTATTATCTTTGGATTTAGTTTGTATATAATTTATTCTATTATGGAATGCATTGACATGAAAACAAAACGGGGACACAACTTGTGATAAAATCTTGACATGCCACTTATGGTCAAATCTTAAGGGACTATTTTTAACAGTAAATATTCATGGGAGGGACCCATGAAGTATTGTCCATAAATTTATATAACAGTTGAATAAAATATAGTTCATTTGGCTTTATCATTTTTATTATGTATTTATATTTATATATGTTTTATATATCATACTCCAGTGTTAGTGAACTGAATGCTGTTACCCTATGATTCATAATGTCCCTGAAAGTAATAGGCCTATCTAATTTAATGTGGCATATGCTATTTATGCACATCATGTCTCCTCTCTGGCAGTGGCAGAACTACTAAACTTTAGGGCAACTTCTCCAAAAGTTTTATTGCTGGTGTTCAGTGACACATTTCTTGTAAGCTTGTTTGACATGGGTGTAGAGTACTGAATCCAATCACTTCATGGAACATATTAGGTATTCATTAATATAGTCATATTGTGTGTCCCCATAACTTTATCAAGAAAGTTGCTTAACTGTTTGAGGTAGCCCCTTTTGGACAGCTGCCTTAGTTAGCAAAACTCACATAGCTCATAGTGCATTGAAATGGGTGTAGTAGAAAGCAGCAATCATATTCAGCTGGTCAAGGCCTAATCCACTGTTAAGGCCTATGCAGCTTGTACAACTCATGTAGACTGTACTGTAAAGAATTGGTGTAAACTGTACAACAAAAAAAGAGTTCACAATAGTTTGTAAAATTGTTCAGTAAGCAAATAATTGTACATTGCATTTTGATAACTTTTTTATCATTAATATTTGTTTATGTTTTATATTCCAGTAAATGCTAGTGCACTAAATTTTGTTTCCCATTGATTTATACTGCTCCTGAAATAAAATTGTATGAAATTAATAGGCCTATCTAACCTAACATGGTGTGCAGTATTCTATTTATGCCTCTTAGACATGCTCAACATGTCTTACTAGCTGTTTTTTGGCAGTGGCAGAACAACTGAAATTTAGGGCCAGCACCCAAAAGTGAAGGGCACAGCCGTTTTATTGCTGGTGTTCAGTGACACATTTCTTGTGGGTGTAGTGGCCTTTAGATGTGGGGGTCATTAAACTAATTTATAATGTAGCATTGCTTTATGATATATCGCATATCCCTGCTATAAAAAAATCCCCTCCACAGCTGAGGACCGAGCAGCTGAGGACAGTGGGGCTTGTGGAGCATGGAGAGGCGGGGGAGGCTAATGCTGGCCGCTGTAAATGGCAACGGGGTTTTTTTGGCTTGAGATTCATGTCTCCGTATCATGCAGCACATAGAGATCAACAACAAGCTGCTGCTGGTACTTTGGCAGTTCATTTGATGTACATGATTTGAAAATGTCATTAAATTGCTCTTAACTCGTTATGTAACATTAGTCTACACTCTACCACATTCTCTCATTGTCATACCTACTGACACCACTCTACAACATCACACAACTGCTTGATTGTTGGTATTTTGTTGATTCTCCTCGACCAGGGGTGGGCAATTATTTTGACCGAAGGGCCACACTGGGTGTTAGATGTTGACGAACGGGCCGGATGTTAACAGTAAACAGGTTGATGGGGGTTAATGCCAGTAATGTTACATGCAGGGTTAAAAGGGAGAGATTTGTATTTCACGAATACAACAAATTTGAGAAATGTGGCAAGCAACCAAAGTTGCCTTGACTAAATGAGAAATTATTCTTCTTGGGGAAGGCTCCACGGGCCAGATTAAATAGCTCAGCGGTTTGCCCAGGTATGTCCTAGACCATTAGACCATTAGCGTCTCGAGGTGACCGGTTTGATTGGGATAATGGCAAGGTGGAGGTTAACGTCCGAGATAGACATTGATAATGGCCGACAAGGTGACCGGTTTGATTGGGATAATGGCAAGGTGGAGGACTTGCCATCTGATATGAAGGTTATTCATAATCATGAGCAGTTTATGCTCATCTGAAGGAGTTCCTAAAAAGTAACCAGGTTTGTAGTCATGTGTGAGTGTGTTTTGGGTGGGGATTGCTGATTCATCTGTGAGTGAAAGTGTGCGTGTGTGAGGGAGGGGGGGTAGTTGATTTGGTATGTGTGTGTGTGTGGGTATGGGTGGGTACTGTGAACTATAATTTGTCTCTAGAAGAGCATTCAGCATTGTGTGTACAGGGCTTGTGCTCTAGCTTTGCTTTAATTTTCATCTCTCATAGTATCTTTAGTGTGTGTGTGTGTGTGTGTGTGTGTGTGTGTGTGTGTGTGTTGTGTGGGATAATGTGTAAGAATACATCTCAGTGCAGGACAGGTGTAGGATTGGTAGGAAATAGCCTGGGCGAAAGCAACTGTTGACTATGTCATACAGTCTGGCCCAACGCAATTGAAATAGGTTTCCGTTTGGATATGACGTATTCCCTCTCCTGGCTCTCACGCCTACAACTTTCGCTTTCAGTATTAACAGTATTATCGCAAGTTCTGATCTATTTTTAAACCGTAGAGTAACCGAGGGAAAGGCGGGAAGGGGGGTTTATTCTAGACTACGTGCGGAGATAAATGTTTAGCGGAGGTACGTAGGATGGCATCGTCAGGCTAGGTAGGAAATGTGCATATGTTGTTTAGTGAATGCATGAGATGTATGGATGAATAAACACCAACTTCAAATATTACTGATAGATTTCAAGGATGAATGATTGGACTGAATGAGTGAATAGGCTGTTTTTATAATAATATTGTTTTGTTGTCATTGTTGCTAGTGTATTGTTTTGAAAGACCCTCTAGGGACGGGCATTTGAAATTAGCTTTTGGCTATAAATGCTATGATGCTTGCTGTTTGGTTGTTATGCAACCTACATGTTATGTATCTGTCCCTATTAAATAAATTTAACTAAACTAAACTAATTTTCGAGATAGAAAGCTCAAGACATTAAATGATCAATGCGTTCGATATGTATGTTTTCTGATGATAACTTCACTTTTGCGTCTTTGAACTTGCTAAGGAGGGGGCATGACACAGAGGGGTGCCTGTCTAAATAGAGATTGCTCACACACGTGACAAATTTGGCAGAAACGCCCTCAAAATTGCTTAGAATTATGGGTAAAAACTTGAGCTGGCATAGCTGGCCACTATACTATGAAACAAACTTCACATCCATGAAGGATAGTTACTGTTTTTCAGGCTGCGAAAACACAGAATGTGGGTTTCCGCCTGTAATCTACAATGTGGTAAAAACGACAGTTGAATTAGTCACGCAGATTTATTTTAAGGACAAGTTTTTGCTTATCATTGGCATAGGCAACCATAGGCTCTGCTTCATTTATCATAGCCATCATCACGCTATTGCAAACTGAGGAATTAAAGATTTTATAGACTGACTGAGTGAATTATATGAAAGAAAATGCAGAATTACTCGCTGTAACGTCAAAACAAATGTTTATGGCCAGTTTAATATGACACTTTCTTTGTTCTATGTCTGTGTGCAGCGCAATTGTAAATATGCTTGCCTGCCTGTTCTTGGCAGACTTGTGAAACGTCATAAAACACAGCCAAAGTACTGTTCCAATTCAAAAGTTCACCTTTACTGAAGTACGCATGGGGTTCCCGGATGATTTCTCAATTCAGCCATTTTTTTTGAGGAGGCATCGGATGGTGACTCCTCATAACTTCAGGACCATTATTCCCCATAATGCATTTAGGTGCTCCGTTCTGAGATAAGAGAATGGCGGAGCTTAATGCAAGGATTTACTATTTCTGTCTTTAATTTGGGGCTTATGACTTGATATATTTTAAAGTCAGACGGGAATTGTTAACTTACACATGTACACTACACATGGGTTTTGTAACCAAAAAGTGTGTCTGTGGTGAGATACGTTGTTTGTAACACTGTTCGCTTGTCATCCACCGACCAGCCGGCACTGCTGCTGGTGTGTTTGGGCAAGTTGCCTTGGCTAAATGAGAAATTCTTCTTCTTGGGGAAGGCTCCACGGGCCAGATTAAATAGCTTAGCGCTTTGCCCAGGTATGTCTTAGACCATTAGCGTCTCGAGGTGACCGGTTTGATTGGGATAATGGCAAGGTGGAGGTTAACGTCCGAGATAGACATTGATAAGGGCCGACAAGGTGACCGGTTTGATTGGGATAATGGCGAGGTGGAGGTCTACCTCTACCGAGAGGTCTACCTCCTACCTCCACCCAAATAATTAAGCAAGTGTTGAAAACATAAAAGAAACATGCAACTTTATTTTAACCTGTTGGGGTAATATTATTGTGTGAAAGTAGATGACAGGGCTGATAGTTTAAAAAAAAATCCTGAGCCTGAACTTTTTTCCGAGCCCGAAGTGGGGCGGTGTAGGGTGGGCGGTGTTAGATACTCATATAGGCCTATATAATTATCCAACAATGACCTCATGGGTCTCAACCTAGTGTGTGTAACTCAGATGCAGACCAGGCACATCATCAAACTGATATTCAATGCATTTTGAAAAGAAAATAGGCCTGCTTCTTAATTTTATGGAAAGTAATTGACAAAATGGAGTGGTATTGTAGTGAATTACAGTAGAAGGCAGATGGGTGGTTTTGCAAGGGTTTACAAAGATTCAAAATATTTGCATTTCAGGAGTGTTGAATTAGGTTGATAGTTCTGGCGATTTTTTGATTAAAAATTAATCTGGAGTGAGGAAGAGTCATTCTTCAGTACCACTCATCATCACTCTCGTGCATATAGAAAATATAATTTCTTTGGTTTTATTTAAGCCAATGTATTTGTATCACAATAAATGACATGCCAGAGACATACAAACCTATTCTACAGCCTCAGAAATCTTTCAAAATGTAGGCTATCTGTATTTTCTTCATTATGGCTTCATTAATTAGCCTAACTGGTGTAGTCCTACTTGAAAAAGTATTTGCCTACTCCTCAGTTTGTGAATGGCAAATATACATACAGTAGTCTACCGACAATTCTAAGTACCATTTAGCTCATTACCGTTTAGTTTGTGAACTATGCAACCCATACAATATTTCCATAGCTTACAATAGCAAATGTAGCCCATTTCTCTCGCTAACTATGTTATTTCTGAGAGTCGCAGCAAGCTGCAAGCATAACTAGCAAGCTTATTATGAGAAATTTTGAGATAGAAAGCTCAAGACATTAAATGATCCATGCGTTCGATATGTATGTTTTCTGAAGATAACTTGACTTTTGTGTCTTTGAACTTGCTAAGGACGTTCTATGTCTTCCTTTCCCCTACTCCTAACCCCCTCAACCCTCATCCTAACCCTAAACTGAGTGGAGTAGTGCCTTGAAGGCAAAGCTGCCTGGAAGGCACCATTGAGGGCAAAAAATACCAAAGACTGTTGGGCAGACTTGTGAAACGTCATAAAACACAGCCAAAGTACTGTTCCAATTCAAAAGTTCACCTTTACTGAAGTACGCATGAGTTTCCCGGATGTTTTCTCAATTCAGCCATTATTTTTGAGGATGCATCGGATGGTGACTCCCGTTAAGAGTCAGTTTCTGTAAGAATCATGCGGGTGGTGATACAAACCCTCATCATATTCCCTTCAAATTTTGAATACCAGTAGACATGTGCCTAAGAAGGACAAAACTGTGTTTTTAAACATTGATAATGTTCCTAACAAAAGTTAGGGCTTCCCAAAATTTCAGCATAATTTTGAGGTACTGAAAATTCCAGTTTTTGCCTTTAAATATCTCATTGCGCCTTGATCTTACCATCCTGAAATTTTGGCACATAAATGTTGGGGAAATAAACCTTTGAGTAATGATGTCACTTCTGTGGCAAATTGAAGGCACTGTCCTTAAGGGCCTCTTCAAAATTGGACCTTTTACATTTTTGTAGCATTTCCGTGTGCCTCTCACAGTTCATATGACACTCAAAACCTTATTAGTTTGTTATATATATTCACTTTGGAACCTCCTCTTTTAGAATTTGAATAAAATATATGGCCATGAATTGGTGATGTTAAGCTAGAGGCAATTATTTTAGGCAAATATGAAATGAAGTGCCATTTTAGATGCTCATAGCTCTGTGCGCCATCACACAAAACAGTTGAAATTTGCCTATTTTGTTCGTCTGCACTCATATTATCTGTGGTCCAAATATCTAGGTGGCTCTTTGTTCGATCACCAAGTAAATTAATTTTATTTACAGCAGGTTTGCACCTATGATAACTTCAATGGAGGGTTGTGCTGACTAACCAGATAAGCCAAAGTGGTAACCCTGTTTGAGCAATTTTTAGACTGAGGATGTGGTGGCACAGTGGTTAGGTCACAGACCAACAACCAGTTGACCAGGGTTCAATTCCCAGGTATCACATCATTTATGTCTTGCTTTTTGTAAGAAAATTATTAGGCAACATTACTTGATTAGATAAAGAAAGCTACCACTCAAATATATTGCAAACAATACAAAAGTATCAAAACTAAGTGTCTTTCTCAGGGGAGTAAGAGGACAGTCAAGTATAGAACCACCATCTTATTAGCTTACAATAGTGCTAGGCTGTTTCCTTACACGTTGTGCTATCAACACTCAATAGATGCTGCGTTTACTTTTCTTGTTTGAAGATTTATTCTTGAAATCTGATGGCAATCTTGATTTGGAATATGAAAATAAGTTTATATATATATATATATATATATATATATATATATATATATATATATATATATATATATATATATATATATATATAAAATCACTTGTGTTTGCTAAACCTATTATTCTTGAGAATGGTCTCCTTTGGGGTAGTAGACTAAAGGTAAATGACCAATATCAAATCAAATGTCTGTAAATTTATCACTACTGGACTACAGTCCACTATATACAGAAAACCTCTCAGTAGAAACACCCTTTTACGAGCAGACAGTAACCACCCACCACACCTAATTCGGAATATTCCGATAGGCCAGTTTTTACGAGCTAGGAGGAACTGTAGCACCACAACAGACTTCATGTCCAAAGCCTCTGACCTTGCGCACCGGTTTGAACAACGGGATTATTCTAAAACCGACATCACCAAAGCACGGGAAACAGCTTCTTCATGTATGCTATACAAAAAATACGAGACTAAAGGGTGCTTTCACACTTATAGTCTAGAGGCATGTTTGATAAATATGCATCCTAGAAGCATATTTTTTAGTAAAAGTTGGCATTTGGCATCATAGACATTTTATCATCCATTTTAAAGTTTAATATTTATATTACATTTCTGAGATGCTTAAGGATATTTGAAAATCTGAGTTAACCAAATGCACTGATTAAAGTGACCTATATGCAGTATAATTGGAATCTATGTTGGAGATGTAGACAAACACCGTTCTAAACCGGCACCAACCAACAGGCTGGATCAAACAAACTGTCACGAACCACACGGAAGCAGGATGCAATTGCTGGACGGACTTTTACTGGTGCAACCAAACAAAACAAAACTGAGCACATATGCTCCTCGAAGAACAGAGAACAAAACGATATTGGCAAATCACATGCACAGAGCATTCGCATACCAGTTCAAGATCTCACACCCAAATGAGAGAGCAGGGGGTATATATAGAGTTCAGAGGGGGAGATGCTGTTAATTAATAGATTGGGGTAGCCTAGAACTCTAGACGTACCAAAGCGGTAGCAAATTTGAATTTGCACAGCGGATACGTCTAGAGGCCACTGATGGAAACCCGTTGTATCCAAGGAGGTTATATATAAACTGGAGACAACGACTAAGTCCCGCCCTCCATACAACTGAATGGCCGAGGCTAGGCTAGTAAATGCGGTGAATTGACAGTCAACGCCATTGTAAACACTGGAGGTAACAGACCACGGCCATGCCCATGCTGCCCATGCGCAAAGTTCCAAAGTTGGAAATGACGCATGGATTCAAGTTGAATCTCTTTGCAAAAACAGTAGTCCTTCAGTCCAGACGGTGGTGATAATGCACCTAGTTTGTTTGCCATACAACACGAGTAAGAAAGTTGTGTCGAGAACGTGCCTGAAGTTTTATAACATTCATGACAGTACACTTTTTTTTCAAGCTCCTCAAGAAATAAGCAAAGAGTAAACAGAGATCATGAAATATTGCTTTTACTCTCCCCGGAGAAATAACATTTTGCATGTAACAGCCCACCAACTTGTAAGTGCATGAGTGCTTGTGCACAGCATGACTCTCGTGCATGCGCTGCCATGGTTCGGATTGTGACTCCATAC
>JAODXP020000032.1:14502656-14668503 GCA_027497455.2 Sardinella longiceps | reverse complement strand
TTCAGACTGGAAGTCCTCCTTTAGCCATCTTGGGTGAATCAATGATGGGTCATCATGGGAAAGATTTTCATTTTTACGGCAGGATATTATGTGGGCACAAGGAAGGCCAAATGACACAGACAGTTTTCAACAGGGTATCTGCACATTTTTCAAGTACAAATTTAAAGACTTTTAAGACCTTTTCAAGACCTCTAAATGGAAAAATTAAGACCAGGGGCGCAACTACTCACTTTTGGGGGGTATGCGACAACAATTTTTGCGGCAGAAACAACAACAGTACCACTGAAATAACATAAAATAAAATTCTGAACTGACTAAAATTCTGACCTTCAAAGTTGTTATATTGTGAACAACACATTTAACACAACAACAATGAAGGCAGCACTTGTCAACTAATGAGGAATATGGGATGCATTTGTGTAGAGAAGTAGCAGGGGGGTTTGGGGGTTCTACCCCAAGAAATTTTGGAAAAATTAGTTTCCATTTCCTGCAATCTGGTGCATTTTAACAAGTTGCTAGATAGCTTCTCATAGCAATTAATCAAATGAATTATCTAATGCATTGCACATTATTTGAATGCTCCATGAGGTCATACAGCAGCCTGGCTGAGTTGTATTCGGCAGTCGGTTGTAATATTTCTTACAACTGAACCAAAATTTATTTCATTTTAGACTTTAATGGCATTTACTGTTGAATTCTCAGTTTGATGTGATGCAAATAGTCTTTTATTCTTTTGGACCCTTTTTGGATAATAATGAGGAACATGCCTTGGACAATCTTTCTTCCAAGGCTAAATTCCCTGATATTCATTCTAAATAGTTTAATTGAAAGTGTGTCTAAACTAGAGGTTAGATTCTCTGCCCGAGCCCGAGCCCGGCCCGAGCCCTACCCGAACTTGGGCCGGGCTCGGGCTGACATTTGCCGTCACTCTATCGGGCTCGGGCCGGGCCGGGCTCGTGATCAATGTTCCATAAATAGGCCTATTCTTTATATAGGCCTATATATTTTATTTTATTTATTTAGCCTATGACGCTATAGTGTGACACCCAATAAAGTTGTATGTATTATGGTTAAGTAACTCAGTAAAAAATGTTATCTAAGCTTAAGGTGATTAATAGAAAAAAAAAAAAAAAAGTTTGGACAGCTCTGCGCAGCATTGAGCAGCACCTGTCTGTAGCGCTCTGTCGGCTACATCAGTTATGCCTAACGTAATATAAAGCTTCTAATGTGATGTTAATTAATAAAATTAAAAAAAAAATAGCCCAGTCCAGTGGAAAGCATAAGGAAACATCAAGTTTGTTTGTCGACAGTAAAATCGCGCTTCTTTCGTGTGGGAACCGAAAGTGAAAGTGGATACTTTTGGAGAGATTACGGTGTTTCTGAATAGCAATAAGGTACCGTTGCAGCATTTTTGTCAAACCCAACGCATTATAACCTCCGTCTATTGCCAGAAAACTTCTAGTTATGTTTTTTTCTGTGGATTTGCCAGCATGACGGTCTAATGAATGAATGAGTAGCCTATAGCATCTCAGTGAATGAGATGAGAGTTGCGCAGAGCAGCTGTGTGTCAGCGCAAGGTAGCCGCCCTATAGAGCTCGTTAGTCACGTGTCTGAATAGCTAGCTCCGCTTAGCCCATGGGACCCCGGAAGTCACATAATGGTCATTGAATTTGTATTGGGAAATTTATTTTTTTCTGGTCCAAGTCATTATATGTTCTGGGTTACACATATGTTGTTTGCCGAATTAAATGAGGAATTTACATCAGAAAACTTTGTCAGTTTATTGTGAGATTGTTCCCTAAAAGGCTTTTGAGAAAGCGTATCAAAACAGACTACAGCGTGTGTGTCGCATATGTGACGTTAACCGCCCCTCGAACACTTTCCCTCTGTATCGCGCCATATCCACTCTACATCATGGCTATCACCCTGGCTACTTTCACTGCCTTCTTTGGAGGGGAAGACATAAGTAGAGGGGAGAACCATTTCAAGTCGGGCCATGTCCTGAGTTACAGCTACGCCAGTGGGGACATGGTCGGCGTTGTCCGCTCCAGCAGACGGGAGCAGCAGTACAGGGCTGATGTAGCGCGATACAGAGGGAAAGTGTTCGAGGGGCTAACGTCACATTTGCGACACACACGCTGTAGTCTGTCTTGATACGCTTTCTCAAAAGCCTTTTAGGGAACAATCTCACGATAAACTGACAAAGTTTTCTGATGTAAATTCCTCATTTAATTCGGCAAACAACATATGTGTAACCCAGAACATATAATGACTTGGACCAGAAAATAATACTTTTTCCCAATACAAATTCAATGACCATTATGTGACTTCCGGGGTCCCATGGGCTAAGCGGAGCTAGCTATTCAGACACGTGACTAACGAGCTCTATATGACAGAAAGACGTGGACCTCAACACAGACATGAAGTCTTGTTAACTGGCAATGCTTCAAGAATATGCTGAACAAATGTCTGTAAATCAATCCGGAATTGTTGTTGAACATGCAGTTACAAAAGTAGGCCATTATTAGGCCTATTTAACATGTCGGGTTTAAATCGGTCTCGGGCTCATTATCACACGTTATCTCTCGGGCCGGGCCGGGCTTGGGCAGAAAATGATCGGTCTTCGGTAGGGTCGGGCTCAAATTTTTGGGCCCGATCTAAGCTCTAGTCTAAACCCTTGGAGGAAATGGGCTACAATAGCCTACCCTACCTTGTGTTTCTGAATCAGTGGCCTAATTAGCACAGGGTATTTTTTGACCAACATATCAGTCATGGGATGCATGTCTGAAATGACCACTTCAGCCTAAAATTGGAGGGTAAAAACAGCTGTTATTGGTATGTATAGTGGTGTTATTGCTACCTGTTGGAATGCAGCTTATTTGATATGGCTCATCATGCATAGCCTAGCTGTTTCCACAATAGCCTACAGTACTTCGAAATCATTAATTAATCTGTAGGATAAACCGTTTATCACAGCAACTTGTGACCACCATAGATGAGTGGCTCTTGTGGTGTTCTTTCAAATGATATATGTATGACATTTGAGAGAAAAACACTCCGAGTTATTAAATAGAAAAAAAAACTGGATAGATTTGGAACTCATAAGCCACGCGACCACATCACAATATTAAATGCGTTCGCTGTTTTTATATCGCGAAGGGTCGGGTGGTGGGTAGAGGTAGGGACAATTTTAAGGTTACCTGCTGTCATTCATGCACAATAATCTTTGACATATGATCTCACGCCCTTTCATCTTTGTCTTTAGCTCTTTCTCTGCCATTACGATCTCGTTGACGTTAACGTATGCTACTGACTGTACTGAAGTTTGCCTCGACTCATCAAACAGAGTTAAAAGCCCGTCCATAATGAAATCTGATTGGCTTACTTTGCTGGGTAAAACAATCTGGACGCTCTTTGTCTTGCATGCACCCGACATGCAGGCACGCACACACACACCGTTCCGTCAGGCACCCCTTCTCTCTCTGCCCCTCTCGCTCACTCTCTATGCGCGCATATTAAGATGCGCGATGTAGAGGTAAATGTTTCACGTGCATGATCTGGCTTGCTAGCTCTAGATTCCGGGAGATATTATTTAATTCACTGCCCCCAAAAGGTACGCTGGTCACTTTTTAAATTACGGTCAAAAATAACCGGATGGAGGTTTCATTCGTTCGGTCAAATAAATTTAATACCTTCTTCTGGAAAATTCCAGTCATTCCGAGCAATTTAAGACATTTTTAGGCCTTAAAAACCGATTATTGTATTTAAGACTTTTTAAGGACCCGCGGGGACCCTGTTTCAAGTGCACTTTTTCATGGCTTCATCCACAGTGTATGACTTCAATTTACATTTACATTACATTTATGCATTTAGCAGACGCTTTTATCCAAAGAGGGATAACAATTAAGCTGCAACACAATACAAGTAAGTGCCTATTGGGAGTGCCATTTGCTAATAGGAGAGCAAGTGCTAGAGTTTAGAAGTGCTTGGTCAGTGCATTCCAATTAATTTAACGAATTAGGACAAGAGATACTCTTGAAAGAGCTGGGTCTTCAAGAGTCTCTTGAAAGTAGAAAGAGTGCCTGTTGTTCTAATAGTCTTGGGGAGACTATTCCACCAGTTAGGAACAATGCATGAAAAGAGCCTAGATTGACCTGTGCGCGGTGCTGGTCGTTCCAAACAGCGATCCTTGGTTGAGCGGAGCGATTGGAGGTTAGCATATGGTTTGATGATGTCTTTCAGGTAGACTGGAGCAGTTCCCTCCAGTACCCTGTATACCAACATTAGTGACTTGAATTTAATGCGAGCAGCCAGGGGCAGCCAATGGAGCTCCCTGAACAGTGGAGAGACATGTGCTCTCTTTGGCTGGTTGAAGACCAGGCGTGCAGCAGCCTTCTGGATCATCAATAGTGGTTTTGCTGCACACGCTGGTAGACCTGTTAGAAGAGCGTTGCAGTAGTCAAGACGAGAGATAACCAGCGTCTGAACCAGGAGCTGTGTCGCATGTTGAGTAAGGTACGGCCTGATTTTCCTAATGTTGAATAAAGAGAAACGGCACGACCTGTAGTCAGAGATGATATAGGCCTACACAGTGATGTACCCGAACGCGTTCAATGAACGAAAGTTCATGAACTCGTTCATATTTTGAGAGAACGTGAACTGAACGGACAGTATTTTCTAGATGATGAACGAACTATGAACGCGTTCATCTGGAGCGTGAACGTGAACGTTCATTACGTTCATCGTTCCGTTCATTCCAAGTTACCAGATTTCATTAATATCCCTGCAGAAACCCCGACTAACAACAGCTTAAATATAGCGACTTTTACTTTGACCTGGTTGACCTAGTACAATAGTATATAATATTTTACTGACAAATAAAGTTATCATAAGCGGGGATCAAACCGAGCTATGGGAGGTGGAACCTTTTTATGGAGTTGCGAGCGCGCTCCCGCTGGGAAGCGCGCCAGGAATGTTACTGGCTGTTTTGATTTACCTGTTACCCGGATGTGTATCCGGTGTGTGTATTCTCTCCATCCTCTCGTGCAGTAAACTTGCATGTTAACCATGTCCCTCGCGTCTGTGATTCACTGACATATTAACCTAAACTGGCGGCGCTTGTTACAGGGGTGTTTTTGATCATCTTTTCTTTTTGTGTTATTGCCTTATTGGCATGCTGTTATTATGTTCTCTGATGATAAAGGGGCACGCAGTTGCAATGTATAGGTTATAAACATAAATCAATGTCTTAATTGATTGTAAACCATGATTTGGTTGTGACCGATAGTTACCGTGCGTAACAGTCGGGGTTTGCCTCTGACGCGAGAGGATCTAATGATGGTATGTTATATTGCCTAGTTTGTGGGCCTTGCCCCTGATTATTTTCAGTTTGATCAGTGTTTTGTTTGTTTAGTTTGTTTGTTAATTTGTTATGTTATGCACCCCGCCGGTGGCCTAATATAAAATAAAAGAAAGACGTCTGCATTATTCCGTTTCCATGCCTTGAGTCTGGGCCTACCACCCGCCGGACACACTCCGTTACAATGCCACTGAAAATGTGGCCGCTTGCTCGTTTCGGTTTTAGCCTACTTCAATAAAGCCAAACATAGGCCTACTGTAGATCCAGATAGTTAGATAATGCCCGGCTCTCCCTCAACCTCTCTCCTAGATATTGCTTTAACCAGGCTATTCCGATCATGCTGCGCATGATGTAAACTTTATTGAGGATTTCGTGCAAGTAGCATACTCACCGAAATTAATAAGTGCCAGTTCACCGTTGTGCATAACATTCAGCCAGAGGTCCGGGAGAGAGAGAGAGAGAGATTGTCAACTTCTGACATTGTAAGGTCAGTGCTTGCTTCCCATTACATTCAAAAGTCCGCAAAGCCTTTACCGAACTCCTGCGCATCTTAGAACGAAAAAAAATAATTCCAATTAATTCATGAGCTCCCACGAAGATGGAATCATAACTCGAACCCTGGGGAGGAGGGCACAGTTGTCATATTCGAATGCAGATTATGTCCACCAGCATTGAAAAAAACAGTTCGTAGGCTACGTCGACTACATCCACGTCTAACTTAAAACCCACATTGAGCTGAGGCACCCCGGCAGTCTGTCACAAACCACTGCTCTAATGCAACACTAAAATACAGCAATGTCATTATTAACACGAATTAAATAATGGCTTATAATCTGTGGAGCATTTATATGGGCTTTGTCAATGAATTTGAAATTTTCCAATTTTTTTTTTTTTTTTTTGTGGGGGGGGGGGGGATGAACTGAACTGAACTAGTTCATTTATTTTGTGAACTATGAATGAACTAGTTCATTTTGAAAAAAAATGAACTATGAGCGAACTAGTTCACTCTGAGAGCTGTGAACTGAACTATGAACTAGTTCATGTAGAAAATGAACTTTCCCAACACTGGGCCTACACATAGTTTGTGTGACAGTCAGGGCCAAGGGATGGAGTCAGTAGTTGGAGTGTGGGATTAGATTAACAACATTAAGCTCACACAGAAATGTGTTTTAAATAGATAGTTGGTCAAATAATTGTTGAATTGTCTTGTAGGTAAATCGGGTTGGCCACAGTGCGAGTACCTTTGCTAAGTAGCAACACCTGTGGTTACGAGCATGGTGGGAGACTGGTTGACAGATGGGGGTAACGCAGTTCTATCCAGTTGATATCCATTTGTAAAACTAAAATATTTTCTGGACATATTCTTCCTCGAAGATAACACAGCACTTTTGACATAGTGCATTTTCCCAAATATGTATGCATGTAAATAAAACGTGTAAGCAATCTGTTCTTACGACCGAATCCCACCAAAACCTGTGCGTGAGCGGCGCGTAAGCGGTGCGGGCGCGGTTTTGGGGCGATTTCATTTAGAATACATGTTAACAGGTTAAGTCATTCAGACTGCACGCGTGTTCTGCGCGGCTCCTGTCCAGTTTCTGAGCGGTGAACCGCGCAGTTCCCGCGCTGCTTTTTTGAAATAGAAACGAGTTCTATTTTTCCAAGCGTTTTCAGCGCGGTAAGCGGGACTTGCGCGGTGTCCATATATTTTGAATGCAGAGCTCGGGCAGCCGGTTCGGGCAGAACACAGCAGAGACAATTTCTTGTGTGAATGCCCAAGCCCACAGGCACCGCTCACGGACCGCTTACGGACCGCACCGCGAACGCGCAGTTTGTGTGTGAAATGGGCCTTATGCTATTGTTTTGGTGCAGGCTCAGGCTTTCCATTTTGCATTTTTATTGACCTGTAGGTGTCACTAGTGTGCACTAGATGCATCGAGAAATCGGCACATTTGAACACATTTGGCTGGAAAGGCTCAATGGCTCAATGAGGCGTCATCTCGCCATCGTTAACGGCTCCTCCTTGCCTTGGCTAGCCTCACAATTAGGCGGCAGTTGAAATGACTGAATGTGAACATGTTTTTAAATGTGTATTCCCAGTGTTTCTACTCCACAAACCAGTAACACATAAGACTACAGAAGAGATTGAACTCCGTTTTAGATGCAAGCACGCATCATGAAAACACGTTATCTCTATCATATTCCAAGGGCTGGTTGATAACATTTTCTTATTGCATTATACTGTATGCCAATTTAACGTTAAGAGACAGAAAACGAATATCACCTGGATTTGCATTTCACACCTTGCCATAGGGCCTATACACCATACAATACTTCTACTTGCCATGCTACTTCTGGTCAGTCTATCTTGTACGATTTATCAAGACTGCAGTCCAGTATGTAGCAGTGACCAACATTTTGCAATTACCTAGATTATTTCATGCTTATTGTGTACAATGTACATATCCAAACTTTTAGAAGTTGTGTACACTCAGTGTCCAGCTGTCTATTGGCACACCAGACAGCTCTTTGGACACAATTGTATGTAGAGAATACAAATGAGTCAGGATGACCAGGATGAACTGTTGCGAACCCCAAGCCCTCTATCATAACCATTGCATCATGCTCATGTTACTGTGATTATTCATGTTTTGTTACTGTTCAAAAATACCAAACACTAGACTATGATATGTAGGCCAAAGATGCATAGTAGTAATGCAATATGCTTGTTCTGTGTTAAATATTGCTGCAATTCTAGCTATTTAAAATCCATAACCTACTTTGAAGACAATGACATTGAATTTTCAGGGGTACCACCTGAATTCATCTCCCAATTAAAAAGTCCAAATTTGTCACTGGACTGTGTGATACTGTATATTATATTATGTGAAGTATATATTTTAATGAGATAACAATAAAGCTGAAGTTGACATTCATATTGTCTCAATTATACAGAAGAGTTTCACAAAACCAGCATTAGGACTGGTTCATAATGCTGGACATATGTCATAGGACATATGTAACTCCAGGTAAGAGAGTGAATAACTTTCATTAAGAGGTGGAATATTCCTTTAAAAGTAATTCACAATGCCTCTTGAGACCTACTTTTAGTTAGGATAAATAGCAACTTCGTCTAAGATAAAACCTCTGTTACTATGGTTGACGTCAGCTCTCATGCACGAGCCTGCTTGCATTTCCATCAGAGATTGGTTGTTGAGTGACAGGTGGGCGTCATCTCCACTATGTGCGGCAGTGCTCCAGTAGACAGAATGTAATCGGAGAACTTGAGCCACAAATGAAACGGTAAATGAGATTTGCGGTGGAATTATAAAGTATCTTTACACCGTTTTTACTGAATTTATGAGAGCACATTTAGAAAGAGAGGAAGTACACAAATTAAACTTGAGCGTCAGTCAGGGGGAAAAACTGCTCACAGAATGAGTAAGTAAGTAAACTTTATATAGCGCTTAAGACATAGACAAACACAAAAGATGTAGACAAAACTTAAAGTCAATCTGGTATCAGTCTGTGGGTGGTAATGAGGTAGGCTCGTATGGTGCAAATATGCTCATGTCTTCAGAGACAGGGAGGCAGACGATCCATCCGACAGGTCAGCCAGCAAACTGAAGGAAACAAGGTGAACGCTGTCAATAAGCTCGTTCGTGTTCAGAGTCGGTACAGCTAAAGGCTGTAGCCGGAGCCAGCGAGATCTACGGAAATACGTCGGTGGGAGTGGAAAAGCATGGGGGACAAGGTGGACAACACAGCTGCAGCTGGCTGTAGCCAAACAACACGTGAACATGGACGTGATGTCAGGAGATATCGCGGAAGTTTGTTTGCACTGAAAACAGCTTGAATCCCCTCATTTCATCATTAAAATGAACGTGATAACTGGCGAAATAAATCATATAATGTTGCTTAATAAATTATTGTTGCAATGCAAGAGGAACAGGGTTGTGTTTGAAGGTGTTTTGTTAAAAATAGTAATGTGGTATGAAATGCTTATTTGAGATGGCAAACCAAGCCATGCTGGAGAGCAATAAGGCTATTTCATTGGGCAAAACTTGCATACTGCTTAGCAGCAGCTCATTCAAATAAGCCCATTTTCAGTGAGTACAACGTGGTTGGTGTCATATTTGTCATGAGGAGTTTCAAACCAATCGGAATAATGAGTTACGTCATGGGGGTGGGATGCATCCTCTTGCAGCCGAGAAAAAGGAGATGCGGGTTTCGGCTGCAGGCGCCTTGTTACCGCGAGTTTTGAGTGACGTGCTGTGGGCGTATTTTGGTGACGCATTCACAAGCTTGGTGAAGTCAGCCGGAAGTCGGACACCGCGTCTAACCACAATGCATCGCTTGGCTGCAGCCGGCTGAAGGCGGCTGTAGGCGGCTTTACATCTCAAACACGCCTAATGTTTCAAGCCAAAACAGTCTGAGACACGTAATGAGAAACGTAATGGTCATATGTATCAATAATTTTCATTTTTGATTGAAATCCATGTCAAAGTTGCTTAAAAAAATGCAATCTGTGATATTTTGTCCCTAAATATGTGTAATATATACATTTAGCTTTATACATGATAGGCGCCCATTGATTTCCCACTGATTCGTGATCGCCCCTAGCGGATTTGCAATTGGAATTGCAGGTTGAATGGCGTTAATAGTGCCATGGCTTGCCGTAAACGGGCTCTGGTTATCATACTAGAATCTCTGTTGCAGTGTTCATTGCTCGCATTTAGGTGGCGATCTACAGTCGTGGCGGTACGTCCCTAAAATGAAGATGAAGAAGAAAAAGCGGAAGCGGAAAGCCCATCGGTGGCCAATCCAATCCCAATCCATGCTTTTAAACGAAACCGCACGGAAGTGTTTTGAAACAAACCTCTGACAACATTTCGGCGTGGCTACTAAAATATCTCTCCAGAACCGTTGAACTTTACGAACGGTAAGAGCATCACTGAAAGTCTATCAATTTGATGTAACACAATGACACATGACAGAATCCAAAAGCACCATAATTGAAGACGGCCAACGTGGTCTCTGTAGCGGCAGTTAGCACATAACGTTACACTTCACAACTACTGAGACGTTAACGTTACCATGGTTCTTCAAGTAAAATGGGTTGGATTACCAATTGAGGCACATGGGAAGAACAACTAACTGATAAAAAATATAAGTTAAACGAACACTTGAAATGGTGCGCACTGGCGATTGTCTCCCGCCAATTGCAACAGCAATGTTCTGGTGCAGGGCTCTCAATTTTTCAACTCAGCTGGGAGTGACATTTAGGCGGGGGAGAGGGGGGTGCACAGTATTGTCCTTTCGATTTTATTTTATTTATTCATTTGTTTTTAAGAGTGCCTTAAATAATGACCTCAGATGAATTTTGTGAAAAGTAGCACAACGCAAGATGACATAATGAGATTACAGTGATGGAAACAGGCTACTTAGATTGAAATTGGCTGAACAATGACATATTCTTGTAAGTATCACGGGCTACCATAAGAAAACATTTGTCTAGCCTATTTTATTTATTTATTTATTTGGTTGTTTTTATTCAGGTATCGTTATGGTATGTTATGTGATGTGATGGTCCTTATTTAAAGAAGGAAGTCAGCAGATGTTGTTCCAGGGCAAGCAACAAAATTGATAATCATAAAGTGGCCAGCTCAATGTGTGACCTCAAAAGTTGTTTTTGATGCAAAACACAAAAATGCAGAATTTTTACGGAATGTGATCCAGTCAGCTTGGGCTGCGATTTCTGTCTCATGTTAGTTGACTGATGAGGTCTGAAATAATAGTTAGCCTATAGGCTACAGCTAACTATTATTTGAGTGCTTAAAGAAAAAAGCTAAATCTTCATTTTATTATTAGTTTATAGGCCTAGTCCTGTTTGTTAATGGAAATGCAGATAGGGTTATAACAACAACTATATAGGCCTATTATTTTTACTTCAAATGTTAAAAAAAAGAATAATAATGATAATTGTGGAATTGAATGCTTGCTGCTCCTAGTGCCTTGTTTTTTTTTATCTAGGCTGTGGAAATTAATGGTGTTAGAAACATGGAATTTTTCTCTATCAGGGTGCTTGCGCAAGTCTTGAAAGTCTTAAAAAGTATGGAATTTTGAAATGCTGTTTTCCAGACCTTGAAAAGTCTTGGATTTCATGTGAAAGTCTTAATGAAGTATGGAAAAAAGTATGCTCAAAGACACAGAATATTTTGTAGTGGGTCATTCCATGTCAAATCACCGAATGTCCCCGCTCGACCATCTCAGATTTGGCTGAAAAAATTCCAGGAGGTTCACACATCTCCCATTTTGAAAACTGCAAAATTTTAGCTCCCAACTCCTTATCGTTTTGTCGTAAAAAAATATTTTGTCAACTAACCCCAGACCTGTTTTGAGCAGAGTTTTTGGGGAGCCAATTTCAGAGGGCTGTATCTTGAAAAGTATTCAAGGTAGGTCCTTCAAATTTTCAAGGGTCAATGTCTGGCACCAGTACTTGTAGAATATGGACTTTTACATGTCTGTTTTTGGTTTATCAACGAATTCTGGGGGCTTGAATTTGCCTGGAATTTCTACACTACCCTCTGTGGCAGCATGTTTGAAGGACTGTGGAAAGTGCAATTTCAAAGACAGAAACTTGATATTACACATACACCTTCCCATATGCGCGTTGTACTTTGTAGTCTAAAACTGATCTTCTGTGATGAGCAGTTTGGAAGATATTGAAGTTTAAAAATGGGAAAAATAAATTTGGTACCGTTTTTGGCATCTTATACCAAAAAAATGACAGCATCCACAAACATAAAATTTACTTTTTTAGAAAGTCTAGATGTCCGTTTTTAACATATCAAAAATTTGTGATGGTGTTTTGCCTCATTTTTGCAAAATGATTTTTTGAAAATGGGGTGTTCGCATGCACTCACAGCACTCATGGGCCATGAAGCCATTTTCAAATGCTAACAAAATGCTCTGGATTCATGACACACAGCTCAGACTCAACAAAATGCTTCACTTGATGCATGGTCAACTATACCCGAAAGATGACCTTTACACAACCTTTATATACTGAAATATTGGAGCTCCAATAAGGGGGAAAACTTTAACTTGTTTTCACTGAAAACGTTTAGGTTGTATCATAATTTAGAAGAAAAAACAACCTGTGTGCTATAGTTAGTATTATATATATATATATTGATGATAAGAAGAGTCTTTGACAGTCTATATTTGATTATTGTTAATTTATTATTTATCACTCTTATTGAATTTATCACATTTTAAAAAGCAGGTAGCTTTGAGACAACTCTTGTCAATGTCTGGCTTGAACTTTAAGTTGTCCCAAAGTTACCAGCATTATATTGAATATGATACATTCAAATTCAAAACGTTTGATGATAATAACAATATAATAATATAATAATAATAAAAATAATCAAATCTACTAGATTGTCAAAGACAATTCTTATCATAGATAAATATATGTATGTATGATACTAACTGAAGCACACATCTTGTTTTTTCTTCTAAATTATGTTAAAAAACAAATGAAACAAGCACAAGTTGTTGCATAAGTTGGAGCTCCAATATTTCAGTATATAAAGGTTGTGTAAAGGTCATCTTTCGGTATAGTTAACCATGCATCAAGTGAAGCATTTTGTTGAGTTTAAGCTGTGTGTCATGAATCCAGAGCATTTTGTTAGCATTTGAAAATGGCTTCATGGCCCATGAGTGCTGTGAGTGCATGCGAACACCCCATTTTCAAAAAATCATTTTGCAAAAATGAGGCAAAACACCATCACAAATTTTTGATATGTTAAAAACAGACATCTAGACTTTCTAAAAAGTAAATTCTATGTTTGTGGATGCTGTCATTTTTTGGTATAAGATGCCAAAAACGGTACCAAATTTATTTTTCCCATTTTTAAACTTCAATATCTTCCAAACTGCTCATCACAGAAGATCAGTTTTAGACTACAAAGTACAACACATATATGGGAAGGTGTATGTGTAATATCAAGTTTCTGTCTTTGAAATTGCACTTTCCACAGTCCTTCAAACATGCTGCCACAGAGGGTAGTGTAAAAATTCCAGGCAAATTCAAGCCCCCAGAAATCGTTGATAAACTAAAGGCAGACATGTAAAAGTCCACATTCTACAAGTACTGGTGCCAGACATTGACCCTTGAAAATTTGAAGGACCTACCTTGAATACTTTTCAAGATACAGCCCTCTGAAATTGGCTCCCCAAAAAACTCTGCTCAAAAGAGGTCTGGGGTTAGTTGACAAAATATTTTTTTACGACAACACGATAAGGAGTTGGGAGCTAAAATTCTACAGTTTTCCCAATGGGAGATGTGTGAACCTCCTGGAATTTTTTCAGCCATATCTGAGATGGTCGAGCGGGGACATTCGGTGATTTGACATGGAATGACCCTAGTAAGAAATAGTATAAGGGTGTAAAAACTATGATTTAAAACAACGCAAGAAAGACCCCTCCCCTCTACTTTATTGTCCACAGTTTTAATTCACCCCAGTTGAGAAGTGCGCCCATGTCTGTGATAGATGATATGTCAAACATTATTGTGCATGAATGACAGCAGGTAACCTTAAAATTGTCCCTACCACTACAGACCACCCTAGCCTACCCTTTACGTTATAAAAACCACAAACGCATTTAATGTTGTGATGCGCTCGCCGTGCGCTTATGGATTCCAAATCTATCAGTTCTTCTCTGTTTAATAACTTGGAGAGTTTTCCTCTCAGAAATGTCATACATATATCATTTGAAAGAGTGTCACAAGAACTACTCATCTATTCTGCTTACTAGTTGCATTGATAAACCGTTTATCCTACAGATTAATTCATGAGTTCGAAGTTGGCTAGCCTATTGTGGAAACAGTTCTATATGCATGATGACGAGCCTGCATCATAGGCTGCATTCCAAAAACAGTGGAAGTCATAGGCATACCTATCTGTAGATTTACAATGAGGTAGCAATAACATCACTGTACCAAGCACAGCTATTTTTGTAGTCTCCAATATTAGGCTGAAGTGGTAATTTCAGACATACCATGACTGATATGTTGATCAAGGAATAGCCTACCCTGAGCTAATTAGGCTACTGATTCAGAAACACAGGGTAGGCTACTGTAGCCCATTTCCTTCAATTGTTTAGACACATTTCCAATGAAATAATTAATAATGAATATCAGTGAATTTAACAAATTGCAAAGAAAGACTGCCCCCCGATCATATTTCTCATTATTATCCTAAAAGGGTCCAAAAGAATAAAAGACTATGTGCATCACATCAAACTGAAAATTAAGGTCTGAAATGAAATCAATTTGGTTCAATTGTAAGAAATATTACAAGGTCTCACTGACTACCAACTACAATGATATCAGCCAGGGCTGCTATTGTCAGTGACCTCATGCAGCATTCAAATAATGTGCAATGCAGTAGGTAATCCACTTAATTAATTGCTATGAGAGTTAAAATGCACCAGATTGCAGGAAATGGCAACTAATTTTTCAAAAATTTCTTGGGAACCCCAAACCCCCCTACTACTTCTCTATACAAATATGCATCCTATAGCCTACTCTTCATTGATGTGCTGCCTTCACTGTTGTTGTGTCATGTGGTGTTCACAGTATTACCAACAATACTACTTTGAAGGTCATCATATGATGCTGAATTGATTCTATGTAATTTTAGTGGTACTGTTTTTCTATGGGGGGGTAGTTGCGCCCCTGAGTCAAGGTCTTGGGGAAAAATATATCAGTTTTGAAAGTCTGGAATTTTGATTTGGAAAACCATTTTCGGAAGCAACATGGTGTTTTGTTTTGCCTATCCTAATATTAAGCCGTTTGTCACAAATGAGGCTTAAAATCAAAAGTGACAACAAGATGCTTGTGGGGACTGAGAGGACGGCATATTATCTCCACTTTGACATTTGTTTGACTCTGCTGGGGGATATTGAGTCCAAAAGAAAAATAAAATAAGTTGTATTCATCCTGTGTGTGCTGGCCTGACAAGCCAGACTTTGCTGAGCTGCAGCTAGGGTAGCCTACGTCCAGAGTTCTAAACTACTTGGAGAGCTGACTACTTTGGGGCTGAAGTGCCTTACGAAAGTTACATAGCGCATCATCTGTCGTGAGTGAGGTAACTTTTGAGTGGCCTTGGTGCTGAAAAATGTGTTATATAAATTAAATTTACTTACTTACTTACTAGCTCTAATGTTCAGAACAGACTGTTTCTCATGGGGGAGTGCACCAGGTAACTAGACACCTGCAGCCAACACATTGAGTATTTCCCCTGTAGCCTATGATGGACCACCCCTAATTAGTCACTTGATCATTTTCATTGTTCTCAGTTACAAAGTGCCTGCCAACTTTTTTTTTTTTTTTTTTTTGCGCAATTGTCCATTCTCATTGCCCTCAGCTGCTCATGTGGCTGCCAATGTTGTGGGACCCCACCTACCTTACCTTGTGTAGTTAGGAAAATTCTATGTAGGTAGTTTAAGCAAACAACAGCTGAACATTTAATAGGACCTTTAAGTCATTATATCTGCATGCTAATTTGCATTCTTTTCTCTGTCGTAGATGACTGGATCAAATGAATTTAAACTCAATCAAGGACCGGAAGACAGTATTTCAGCTGTGAAATTCAGTCCGAGTTCAGCACAATTTTTACTTGTCTCTTCATGGGATTCCACTGTACGCCTCTATGATGTTGGCAGCAATTCTATGAGAATGAAGTATCAGCATCTGGCTCCAGTATTGGACTGTGCCTTTTATGTAAGTGGTCTTTTGTTTTCAGTAAATACCTAAAGCATTAAAACAATGTGAATAATGTAAGACTTTAGGAACCCTGCAGCTAAAATTGAATATCTTTGAATCTAATAACAGGATCCCACACATGCCTGGAGTGGGGGCTTGGATGCCCAGCTGAAAATGCACGATTTAAATACAGATCAAGGTATGCACTCAGATGTTAACAGTGTTTTATTTATATTTGTGTCTGCCTGTTGTATTTCCTGTAATACTACATGTATGTGTTACAAATTATTGTTATGCATAGTTCTTTTTTTTTTTTTTTTTTTTTTTAATAGCCTCCGCAATGACGGTGAATACCACTTTTTAATTGTCAAAAAAGTGCACTGTACTTTTAATAACCTGGGTTTCATTGGAAAAAAAAGGAAAAAGGAAGATTTGCCTCTCACTTCAAATGCAATGTTCCTAATTGTTATGCATTATTTTTTCAAAACATAATTTGGGTTGGGGAAGTTAACACATCAATTAACGCTGACAATTATTTTCAGTGTTGAGAAAGTTGACTTTTTACATGAACTAGTTCAGTTCATAGTTCATAGATTTTAAAATGAACTAGTTCAGTTCATAGTTCATATAATATATCAAAATTTCACCGCCAAAAAATGAGCTACTTCAATTCTTTTTTTCTTTTTTTTTATGTTGCGAGCCAAAAATTTCTGAATTATTGCCACAGCCCAAATACAGACAACGGCCCAACTGACAAACTGCTTCTGTGTGGGGGGAAACAGACTAAAAATGCATTAGTCTATACATACTATCTATGAGATTTTTAACCTTTTTTCACTAATATCAGTATGCCTCGGATTTTTAAGACTACCACCTTCAACAAAGAGCCTACAGTTTCTGTCACGTTTTATTAAGTATTTTGAAAAGTTTTGAGCTAGTTTTTTTTCTGGATAGTGATCTTAATAAGCACTTGATCTTTCCTAAGAATGGCAAATGCTAAATGCCTTTAGCAAGCTATTCTCAGGCAGGCAGGGGAGATTCTTAAATGAACCAAATAGCTGAGACGGGAACAATTGTCCAATTAAATTATTGGTGTCAACACTATTATGTCCTAGACCTGTCAATCTCCCTCAGCTGATTGACTTGTCAATGTGATGTGACACATTTTGAACTGGATAAAACAGCGCGGAGGTGCGCTGGAAAAGGATGCTTGTTGAACATGACTCTCTTTTTGTGACCTGTTGTAAGCTTTCAAACCATCGCCCTTTGCAAAGTGGATAATACAAACTTACCTCAAGCCACAGGACTGACCATCGAAGTGAGATTGAGATCTCTTTGACCTTTCCTGTTTTTTTGCTTCTGTTTTGGATTATATTTTTGCCTTTTGAAATGAAAAGTCCTTTGAGGGCGCGCACAGCCGTGAACGTGTGCACGCTACTGTGGAGTTTTTGGACTGAGTATGAGACTGAGATTTGGTGTGTGTGTGTGTGTGTGTGTGTGTGAGAGAGAGAGAGTGAGAAGAGTGAATGCTGGCCACCTGAATTATTGAGAATTACTGAGATTTCAAATTTACAATTACTGTTGTTATGACTGCTTTCCTGGTGCATACAGGCGTTTTTCATAGCACATTTCAATCGAACTGAACCCAACCAATCAGCTGATTATATTTAGTATAATAGTCTTGTAACAATCGGCAATGTCTTAAGATTATCATTTATTATTACATCATTATGAACAATTGAAAAAGGCAAGCCTGAGATTGTTTTCAAATAAATTTGAGTAACTCCCCCACTAACATACATTTTCTTTGTAGATACTATTGTTGGAACACATGATGCCCCAATTCGGTGTGTAGAGTACTGCCCTGAGGTTAACGTCATGGTAACAGGCAGTTGGGACCGGTCAGTTCGTCTATGGGACCCAAGGACTCCATGCAATGCTGGAACTTTTACCCAGCCTGAAAAGGTATGAATGGTGCGAGTTGTTCTTACACTATGTTCAGACTGCAGTCCAAATCCTGCATCTGATCTCTCTATCGCATGCGTTCGCATTCCTTGGTAAAGTGCTCATATCCAATCTGCATGTCCTCATTTCACCTGTTCAATTAAACAATGTAGTAAATGGTATTCTAAGCTTAGCCTACTGGTAGTCTTGGTTAGGGTTGCCAACTTTCAGAAATCAAAATAAGCAGTTATGGGCCGATATGAATGAAATGCATCTCAGAAAAGTATAGAGCGTGTGCTTAACCAAGCCTAGTTGTACAACTTTAAGCTGTATAAGTCAGTATTTATTTTTGTGTTCTAAAGCACTGCAACAGTACATTGCACGCAGACTGAAATTGCATTTCTCAAAGCTCCACTGTGCAGTTAAAATTAAGACATACAACTGAGATGTATATAGGACATCACGACTCACAACAGTAACATAATAACAGACAACATAACAGACAATCCAGTATGTTACTGGAGTGCAAAACCTGAGTTAACAATGTGCAAGTGAGGCAAAGTGCATGTGTGTGTTGGTGTGTGTGTGTGTGTGGGGGGGGGGGTTACAGTCTTGTTCTCTGGAGTGAGTTCAGCAGTCTGATGGCTTGTGGGAAAAAGCTGTTGCTGAGTCTGGTTGTTCTGCAGCGCATACTGCTGTAGCGCTTACCAGAAGGTAGGAGGGTGAACAGTGAACAGTGCGTGTGAGGGGTGGGTAGTGTCTTTGATGATGTTGATGGCTCTTTGACAACGGGATGGATACAGGTCTTGATTGGATGGTAGAGCTGATCTTGTGATCTTCTCTGCTGTTCTCACCACCCTCTGTAGTGCTTTCTGGTCTGCAACATGGCAGCTGCCAAACCACACTGAGAGACTGCTGGTGAGTATGCTCTCAATGGCACCCCTGTAGAAGGTGTTGAGTGCTGAAGGAGGGAGACTGGCTCTCCTCATCCTGCGCAGGAAGTGGAGACGTTGCTGTGCTTTCTTGACAAGGGCGGTGGTGTTGGTGGTCCATGTCAGGTCATCAGTGATATGCACACCCAGGAACTTGGTGCTTTTCACTGATACCACAGCACTGCCGTTGATGGTGAGAGGTGTGTGTGGCTTGTGATTCTTTCTGAAGAACACTGTTATTTCCTTTGTTTTGTTGACGTTGAGATGAAGGTTGTTGGTGTCACACCAGGTGATGAGATGGTGCACTACTTCTCTGTAGGATGAGTCGTCATCGTTGCTGATGAGGCCAACCACTGTTGTGTCATCAGCAAACATGATGTGATTTGAGTTGTATCTGGCACAACAGTCATGTGAAGTCAGGGTGAAGAGCAGCGGACTCAACACGCACCCCTGGGGGACCCCTGTGTTCATGATGGTGGTCTGTGATGAGTTTTTGCAGACTCTTACTGTCTGTGGTCTGTTGCTGAGAAAGTCCAGTAACCAGTTGCAGAGTGGTGTGCTGATGCCTATGGTTTGTAGTTTGTCCACCAGGTGTTGTGGGATGACCGTGTTGAATGCAGAGCTGAAGCAGGGTCCCCGCGGGTCCTTAAAAAGTCTTAAGTCTTAAATACAATAATCGTTTTTTAAGGCCTAAAAATGTCTTAAATTGCTCGGAATGACTGGAGTTTTCCAGAAGAAGGTATTAAATTTATTTGACCGAACGAATGAAACCTCCATCCGGTTATTTTTGACCGTAATTTAAAAAGTGACCAGCGTACCTTTTGGGGGCAGTGAATTGAATAATATCTCCCGGGACCTAGAACTAGCAAGCCAGATCATGCACGTGAAACATTTACCTCTACATCGCGCATCTTAATATGCGTGCATAGAGAGTGAGCGAGAGGGGCAGAGAGAGAAGCGGTGCCTGACGGAACGGTGTGTGTATGTGCGTCTAGAGCATGCAGGGTGCATGCAAGACAAAGAGCGTCCAGATTGGCTTACTTTGCTGAGTAAAACAATCAGCTTTCATTATGGGCGGGCTTTTAACTCTGTTTGATGAGTCGAGGCAAACTTCTGTTCAGTCAGAAGCCTACGTTAACGTCAACGAGATCGTAATGGCAGAGAAAGAGCTAAAGACAAAGATGAAAGGACGTGAGATCATATGTCAAAGATTATTGTGCATGAATGACAGCAGGTAACCTTAAAATTACCCCTACCTCTACCCACCACCCGACCCTTCGCGCGATATAAAAACAGCGAACGCATTTAATATTGCGATGTGGTCGCGTGCGCTTATGAGTTCCAAATCTATCAGGTTTTTTTCTATTTAATAACTCGGAGAGTTTTTTTCTCCCAAATGTCATACATATATCATTTGAAAGAACGCCACAAGAGCCACTCATCTATGGTGGTCACTAGTTGCTGTGATAAACGGTTTATCCTACAGATTAATTAATGATTTCCAAGTACTGTAGACTATTGTGGAAACAGGTATGCATGATGAGCCATATCAAATAAGCTAGGTAGCAATAACACCACTATACATACCAATAACAGCTGTTTTTAGCCTCCAACTTTAGGCTGAAGTGGTCATTTCAGACTGATATGTTGGTCAAAAAATACCCTGTGCTAATTAGGCCACTGATTCAGAAACACAAGGTAGGCTATTGTAGCCCATTTCCTCCAAGGGTTTAGACACATTTCAATTAAACTATTTAGAATGAATATCAGGGAATTTAGCAAATTGCAAAGAAAGATTGTCCAAGGCATGTTCCTCATTATTATCCAAAAAGGGTCCAAAAGAATAAAAGACTATTTGCATCACATCAAACTGAGAATTCAACAGTAAATGCCATTAAAGTCTAAAATGAAATAAATTTTGGTTCAGTTGTAAGAAATATTACAACAGACTGCCGAATACAACTCAGCCAGGCTGCTATATGACCTCATGGAGCATTCAAATAATGTGCAATGCATTAGATAATTCATTTGATTAATTGCTATGAGAAGCTATCTAGCAACTTGTTAAAATGCACCAGATTGCAGGAAATGGAAACTAATTTTTCCAAAATTTCTTGGGGGAGAACCCCCAAACCCCCTGCTACTTCTCTACACAAATGCATCCCATATTCCTCATTAGTTGACAAGTGTTGCCTTCATTGTTGTTGTGTTAAATGTGTTGTTCACAATATAACAACTTTGCGCAAAATTGTTGTCGCATACCCCCCAAAAGTGAGTAGTTGCGCCCTGGTCTTAATTTTTCCATTTAGAGGTCTTGAAAAGGTCTTAAAAGTTTTTAAATTTGTACTTGGAAAATGTGCAGATACCCTGTGAAGTCAATGAACAGCATCCGCACACAGCTGTTTTTGTTCTCCAGATGAACCAGGCTGAGTTGAAGTGCTGCTGCTATGGCGTAATCGGTGGAGCGCTTGGGACGATATGCGAACTGGTAGGGGTCAAAGGTGGGGGGTGGGCTGGATGTTATGTGAGCCTTGACTAGCCTTTCGAAGAACTTCATCATGATGCGAGTCAGTGCTATGGGCCGGTAGTCGTTGAGAGTTGTTGCTGGGGATTTCTTGGGTAGTGGTATGATGGTGGTGGCTGTGAAGCACTCTGGTATGATGGTTTGGCTCAGAGAGATGTTGAAAATATCTGTGAGAACATCTGTGAGTGAGTCAGCACAGTCTCTTAGAACACGCCCAGTTATGTTGTCCGGGCCAGCAGCCTTCATGGGAAGCATCTGTCCAAGGATCCTCCGCACGTCAGCTGGGTCCAGTTTCAGTGTTGTATCCTCCAAGCAGTGGGGGGCTTTTGTTGGGGTGGTGGTGTTGTTTTCTTCAAACCGGCTGAAGAAAACATTGAGTGAGTTGAGAGAGTCTGTGTTGTCCTCGCATGGGGGAGGGGTGGGCCTGTAGCCAGTTACAGTCTGAATGCCTTGCCATAGGCGTCTGGAGTATTTTGTGTCAGTGAAGTGGGATTGGATTTTCTGTCCATAGGCACGCTTTGCTGCTCTCATGCCCCGATTCAGGTTAGCCCTCGCTGCACTGAGGGCATCCTTGTCACCAGACTTGAAGGCAGTGTTACGCACTCTCAGGAGCTCACGAACCTCCCTGGTAAACCAGGGTTGATCGTTGGCCCTTAAGGTGATGTTCTTTGTGACGGTTACATCTTCCATGCACTTTGAAATGTAGCTGGTCACAGATTCAGTGTATTCAGTTATGTTGATATGTTGGTTGGAAGTGGCAGCCTCTCTGAAAACATTCCAATCTGTGCGCTCAAAACAGTCTTGCAGAGCTGAGGTGGCCCCGTCCTGATCTGTCTCACAGACGGTTTGCACCTCGTTAGCAGTGGCCTGTAGGCTGGGGTGAGCCAGATTGAGAGGTGATCAGAGTTGCCCAGGTGGGGTGGGGCACGGCTTTGTAAGCTTGTTTCACGTTGGTAAACACTTGCTACAAGGGGACAAAACACCTTGGATCAAAGTCCACAAAGTCCTAGGCTGCAAGGTACCATGTCATGCTTGCTCATTGTGTGGGTTTATTTCTTATTTTTTAATACAGTTGAGAATTACTATTGGAACACTGCATGTTGTGTTACATTTAAAATTAAAGGAAACATAAAATAAAAAGTATAATGCACCCATAAAGAAGGCCCATTTTGTCAAATTCATATAATCTCGGCAAGCAGTAGGTTTAAATTGAATCAAAACAGTGTTACACAGTTTTTGATGTAGGCTAAATTAGATAGTATCCAGTTTAGCCTACAACAACCCAACAACCAAACATTTCTAATGTGCCACCTGGCTTGAGAAACCCGCATTAAAAGACTTTTGGTTTGGCACACACATATGAATACCTTCGGCAGAATTCAAATGAGCCATTTTATTAATTCTTTTTTTTTTAATTTAGATTAAAAAAAAGAATCAATACCCAGCTTTGTATATCCCTATTGAAACATCTCAGAAAATGAATCCAACTGTAGTTGTTTTGTTTGTTTGGTAATGGTAAAGTCTCAATGATCCCATTTCAAATTACGATAGATGAAGCTCCAATGCGGCAGACTGGAGAGAAGCCCTAGCCCAAATTCAAGTCTCCAATTGCTTTTTTTTTTTTTTTTTTTTAAACTCTTTTGAAGGCTAATTTAGCACTTATTTTTGTGCTATTACTTGTCAAACCTTTCAACTACATATGTGACCCACCACCACGAAACCAGGCATAAGTCTCCGGATATCAAAAATGAGTTATCTATGTAGCTTGATAAAGCAGAAACAGAGGTTTATCAGGGTGAAAAAATTATGTTTCTATCACAAGCAGAACCAGAGTTATGGCAAATTTACTCTCGGAGTTTGGACACATTTCACAATATGTCTTTTCAAGAAATCATCGAAAATGTCTTTGATCAGTGAACCCGGAACTTATGATTACCCTTAATTAATTAACTGAATAAACACCTTTATTGAACAAATTTGAATGTAATGACCACAGAAACTGAAAATATAAGTGTTAAGGTACTGTTTTCTGCTAAGATGTCAAAACACATAAAAAATTGCCTACGTGTCTAAATTTGGCTGTAGCTCTGATCGTGCCAGTGCTACTTATGCCTGGTTTCGTGGTGGGCGGTCACATATACTAGTCAAAGTTTGTCTTGCATGTAGTCAAGATGTCACAGCTGGCAACAATCGTAAATAGTGATAAGCTAGCGCAGCACATGATGCTTTCTCGGTACCGACGTTGTCTCTACCGCTCTTGCTAAAGTGATCCTTAACTGCTTTAATTACTTTTCTTAAAGGGGCAGTGGCGGATCTCTAGTAGTAAATATGTTAATGACAAATGCTGCTGATATCTGGACAAGCTATGAAATCAGGTGGCACAGAGACGGTGCAGAGACCAGTTGATGTTTTAAAGTATCTTTGGTATTCCATGATCTTTGTTACACCAGTCCCAGATAAACAAATTGCGTTCCTTCAACTGGTGGCCACAAGGCAAGCTTCTTACCACAGTGGTAATGGACAATTCTGCTTCCGACCTCTAGCAGCTCTAGGGCGCAGAAATTCTTTAGTGTTATAAAACAATACATAAAGTGCAAATATCAAGTTAAATAGTATTAGTAATTGTCACAATAGTAAATTATTAATAATTACTCTACAATTTCCAAAGTTGGACAACAGTTTTCTTAAATGCATTACATCCATCCCTATGCTTTTCATTAAAAAGTCAAATTTTAGTCACTTGAGTCAAATTTCAACATGAGTTCTATTGCTCAAGGTACTTGAGACTAGCCAATACAGATGACGCAAGACATTTTGGTCCAGCCATACAGGTATCCTTGAACAGAGAATCTGCATTTACAATTAACCCATTTAAACTGTGTTGAACAGCTTAACACGCTCCAAATGTCACTCCAAAAGCTATACATCATCAGACACATAATACATGGATTAAAGTTCTCCGTCAGTATGACGGATATCCGTCAATTGCATCTCAGCAGAAATTATTTCCGTCAGTTGCATCTCATCATAAATAATGAAATGACAAAGGGAAAGAATCCAACTGAATGAACTGTCGCCTGTATTTTGAAACGCATCATGACGTTATGTCAGTTATTTGTAGAAGTAAAGACACAAACTAGTTGGCTAAAATTAAAAGAAATTGTGATCTCTTGGACTTGGAAAGCAGACAGTGTTTGCGTGAGCACAGAGCAGTTCTCTTTGCTTTACCGCTCCTATGAGCCAACGCATGTCGGTTCTCTGGTGAGCAAGATAGAGTGCATTAATTTATTTAGAAAAACTAAGTGATTTTCAAGCGTAGTCTGTTTTCAACCCCAGCTATATTAACCTATTTTAACACCAAATGTATGATGGCCTTATGACACTTGATCCATTTATCATTCCACCATTTGGGGAAACACCCTTATTTTCCACCTCTCTCTTTTTCTTCAGTTCACCCAGCCGTTCTCTAAATATGATGGTAGGACTTTTAGCTCCAGCTTAGCATAGATCATTAAATCAAATTAGACCGTTAGCATCTCTCCTATTACAGCTTTGTGAAAGTGACTAAGAATTCGGAGATTGTCCCAAATTAACACCTGACTCTTCTGTAGTAGTAAACAGCGATAAATAAAATATACTGTAAAATTCTGCTGATAATTAATGCTGAAATGTATTAGCCTGACATGGTCCACCCATAATACTTCTGTTCATTGGTATTCATTGTTTGGCGACGGTTTTCTGGGGAGGGTTTAGTGAGTTAACAGACAGCCGAACAGACAGCGAAGCTGATTGGACGAGCTGTCCAATCGTTTCAAACCAGAATTGAGTGCACTCCTCCCGCCCTTCAGGTCAAAGAACCTCCAGACCATGAATACAAATGAACAGAAATATTGTGGATATATTCCATATAGAACATCATTTATTTACCTAATATCATTTGAAGTGTTATGTTAACTTTTTTTTCCCCTTCCAAAGGTTTATACACTGTCAGTTGCTGGAGACAGGCTAATTGTAGGGACAGCTGGAAGAAGGGTTCTGGTATGGGACCTGAGAAACATGGGTTATGTCCAGCAGAGAAGAGAGTCTAGTCTGAAGTATCAGACCCGCTGCATCCGTGCTTTTCCAAACAAACAGGTTTGTGTCATTGTTTCCTGCTTATGTTTGCGTGTAGTGATGGGAAGGCTGGGGAGCAGGGCGATTCGTCCATCCGCGTTTCGTCCACGCCAGTTCGTCCACCATGCAGTCTTTTCGTCCAAGGGAGCATCCGTTTCGTCCACAGGGACCAACCATTTAGTCCGCCGGCATTTCGTCCATCAGCGTTACGTCCATTTGTATTATTATTCCTTAAAATAAAATATTAATCAGCTCTACCGGCCAGTCTCCATGAATATATTTGTATGCTGAATTATTTGTGTAATTTTCGTTTTCGTCATTTTCATTTATGTGTCTCCATGAATATATTTGTATGCTGAATTATTTAATAACCTTTAAGCTTTTAATTAATTGAGGTAATTTTGAGCGGCTGTTTTTCAATGCGGATTCCAATTTTCTGCATGCGCAATACATGTGCGAATTGAGATGAGTGAAAGAAAATGGGTTTGTTACACTTGTGCAGTGTAACTGAGCTACAGTTTGTGAGTAAAGTTTGCTATGCATGAGGTGCGCTGTAGCTGTAGCTCTTGATTTCGGGCATTTCAGTTAATGAATAAAAATGATAAAAGACCACCGGAGCTTTCCATTGGAGGTCAGAAGTTTCCGTTCCACTCATTCAACGCATTACAAACCTAGCAGCATTAACACCCAGAATTGTACCTCTCCTCATCCATCTTTAGGCTACAATAAGTTCCCTGCCTCGGTCCTGGTTTCCTGTCATTTTTTGATACCAATAGAAATGCACAACATCGCTGTTTGGCACACCAAGCAGGATGCGCATGCATGACTGTGCAAAGAGTGTCTCAGACCAGAGATCAGATATTTATTTAAGACACACGTGTAACACTTGGAATTACAAACCCATTCTCTTTCACTCATCTCAATTCGCGCATGTATTGTGCACGCAGAAAACTGGAATACGCATTGAAAAACAGCCGCTCATAATTAACTCAATTAATTAAAAGCTTAAAGGTTATTAAATAATTCAGCATACAAATATATTCATGGAGACTGGCCGGTAGAGCTGATTAATATTTCATTTTAAGGAATAATAATACAAATGGTGGACGAACTGGCGTGGACGAAAACGCGGATGGACGAATTGCCCTGTATCCGGAAGGCTGTGTGTGTGCCTTGCTTTATCCATCCTAACGTTAAGAAAAAATATGTGGTGAACGCTTTCGGCCATGGCAGCACTTGACATGAATTAAACCAAACGGCTTAAAATGTTCTCTTGAAATTATGTGTAATGTTAAAGGAATAGTTCACCTCTTTATAGTCAGGGAGCCAAGGTCTCAAAAATGGGTTGAATCGGACACCGTCTGTTATACTTTTTATTTGTGTTTTTTTTGTTGTTAATTTTGACCCTAAGAACCAATAATTGGAGGGTCTGCTCTGCCGGAAATATTGCGAAAAAAAAATTTGTGCCCATTTTAGTGTATACAGTGTATTATTCATCAGAAAAATGTGAAAAAATATTTTTTCCCCTCTTCTAATCCTCAGTCTCTGTCCAGAAATACATTGCAGATGCACAGAACACATGTACTGGCAACATCAACTGAAAAGAAAAATCTTAAAACACATTTTAATATGATTTCTCATCAGTTTTGTACAAAAAATGGCAGATTTTCTCACTTTTTCAAAATATTTTCATATTTACTTCATTGCTGGCAATTAACCATTCCCCCATCAGTCATCAGTCCATATGTCATACTTTTCACCAAATTATATACTCATAGAGGTTGCTGTATAAAAAAGTTTATGAAAATTCAACCAAAATTATGGTATCAGAGATGAGTTCAATTCTAGTTTGTAATGAACAGGCTTAAAGCCTCAATATCATTTTAGGCTACTCTGAAATGTCCGAATGACATAGCCTACTGGATATTTGAAATGGTTGGCAGCACAGGGAATCCACGTGGAACTGCACTCTCTCCTGCACTGTTCACTTTGAACACCACAAACCTCAAGTACAACTCTGAATCATACCATATGAGAGATTCTCTGACAACACTGCAATTGTTGGGTGTCTCAAAGATGGCCAGGAAAGGGAGTACAAGAGCCTTGTGGAAGACTTTGTTGGATGGTGTAGTACTAACCAGCTCATCGTCCCAGGTCCCAAGTAACCCTCCATCACGTCATTGAATGATTACGGACCTGTGGCCTTGACTTCATTCACTGTGAAGTCCTTTGAATTAGTCAATAGTACTGCCTCATCTCAAAAACATCACCATACTGTACGTCATTAATTGGACCCCCTGCAGTCTGTATAGGGAAGTGGAAGTGGATGATGCAGTGAACATGGCTGCATTTCATTCTGCAACACCTTGAACAGCCTGGGGCCTGTGCTACAGTGCTGTTTGTGGACTATCATACTTTTTTTGGATTATCATACCTAAAATTCTTACCACCAAAGTCTCTGAGTTCATTTCCTGCCATCTGTCAGTGGCTCTCCATCTTCCTGACTGGCAGGAGAACTCCTTGAACAACCTAGAACTCGGCACTCTATAGCTCTGCTCTCAAACTATAGGGCGTGGACACGTCAGGTGGGCACAAGACGTCTCCTTGCTATTCATCAACAGTTACACTCTCAAGTTTCAGGGATCCATCATCTCCCAGAATCTAAAATGGGAGATCCAAATTCTTCAACGGTATCCTCAAAAAGGCCCAGGTAATACTTCCTACGAACTGTGGAAATATGGCTCACCAGAAGAGGTATTGGCCATCTTCATCATCATCTACATTGCTGTCTTCTACACTGCTGCATATTCATCACAGTGCGGTTTGGAGCAGCCACTAAACAGGACAAGCACAGACTACTATACAAAAGTTGGTTGAAGGAAAAGTCATTGTGCACCCCTAATATTCCTATTAAGGATACAGTTTTATATAAAATCCTTATCATATCACCATCTGATAAAAGTCCTTTACATATTGTTTTTTTTCTGTTTCATGTCGGAAATGTGACTAGGAATACTTAAATTTTGTAAACCAACAAATAAAATAATAAAAAATAAATAAATGAATGAAAAAATAAAGAAAGAAGACTTGCTGATAATCAAGTCGTCATTATGTTCAAAGTGGCATAACTTCCAGGGCACCTACAAACAAAATTTATTAACTTTTGTTATTCATACTAGGTGAGTTTTGTAGAAATATACGAAGTGTAATCTTTTGCAAGTGTGCATTACAGTATCTTCTACGACTATGTTAAGTTTCCAGTATGTGGAAACATGGCTTGTTGATTGCCAATTAGTTGATAGCCCAACTAGTAATCATCCCATTTACACTGATTCTGGTTGGATTTTATAATAGTTGGTTGGGAAGTTAGTTGGGAATAGTTGATTGACAATGAAGTAAAGTAAAGAAATATTGAGAAAATGCCTACTTTTAGCACTAAATGGAGGGGAAATCATACATAAATGTATTTTTTTCCCAATTAATGTTGTCAGCACACATTCTGTGCATCTGGAATGTATTTTTTGACAGGCACTGAGGATTTAAGGGGAAAAAAGTTTTTCACATTTTTCTGCTAAATATTGAAGGGTGCATACACTAAAATGGGGACAACTTTTTTCGCAATATTTCCGGCAGAGCAGACCCTCCAATTATTTGTTCTTGGGGTTAAAGGTAACCAAAAAACAAAAATGAAAAGCATAACTGACGGTGTCGGGTTCAACCCATTTTCTTGAGCTTTTTAGACCTTGGCTCCCTGACTATTATGAAAATTGGTTATTCACCCCCTTACCTGGAGTTACATATGTGGGAAAAGCATTTTGGTCTCAGTGCATGCGTTTTCCTAATATGGCATTCTCAATTGTTTTAGCTTTAGCTTAGCATAGGTGCTGGAATGTACCGTTGCCAGATAGCAACTCTTTGGCAACTTTACTTTCCAGCGCCTATGTTAAGCTAAAGGTAAAATTGGGGTTGTCAGACTGGGACAATGCATGCACTGAGACCAAAATACTGTAACTCCATGTAAGGGGGTTAATAACCAATTTTCATAAATAGGTGAACTATTCCTTTAAAATGTTCTCTTGAAATTATGTGTAATGTTAATAAATTCGAAATTTGATGACTGCTTGCTTTTGTTACACCATGGCTACAGGGTTATGTCTTAAGTTCAATTGAGGGAAGGGTGGCTGTTGAGTATCTTGATCCCAGCCTGGAAGTTCAGAAGAAGAAATATGCATTTAAATGCCACCGCCTGAAGGAGAATGGCATTGAGCAAGTCTACCCTGTCAACGCCATCTCTTTCCACAGTATACACAACACCTTTGCCACAGGTATACTTTTCTCACTATTCCACCTAATACTAGGACTGTCATTTTTTGTAATTGCAATTTTATTGTCTGTGCAATTGTAAATCTGACTTTGACTATTTAAAAAATTGAACCGTTTGGTCTCAGGAGGATATGATTATCACAGATTTTGTCTGTGTTTCAGCCGTCCGTAGAGGATCTTTGAGTGTAGAGTTAAACAAAGTCTTTGCTGTCATTTCTATTGGCAGGTGGTTCTGATGGCTTTGTGAACATCTGGGATCCTTTCAACAAGAAGCGCTTGTGTCAGTTCCACCGCTATCCCACCAGCATTGCATCTCTGACTTTCAGCATAGATGGAAGCCTTCTTGCAATTGCTTCCTCCTATATGCAGGAACAGGGTGATATTGCACACCCGGAGGATGCCATTTTCATTCGACAGGTCACAGACGCTGAGACCAAGCCAAAGTGAGTTGCATCAGTATCAAAAAAAAAATTGTGTAACAATCAGCACAGAGGGCTAAGACTACCATTCTCAGTGCTTCCATCTAAACGTAGCAAAATGAGACAATTTAGTGCTATTTTAAGAGGGAAAGAAAGACGGAAACGCATCGTTTTGATGCTATTATGATAGACAGTAGCTGTGTGAATGTTACTGTGCAGTTTAATTGCTGTTTTAATAAACCAAATATGAGCTAGGTCATCGGTAGACTATCTCATCAGTTACTTTAGTAAAGTCAACGACTGGTAAGGGAAGAAAAGTTGGTGCAAAAGTTTTAGAAATTGTTTTCTCCTAATTATATTAACCTCTGCAGCCGCGTAGCCTGACAGTTTTCGTGCAGCTCTGAGTTTTAAGCTCTTCAAATGGTTCACGTGTGTGAACCCTCCCTGACTGGCTTGGTCGCTAAGCCGAAATTGAATTATTTTAGTAGCTTAGAACCCTAGACGTAATTTTTAAGTAATAGACTAGCCTGTCAGGCTATTATTTTACACGGAGGCCAACACTACTCATTACTACTCATGCAATTAACCGCAATTCATTTACATGTTACAATACGCACACGCGTTACGGTAGTTTGTCACCTTTTTCAACCCTTATGAGTTTGCAGGTCTAAAAATAAAAGATAAAAGTCCTTTATCAGACTTGGACCAGCTGTACGTGTGTTGGTTGCGTACAACCTTCTTCAGGGCTTAAAAATTGATGACGCAGGTGCATTTCATTTTAAAAAGGTAGAGCTCAGTCACATGATGTGATTATATGACCATCATTACATGCCATATTAGCAAGAGATATCAACACGGATACAGAGACGCTATAGGTCAGACTACACCATGTACAAATACCACCAGCAAATAATAACATAGAAGCACATAGGACATACGAACAGTCAATACCCCCTTATGCTTACCCCTAAGGGGTTGCCCTCAAACAGATAAAGTTCAATTAACACTATAATCACAAAATACAGATAATCACAAAAACACAGAGAAATCTAGGTCTTCATTGACCCCAGGGTGTTTTAGAGCTTGTAGGGTATCTATCCAGCAGGTTTCCAAAAGAAGTTTATTTGGGAGCTGGTACATAGTTTCAGTGCTTCAGTGGTGGAACAATGACTCGCCAATCAATCAACCAACCTGTTATAATAACCGACTGTAGAATGAACGAGAAAGTTTGCTATCACTACAACAAAATCTTTGGCCAAACGACTTGCGTTCCACGACCACCAATCATAATCAAGATAAACCATAGAACATTTTTAAGGCCCAAGCACCCGGGCTTGTGCACCGACCGGTGCTCGGGCCCTATTGCTTTTGTAAGGATTTTTCATTATTAGGGCCCGAGCACCCACCGACTGGTGTGAAGCCCTATTGCTTTTGTAAGGATTATTATTATTAGGGCCCGAGCTTCCGGGCTTGTGCACCGATCGGTGCGAAGCCCTATTGCTTTTGTAAGGATTATTATTATTAGGGCCCGAGCACCGAGGTGCACGATGCTTGTGCACCGACCGGTGCGAAGCCCTATTGCTTTTGTAAGGATTTGTCATTATTATTAGGGCCCGAGCACCGAGGGACCGGTGCGAAGCCCTATTGCTTTTGTAAGGATTTGTCATTATTATTATTTTTCTTTCTCTGGTTCCGGCCATTTTTGACCCCTTTCCCGTGCGTGAAAACTCATGAAATTTTGCACACACCTTGGAAGTATGGAACACTAGAGGTATACAGAGGCATGGACTTGGGTGTGGCCCAGGGACTCCGTATCGCCCCCTATAGTAAAAAATTACATTGGGCTCTATGGGGCCGGACACACACTGAACTTTAATGTACTCCTCGGACACCGTTGGTCAGATTCCTGTGAAATTTGGAAGACATGATGCCAAGATGTTGCTGATGTAAAATTGCGAAGGGATTATTCATACCCGTTACAATTTCAAGATGGCAGATGAGTGAAAAACTGAAAAAACGGAAATGTGTCATTAGATCGCAGGGCGTTGATGGAATCATCTGAATGTCATTTACAAATTTGTAGATATTATCCTTACGACGACATTCATACACTTAATGGGCGTGGTTGTTACAGCGCCACCAACTGGCAAGGTGGAGAAAGTACAGAAATTGACATTAAGTGCCATGGTTGGCATATACTTTGAGCTACGTGCACAAAATTTGGTAGGTGTGTGTGTCTCCCCAAGACGAACAACTTTCGTATTACATTGCATTAGCCACGCCCAACAGGAAGTGAGGTAATAAGGAGTGTAAAAATTTGGACACACAGTGAACTTTAACGTACTCGTCGGACACGGTATGTCAGATTCAAGTGAAATTTGGTGTACATGACCTCTAGATGTTGCTGATGCTAAATTGCGAACGGATTTTTGATACAACGAAATATGTTGGAATAACAATATTATGAAATTGAATGATTTTAATAGCTCATCACGAAACAGGAAGTGTGTCATAAAATCACACTGCATTAACCGATTGGTCTGAAACTTCACACGTTCATAGATGATATGAGTGTGATGATATCTAGACACCCCGTGGGCGTGACTGTTATAGCGCCACCGTCTGGTCAAGCAGGAAATGTGCCAGAAATTGACAATGCTTTACCCGATTTGTCTTAAACTTCACTGGTTCATAGATGGTTTGACTGGGATGATATCTAGACACTCCATGGGTGTGCCTCCGGACTGTGTTCTGACTGCGCATTACCATTAACTGAAACTCTCTAGCGCCCCCTAGTGGTCAAATATTATAACTTGGAAATGGTTTGACGTAGCTCATCCAAACTTGGTATATGGACTTCTGACCATGCTCTGACCACGCATAACCATGAATCGAAACTCTCTAGCGCACTCTAGTGGTCAAATATGATAACTTGGAAACGGTTTGACGTAGCTTATCCAAACTTCATATATGGACTCCTGACCGTGTTCTGACCACACATGACCATGAATCGAAACTCTCTAGCGCCCTCTAGTGGTCAAATATGATAACTTGGAAACGGTTTGACGTAGCTTATCCAAACTTGGTATGTGGACTCCTGATCGTGTTCTGACCACGCATAACCATCAATCGAAACTCTGTAACGCCCTCCAATGGTCAAATATGATAACTTGGAAACGGTTTGACGTAGTTTATCCAAACTTGGTATATGGACCCCTGGACGTGTTCTGACCATGCATAACCATGCATTGAAACTCTTTAATGCCCCCTTGTGGTCAAACATTATAACTTGGAAACGGTTTGACCTATCATAGCAAAAGTTGGTACACAGACTGTGGACCATCTTCTGATCATGCAGGATGACTCTGAAACACTGTAGCGCCCCTACTAGGGGAAAGAGTGTAAAAGGCAGACTGAGTGAGTGTGTGAAAGATAGCGTGTGTGAGAGTGAGTGTAAAAATGAGGGTGAGACAAAGAGAGCACAGCTGTTTCGAGTGAATGTGCATTCAATGTGCACTATTCTTGCGGTACGCACTCTTTGCGGTGCACCTGGTGCGAGGGCCCGTCATCGCCGCTTGCGGCTTTAATTTTTATTTGTTATTCTTTTCCTCCCAAACATACGGGCCTTTTTGTCCACTTTCCTGTGCACGAAAACTCATGAAATTTTGCACACACCTTGGAAGTATTCACCATTCGATTTATACAGGGGCATAGATCTGGGTGTGGCCCAGGGACTCCGTAGCGCCCCCTAAAGTAAAAAAAAAACATTGGGCTCTATGGGCCGGTCTCATGATGAACTTTAACGCACTTGTCGGACACCGTTTGTCAGATTCCTGTGAAATTTGGTAGACATGATGCCAAGATGTGGCGGACGTGAAATTGCGAAGGGATTTTTCCTACCTTTTACAAATTCAAGATGGCGGATGCATGAAATAAGAGAAAAAATGAAAAATAGGAAATGTGGCATAACATCACACTGGATTGATAAAATCGCTTGAAACTCATACCGTTTATAGGTCTTATGATTACAACGATATCCATACACTTAATGGGTGTGGTTGTTACAGCGCCACCATCTGGCAAGGTGGAACCACTACAGAAATTGACATAAAGTGCTATGGTTGACACATACTTTGAGCTACACTCACAAAATTTGGTAGGTGTGTGGGACTCCCCAAGACGAACAATTTTTGTATTACATTGCATTAGCCACGCCCAACAGGAAGTGAGGTATTAAGGAATGTAAAAATTTGGACACACAGTGAACTTTAACGTACTTGTCGAACACGGTATGTCAGATTCAAGTGAAATTTGGTGTACATGACCTCTAGATGCTGATGATGCTAAATTGCGAACAGATTTTTGATACTACGAAATATGTTGGAATAACAATATTATGAAATTGTATGATTTTAATGGCTCATCACGAAACAGGAAGTGTGTCATAAAATCACACTGCATTAACCGATTGGTCTGAAACTTCACAGGTTCATAGATGATATGAGTGTGATGATATCTATACATCCCGTGGGCATGGCTGTAATAGCGCCACCACCTGGTCAAGCAGGAAATGTGCCAGAAATTGACAATGCTTTACCCGATTGATCTGAAACTTGACTGGTTCATAGATGGTATGACTGTGATGATATCTAAACACCCCGTGGGCGTGACTGTTATAGCGCCACCATCTGGTCAAGCAGGAAATGTGCCAGAAATCAACAATGTTTTACCCGATTAGTCTTAAACTTCACTGGTTCATAGATGGTTTGACTGGGACGATATCTAGACACTCGATGGGCGTGCCTCCGGACTGTGTTCTGAATGCGCATTACCATTAACTGCCCCCTAGTGGTCAAATATTATAACTTGGAAACGCTTTGACGTAGCTTATCCAAACTTGGTATATGGACTCTGATCACGCATAACCATCAATCAAAACTCTCTAGCGCCCTCTAGTGGTCAAATTTGATAACTTGGAAACGGTTTGATGTAGCTTATCCAAACTTGGTATATAGACTCCTGACCGTGTTCTGACCACATATAACCATGAATTGAAACTCTGTAGCGCCCTCTAGTGGTCAAATATGATAACTTGGAAACGGTTTGACGTAGCTTATCCAAACTTGGTATATGAACTCCTGACCGTGTTCTGACCACGCATAACCATGAATCGAAACTCTTTAATGCTCCCTTGTGGTCGAACATTATAACTTGGAAACGGTTAGACCTATCATAGCCAAAGTTGGTACACAGACTGTGGACCATCTTCTGATCATGCAGTATGACTTATGTGAGTCTCTGTAGCACCCCAACTAAGGGAAAGAGTGTAAAAGGCAGACTGAGTGAGTGTGAGTGTGTGCGAGTGTAAAAAATGAGGGTGACACAAAGAGAGCACAGCTGTTCCGAGTGAATGTGCATTCACTGTGTACCATTCTAGCGGTATGCACTCTTTGCGGTGCACCTGGTACGAGGGCCCGTCATCGCCGCTAGCGGCTTTAATTATTATTATTCTCTTTCTCTTAAAGAAATTGGCCATTTTGACCACTTTCCTGTGCACGAAAAGTCACGAAATTTTGCGCACACATTGTGTGTGCGCGCCATTAGATGCACACCGAGCCATAGACCCAGGTATGGCCCAGGGACTCTGTAGCGCCCCCTAAAAAAAAAAAAAAAAAAACATTGGGCTCTATGGGCCGGTCACTTGATGAACTTTAACATACTCCTGGGACACCATTTGTCAGATTCCCATGAAAGTTGTCATACATGACGCCAAGATGTTGATGATGTGAAATTGCGAAGGGATTTTTCATACCTTTTACGATTTCAATATGGTGGACGAATGAATTCCGAGAAATTGAAAAATAGGAAGTGTCATGACGTTGCAATGCATTAACAGAATTGTCTGAAACTTATAACGTTTATTGATCTTATGATTACGATGATATCCCTACACTTAATGGGCGTGGTCGCTAGAGCGCCACCATCTGGCAAGGTGGAATCAGTACAGAAATTGACATTAAGTGCCATGGTTGACACATACTTTGAGCTACACTCACAAAATTTGGTAGGTGTGTGGGACTCCCCAAGACGAACAACTTTGTATTACATTGCATTAGCCACGCCCAACAGGAAGTGAGGTAATAAGGAGTGTAAAAGTTTGGACACACAGTGAACTTTAACGTACTCGTCGGACACGGTATGTCAGATTGAAGTGAAATTTGGTGTACATGACCTGTAGATGCTAAATTGCGAACGGATTTTTGATTGCGAACGGATTTTTGATATCTCATAATATGTTGGAATAACAATATTATGAAATTGTATGATTTTAATTGCTCATCAAGAAATAGGAAGTGTGTCATAAAAATCACACTGCATTAACCGTTTGGTCTGAAACTTCACAGGTTCATAGATGGTATGACTGTGATGATATCTAGACACCCCGTGGGTGTGGCTATTATAGCGCCACCAATTGGTCAAGCAGGAAATGTGCCAGAAATTGACAATGCTTTAACCATTTGATCTGAAACTTCACAGGTTCATAGATGGTATGACTGGGATGATATGTGACCCTGCACAGCGAAATCAGTTGCATTGGCATTTTTTTCAAAATTAAGTTATTGCATTTACGTGAAAGGCAAGAAAATAACCTTTCAAATGATACCACTATCGATACTATTGGCCAACAAATGGCATAGATAGGAGCGTTCAAAGTGTTACAATGTTGCAAGTCAGAAAAATTGAAAAGCGGAGAAAAACAACGCTGAAGTTTATTAGCTTGTTGCAAGGGAGTTATTAGGCTAGCTATTTTGAACATAATGCTATCAGTGAACTCAGCTGAATTAATTCTGCTACTAGTCCAACCAAACCAGTTAAATGATATCAAGCCTACTTATCTAACATGCAACCAAGACAGGAATACCCCTATTTGTGGACTTTAACGAAATATGGATATAACATGGAACTTGAAGCTCACCGTAAAGGTAAGAGCCAGTGGATGGTTTGGTATTTTGCTATGAAGTAGCAGGGCTCTAGACTAACTTTTTGCACTGGTGCGCCCAACTTTTTTTCTTGGGTGCACCAGCACAAAAGTTAGGTGCACCCAAATTTGCGAAGACATTCCATCGCATTTTACAAGGTTTTAAAATAGTGGTGGCTGTTGTTGTTGTTGTTGTAATAATAATAATAGTAGTAGTAATAATAATAATAATAATAATAATAATAATAATGTTATTGATATTATTATTATTATTATTATTATTATTATTATTATTATTATGGGTTGTAGGAATTTTAAATGTGGGTCCCACCTGTCTGCACCCATCTCTATGCCTGTTCCACAAAAGGGAAATCTTATTGCAATAATGTATCTACTGCTGCCATTACATCATGGGCAGAAGTCATACACTTACCATTTAGGTATAATATGAACAGAATAACAATTAAATAGATCTTTTTTTATTATTTATGCTGTTGCCCTTTTTATGCTGTTGCCCTTTTAAAGAAAAAGTCTACTCGCCTGTCTCTTAGATTCGTTGGGGTAAGAGAAAGAACACTTAGATCCTACCTGCCTACTGAACATAGCGTAGACATCTGAACTGTTTGAAAAAGATAGTGCTGAAATTAAATACAAGACCTGCGTTTGCTAAAAGAGGTTGAAAGGCCATTGTCGCGGGTCCGCGGTAAAAATGCGGTAAAATTCGCTAAATGGATTGGCAAGGAGAAAATTGACAATTAAAAATGCTGATATCGAGTGAGCTAGTTTTCATGGTCAGACAACCAATAAGGATGAAAAAACGGTAAAGTGGCTACTCTATAAGACATAAATTAAAACTGCAACTCAACTGCAACTGTTCTGTTTTAATTTCCCCGGACCTGTGCCACCCAGACGGGAGGGGTTGGTAGCCTACGCCTACTCGGTAATCATCAATAATGGGAATATGGCACTGGCAAATGATCTATTACCAACCATCACCTTTCCGCACTCTTTAGCCTACAGTAGATGCAGTGCATTACATTTTTGCCCAGTCATATCTTATCGTATCATAACACACTGGCTTCTCTCATCTAGTTTAGTAGCTAGCTGATGGGTAAGACACGCACTCACAAGCGCGCTCACACACGCGCACACACACACACACAGGACTACGGCCAACCAGATGAAGGTTCCGCCTTTCTTTAATTCTGATTTGTTTAGACCACGATGTGGGGGCCTAGGCAGAGCCCAAATATAGACATTCGGAGTTGCATCTTTCCCTGAAAGGCTGGTCGCACCGGTGCGACCTCCGTTTTTTTTTTTAGTCGCACTACTGAAAAATTAAGTCGCATTTGCGACCAAATTGGTCGCACTCTAGAGCCCTGAGTAGGCTAGGCTACGCAACGATGCAATGTGTGGATGCAGCTGTTAGTATGGGATTTATGGTTGTCATGTCCCTCATCTGAGTGATATCCTTGAAGCAGAAAAATCAGCAGACAGTTAATACTTGGCTTGTGCCGTTTATAGCACTACCGAACGCTTAACAGCTTATTAAACTTCCAGTTATGCCAACTAGCTGCCAGCTGAGCACCAACTGACTAGCCAGCTTCCAACTCAGTCATATTCTCCACCCGACGTTAGCTCCATCTAGAGGAATTTTATGGACCCCAACACAATCTGCAAGTTACTTCTAGCCTAGTTTATGAAAATGGAAAAGCCCTTTACATTCAGATAATTATTTTTTCTTATAATCTATGACGAATGTTCACATGCCCTGCTGTAGTTTACTGTACAAACCAATTAGCACTAGAAGTCTATGACGGCTAAGTTAGTACAATGCTAAATGGATACACCTTCTCAAGAAACACATTTTTAACCCATTTAAGGTATGAATTTCGGCATAAGTTAACAACAATCTGAAAGGGTAGACTTTATTCTGTCAAATTATGCTGAAATGTGAAATTCGACTTTTTTGGTGCAAGCATTCCATTTTTAGAATTTTCTCAGAAACGAAGCTTCTGCGAAGCGACTGATTTCGCTGTGCAGAGTCACATATCTAGACACCCCGTGGGCGTGCCTGTTATAGCGTCACCACCTGGTCAAGCAGGAAATTACCATTAACTGAAACTCTATAGTGCCCCCAAGTGGTCAAATATTATAACTTGGAAACAGTTTGACGTAGCTTATCCAAACTTATCGTGCAGTCCATTTGCAGTCCGAGGTTCGGATTTTCGCTAGCGAACTAGCTAACTAACGTTTTAAATTGGGAAGTGGTATTTCACTGAATGACAACTAACTAGATACATTATGACATTAGTTTAAGTGGACAGAGCAAAATTAGTTAAGACTGCAACAGTCTTGTTTGCGCAAAGTCCAAAAACAGTCAGCTCCCTGTATAGGTAGCCTGGGCTACTGGCAGTTCCTACTCACTAGTAAAGTAGCCCAGGGATTCATGGTTGTTCTAAAGTGTTATTTGTTGGTGAAATACTTGATTACAGACAGTACACAGAATTATATTGGTATTATACATCATTCATTATAGTAAGATTGTAATGTATTCCTCTGTCTTGGTCAATATTCAAATAATTTTGCTTCTACCTTTCATCCGAATTTATCAATGAAATGGAATGCAATCGAGACAAAGTTTGTTGTGTTTTTAGCGGACGTGACGTCCGTCCGTCCATCCAAGTTGCGGAGACTAAATGGAATGCAGAATTAGTATATGGACTCCTGACTGTGTTCTGACCACGCATAACCATTAATCGAAACTCTATAGCGCCCCTAGTGATAAAATATTATAACTTGGAAAGGGTTTGACGTAGCTTATCCAAACTTGGTATATGGACTCCTTGCGGTGTTCTGACCACGCATATCCATGAATCGAAATTCTTTAATGCCCCCTTGTGGTCGAACATTATAACTTGGAAACAGTTTGACCTGTCATAGCCAAAGTTGGTACACAGACTGTGGACCATCTTCTGATCATGCAGTATGACTTATGTGAAACTCTCTAGAGTGAGTGTGAGTGTGTGCGAGTGTAAAAATGAGGGTGAGAAAGAGAGCACAGCTGCTGCAAGTGAATGTGCATTCCAGTTTACGGTGCACCATTTTTGCGGTATGTCCTCTTTGCGGTGCACCTGGTGCAAGGGCCCGTCATTGGCGCTTGCTGTAGCGAAGGGAGAGAACAGTGACCCCACCCGGTCTCGAACCCGGGTCTCCGGGGTGCTAAACGTGCAACTTGACCGCAACGGCAAAGCGCACGTTTAGCACCCCGGAGACCAGTCATCAAAGCTTTCATTCACAGGCGCCCACCAGTAACAACGCCTCACAGAGCGGCCATGGAATGCATCTAACATTCACAGCGCTGCCATCAAAACATAGCAAGATTACACAATTTAGCGCTATTTTAAGATTGAAACAAAGACAGTAAGACATTGTTTTGAAGCTATTGAGATTGGCTTTGTGAACATTCAATTGACGTGTTTATCAGGTTAATATGTAGCCTGGGAGTTCCCATGCTCCTTTGCACGCTTATTTAATTTCACTCTGCAGAGCAGCATGGTGACCATGGCCGCTTTTCTCGCCGGCTTTCGGTATCCAATCGCAGAACAAAAAGGGATTTGTACGGCCCTCGATTGCATTTTACGTCACGCGGTGGCTCTGGTATTGGCTCCGAGGTATGTACAGACGCTATGATAGAAATTCGTAGTGCCCAATAAACGGCTATGGATAATTGTAAACGATGCTTCCGCTACGAGAAATTCAATAGGTAGGTCCCCAGACTAAATATCACTTGTGATTTTAGTTTGGCATTCGCCAGGCTAGTTAATATGAGCTATGCCTTCGATATTGCATTATTTAGGCTACTTTTGTACACCAATGGCCCGGTATGGTAAGGAAGAGGAAGTGCAATTTAAAACAAACAGTAGCCTGCTATTGTTGTCAGCCTAAATGGTCTGAAATTGCATTATATACACATCATTTTTAGAAAGACAAGCCATTTCTATGCGCTTCATGCACAGGTTCTAGAAAAGTTTTCTAAACCTCTGTGGTGGCTGGTTTGACTTAAATGGAATTATTTTAGATGAGGGAGGAGCTCAGTGTGGAGCCCCATTTCCCCCACATTTAAAAAAAAAAAAAAAAAATCTGGATCATATAGCCTACTCATTTTCATAAATACCCAGCATGAAACGGTCAACAAAACAATGAAACAAGTGAGAGCAGGTAGGCCTATGCTACATGAGGCCTTTAGTAACTGCAGAAAATGCTGCTGAACAAATCTTAGGCCTATTGCTTTTTCTTATTCATATGGAAGAACATCGAAAATAAACTTATAGCCAAGGCTTAATTATTAGATTTTGCGTATAACCATGCAATTAATTGCGATTAATTTACATGTTAAAATAGCATAATTGGGCGGATGGGGGACGGTCCTCCAATGGTTTAATTTGTCACCTTTTTCAACCCTTAAGAGTTTGCAGGTATGTATGTCACAGTTGACAGTGTTTCAAAGTCAGAGTCCGCATTACTCAATCTCTGGAATTGCCCATATGGGATGTTTGAAATCAGGCTGCTTGGGTGGAAACTATCCGCTCTGAGGGTTGTATTTCTGTCAATGGGCTTCCGGTTGATGGTGGTGTGGAGAGTCCCCTCTGGACCCTAGTAGATTTTTAAATCCAAGACGTTGATCGAAGTCATGCTGAAATCTAGACTTAATTTGATGATGTGATTGATCCCATTCAGGTATCTGTGAAAATCTTTCAGCTTTTGGACAGAGCCAGAAAAAATGAAAATTGAATTATCTATATAGGTGCCGTAGTAATGGATAAATAAAATGCATTATCTTGTATTTGTTTGCAGGTCGACCTGACCTTCTCCTGGACAAGCATCCCATTGGTCACCCAGTTCTGCAAAAAAAATGCATATTTTCTCTTCTTTTTTTTCCTTTTATTTGTTGTTTGTGGCAATGAAGTTTGTGTAACTTTTCTACATAAATAGTGTTTTGTGCACTGCATGTTTCAGCCCCAACTCTGTCTTGGCATTACTCTTGCCATTGTTTCCTAGTTTCCATGGGAAAATTAAATATTGCTTTCTTGTATAGTCCTTTTGAAAACTCGCCTGTATGTTTTCTTTTAGTGGATTTGTAAAATGCTATTAAAAGACTATTCTATTAATGGTGAGTATGCATCTCTAAATCCAAGCTTTCCTCCCAGACACATCAAAAACACAAACAAATCTCCTTTTTTTCACCTCAAAAACATTTTAAAGGGGAATTCCGGTCCAATTTCAACAAGAGCTCTTTTGCTCAAGCTACTTGAGATTAGCCAATACTGAAGAGATAAGACGTTTTGGTCCAACCATATATATATATAATAAGCTAAAAGAGTTTAGAAATGGTGAGCCCACCATAGTTTCAGAAATATATATATACAGTGTTTCCCACAGAATTTTCTGAAACTATGGTGGGCTCACCATTTCTAAACTCTTTTAGCTTATTACAGAACTTTGTAATCAACAATCTAAAATTTTGGCTTAATGGCATCTAAACTCATTGTCATATTTGTAACATTAGGCTATGTAATGTTACATCAGTGGAACATCATTGTAGCATTAGGCCATACACATGGCACAACATCAATTTATTGTAAAACGTGTGCCATCATTGAAATTAAACTTTACAAATAAAGGCAATTTGTTTTTAGTTTTAGCTTTTAAAAGTCAAAACCATTACAGGCCTATCAACAGGAAAAAAAACACCTAGGAATACAGAATAAGCCCAAAGAGGCCTTAATAAGCGATAGGTCTACATAAGCAATAAAAAGCAATGCAAAACTAAAGAGAAAAACTGACAGAGTGGTAGAATATGTGTTGGAATAGCGGATATTTTTTATTTTTTTCCTCCATCCCGCACAAACTATGGCGGATCTCAGGAAACTGTGGCGGCTATGTGTGGGAAACACTGATATGACTTTTTCGTGGAATTGCCCATATTCAACCTCACCTTAAAACTTTAAGTCTCACCTATATGGACATATAAATCCTTTCAGAAAACTTCCAATACAAAAAAGTATTGTCTTGATGTACAGTAAATATTCAACTGAACAAGTTTCAAAAAGATATCTGTTAATTTTTACCCTATTCAGTCATAATGTAAGTCTATGGAGGGGCTTATAAAGGGCATAAGAGGGTGATGACACAAAAAAAAGCTGCAATGCTATTAGTTATTTTCTATTGTTATATTACTATTTCTGTCGTTACAGGTTAAAATCCACCATTCACAATTGTTTTGGAAGGTTTTACCAGACGTCATGTCAATAACGTCACATCCATAATGCCATTTCTCCCAATGAAAACCAACTTTTTAAAATTTACATTTAAAATTAAGTCTTTCTCTGTGTTTACTGAGGTGTCCTGTTTGGTATGAATGTACCAATGAATATTTACATTTCTCTAGAAATTTCTTCACAGCAAAAACTACTCTCCCATAAAAGTTTTAATTTTTTTGTAACGTCCATACGCATAAGTTATGGAGTTTGCATAAGAATATGAACAAAATTGTGAAATACTGATTTGCAGAGGTTATGTGGCATTTTGTTCATCAATAATGCATGAAAAGGTCACGTCCATAATGCTGGAATTGGCCATAGTTTATGGAGCTGTTTGAAGCTGGCCCCCCCTCAAACCCAAAATGCTGAAATAACACAGCAGTTTGTTTGTGCTGTAAATATTTTCGTTTGTGCTATTAAAGCTTTTGAGTAATGTAAAAATACATTTCGTGACGTGACGTCACGCAGCCCCCCTCTGTGTCCAAACTAGTCTATCGGACCTGCGTGAAGCTGCCCATTTCCCATTTCTATCACTTTCACTTTTTTGGCCCCAACACTTGGTTTTGTGCGTTCACATGTAAGTGTAGTGTGTCCCAACTGCTCACTTTTGGTAGGGTATGCGACAACAGTTTTTTTGTGCCACTGTGTTCACTGAGGCCTTCTGTCTCTAACTGACCCCTTCGCTTTCTCCTCCCCTTCCCTTCCTGTAAAGTGACCTTGGGTACTTTGAAAGGCATTGTACAAAACTAAGCTTGTTATTACTGGAGGCAAAGCTGTGAAGGCACCCTTAGTGTTTGTTTCTTCTGGCACTGAAGTCTATGGCAGCCCATAGAACCGATTGGTAAAAAATGCTAAAATTTGGCACACTGATTGGGCACACTGCTCTGATCAATCTCAGCTAATTTCATACTGGCCTCTCAAACTCTCTAGCGCCAGCAAGAAGTTAAAGTTGGAAGTGCACTCACTCCCATAACTTCTAGTGTTGGGCGGGTCAGCGTGTGACCCATGGATAACCTGTGAATCGAGTGGATTCATATTGACGTTATTTAAATTATTGAGATTACGGGTGGTCTACAGAAATGGGCTACAGCGCTATAAGATGTCACATTTCAGTCTTGAGGATTGCACAGAAGAGGTCCTCATCCTTGTATTAGGGATCACTGACACCATTTCTTTCTCCTTTGTGCTGTAAGAGCGTGCTTTATCCGTTCCTGCAACTAGCGCATCAAGCCAGCGCCTGTTCAGTCAGCTGGTAAAATAGGCTAAGTCCAGGCACCATGGATTCCATCCTCTGTCTCCACATTGCTCAAACAGTTGTCATGAATATATTAGCCCTTGATTTTAGGGGCCTACAATAGGATTGTACATTATGTAATCTTAATTCAATTCAAAGAACTTTATCTTACGCACGCCTGCGCCATCAAACCCCACTGCCTTACATCGGTAAGATTTTATTTGAAGGTACCGTCATAAGACTAACATGACACCGTCATTAACTATGACATTGTAATATATTTGCCTTAACTTGCAAGCTTAATATCTTAATATAGCTAAGATGACTCGGAGGCTCATTTCCACACGTCTGCACGTCTTTTATTTCAACTCATAGAACAGACACGCAAGGGCAACATCCGGGCATTACAACATACAACAGATCACCACTAGATGGCTCTGTTAACTACTAATAATATAGGGATCTAGCTAGGCTGTTAAAGATATCAATATATCACACTCCTTCCCCTTAAACTATGAAGTTCCTACAAATAATAACTCATACTTTTTCATTTAACTAAAACCTTGTGGCGGCAATCTACCTTCAGATCATCACTGTCAACACAAACCATTTCCATTTAGACTCAGGAACTCTTTTTCACATGTTGTATGAACACAAATCATTAGACCCATTTACATTTAGTCTCAGGAACTCTTTTTCACATGTTGTATGAACACAAATCATTAGACCCATTTACATTTAGTCTCAGGAACTCTTTTTCACAATGGTATATGAACTGGAACTCTTTTAGAACCATGTTCCTCAGAACTGACTGATCAAAAGGTCAGTCGTTTAGGAGGCGCCCTCTCTCTCTCAGGGTACCTACGCCCCAACACCTCAGTGGAGGTGGCTGCTTGACTTTCAGGTGTCACTGTTTTGTCACAGGCCACTGAGCCTGATAGGGGTGTTGCAAGCGTCTCCGTAGCCTGCATCCGTGGCAACGGCGTAGCTTCAGGTGAGTACGGGCTACCACCTACTGCTCCAGGTGTGCCTTTCCCCCCCAAATCCATGTGACCCGGTGCCGGGTAGCCTTTGGTGACATCCATTTGTTCATTCTGGAACTCAAAAGTCTCCAAACTGGATGGTCGGTTGAACAGCAGGTGGTCAATGTGGACTGAGCGTCGGTTCACGCCATTCCACACCAGGTAGGTGACTGGTCCAAGTCTCTTTTCCACTGTTCCTTTAATCCACCTCTCTTTTCCTCCACGGAAATTTCGGATCAGAACTGAGTCCCCCTTGGACAGATGTCTCAGACTGGATGCAGTTTTATCATGGTAGTCTTTCTGTTTTTGCTGTTTGCTTTCCACCACTCGAGCAAGATCTGGTTTCAGCATGCTGAACCTGGTTCGGATCTGACGCTTCAGGAACAGTTCAGCTGGTGCACAGCCTGTAACACTGTGAGGTGTACTCCTGTAGGACATTAAAAAGTTAGCTAGCCTGTGCTGCATTGTTATAGTGATGTTTTGTTTCTTTTCATCAAGCACTTGTTTCAGGAGTGATGCCTTCACCGTCTGGACCGCGCGCTCAGCTGCTCCATTAGAAGCCGGATGGTAAATCGGTACTAGAGTCTGTTTTATGCCATTGCTTTGCAAGAATGTCTTGTACTCCTGCGAGGCAAATTGTGGGCCATTGTCGGAAACAATCTCCTCCGGGAGACCATAGGCAGAAAAGATGCTCCGCAGTACCTCAATCGTTTTTGCTGCTGTGGTTGTTGCCATTTGAATTACCTCGAGCCATTTCGAATGACTGTCCACTAACACCAGGAAGTGATGTTGATCCTTCTCTGCAAAATCGATATGTAACCTCTGCCACACCCGGGTAGGCCACTGCCAGCAGTGTAGTGGTGCTGCTGCTGGTAGTTTTCTTACACTCTGACAAGCATCACATTTCTGTACTGCATGTTCTATCTCACTGTCTAACTGGGGCCACCATAGGTAGCTCCTGGCCAAACTCTTCATCTTGCATCCTCCGGGGTGCCCTTGGTGTAGGTCATGCAGTAGTCGGCCTCGGTGTGCTGGTGGGATGATAACTCGCATTCCCCACAGAATGCATCCTTGTTCCACAGACAATTCATTTCTTCTGATGAAATATGGTTTCAGTGCATCATCCTTGACATGACTCGGCCATCCAGAGCGAGTCAGCTCCATTACTTTGCACAAAACTGGGTCCTTTAGAGTGCTCTGTGCAATCTCTGCAGCCTGCACGGGCAGCTCATCCACTAAGGAGAAATAAAAAATGCTGTTCTCCTCTGCTGTATTATCTCTTCCCTCCCCTGGCAGTCTTGATAATGCATCTGCGTTTGCATTTTCCACTGACGTCCTGTACTCTATACTGTAGTCATAAGCCATCAATCGCAGCGCCCATCGCTGCATACGCAAAGCAGCCAGTGTTGGGATTTCAGACTTGGGTCCCAAAATGGCCAGGAGAGGTTTGTGGTCAGTTATTAAACTGAACTTTCGACCGTACAGGTATTTATGAAACTTTGTCACGCCAAATATTATGGCCAGAGCCTCCTTCTCTATCTGACTATATTTACCTTCTGCCTCTGTCAATGTGCGTGACGCAAACGCGACCGGCTTCTCATCCCCATTTTCCATGATGTGTGACATGACCGCACCTATTCCATAGGGGGAGGCGTCACAAGCTAATCTCAGGGGTTTCTTGGTGTCATAGTGAACTACCACTGAGCTCTTCACTAGCTGTTCTTTTGCAGTTTTGAATGCTGTCGCACAAGCTGGTGTCCAATTCCAGCTGACTTCTTTCTTTAGAAGATGGTGCAGTGGTTGCAGTACGGTCGACAAGTCTTTCATGAAACGGCCATAATAGTTTAACAGTCCGAGAAATGACCGTAGCTCTGTGACGTTTTTGGGTTGAGGAGCATTTCCTATAGCAGCAACTTTTGCTTCAGTGGGGTGTAGACCCTCTCTATCTATCAGATGCCCCAGGTATTCTACTTTCTCCTGCATGAATGTACACTTTGTCCTCTTTACTCTTACCCCGTAACTCTCCAGCCGGCTCAGTACTTCCTCCAGGTTCCTCAGGTGCTCTTCTCTTGTTCTGCCCGTGACCAGTATGTCATCTAGGAAGCAGGTCACATGCTCTAATCCTTGGAGGATTTGATCCATCACATTCTGGAACATTGAAGGAGCACTGGATACCCCATATGAAAGTCTATGATAGACATACAGTCCTTTATGTGTATTTATTGTTAAATACTTCTTAGAGTCCTCCTCTAACTCAAGCTGTTGATAGGCGTGTGACAGATCTAATTTGCTAAAGAGAGTGCCTCCGGCCAGTGTGGCAAAAAGATCTTCAGCATTCGGTAGTGGATAGTTCTCCTCTAGCACACTCTGATTCACTGTGACTTTGTAGTCTCCACAGATACGAATTGATTTGTCTGATTTGGGTACCACCACTATCGGGGCCGCCCATTGACTGTGTTCAATTTTTGAGATAATCCCTGATTTTTCCAGTCTGTCTAACTCTTTCTCGACTGCATCTTTTAGTGCATATGGCACTGGTCTTGCCTTCCTGAAAACTGGTTTAGTCTCTGGCTTTACAGTGATACTGGCCTTAAACTCACGGATAGTGCCAGTCTCCTCAGAAAACACAGCTTTGTGTCTCTGCAACACTGCCTCTACATCTGCGTTATTTCTGCCCCCTGCTGGCACAACTGAGAATATGCTTGCCCAGTCCAGTTGGAAATTTGTGAGCCAGTTACGGCCAAGGAGGGCTGGCCTGTCACCTTTCACTATCACAAGGGGTAACTCACCACTCTGGTTCCCATATTCTGCTTTCACAGTCACTTGTCCCATCAAAGGAATATTCTCACCGGAGAAGGTGGACAGACGCACTTTGCATTCCTTCAGTGGCAGATGTGAGAGAAGTTTCTTGTACACCATCTCAGAAACAAGTGTTACGGCAGCTCCTGTGTCAAGCTGCATAGCCACTGGACTTCCTTCCAACTTGACATTTACTCTAATGTCCTTTTTTCCATTTTCAACTATGTTAGTGGAGTACACTGCATTCATGGGATATGACCCAAACAGTTCATCATCATTTTCATTTTCTTCTGTGTCCTTTTGAATGTTTTCAGCAACATACTGTGTGTGTCCATAACTAATCTTAGCTTTACACATTCTTGCTATGTGTCCTACCCTTGAACACTTGTGGCATGTTTCTGTTCTAAACCGGCATACTTGCGCTGCATGCTTGTTACCGCCGCATCGATAACAAGGCGGGTACGTTTCTGATCGCTGTGGTCTGGAAACATCACTTGTGGCCGTACTTTTCCAATCTCTGGTGGCTGGTTTGCTTTTCCATGTACCCTTCACGGTTCTCTCCTTGTCTATCTTGTTCACTATGGCCGGTCCATTCATTTTGCTAGCGAACTCCATCGTATTCTTTGATGCCATCTCCATTGATAAAGACAGCTCACAGGCTTTAGCAAACGTCAAGTTTTGTTCCGTTAGCAATTTTCTCTGAATAGCTTCCACCCTCAAACCGCTAACAAATCTATCCCTCAGAGCTTCGTCCAAATGTGGACCAAACTCACAATGTGTGGCTAGGTGCTTCAACGCCACCACATAATCCGACACTGACTCATTTTCTTGTTGATTTCTTTTTTGAAATTTAAATCTTTCGGCGATTACGAGGGGCTTTGGTTTATAATGGGATGTTAGTTTCCCGCTTAACACATCATACGTGAGGCCAGTGTTGCCAACTTAGCGACTTTGTCGCCATATTTAGCGAGAATTCAGACCCCCTCAGCGACTTTATTTTGAAAAAGCGACTAGCGACAAATCTAGCTACTTTTTCTGTCAGTCTTGGAGACTTTCGGAGACTAATGTGATGAGATGTACTATCCCTTTTTACTCTCCTTAGCAGACTGTGCTGTGTGTGTGATCGCCCCCTCAGCCCCTCCTCTCACTTTCTCTCCGCTCTGCTCAGTGCAGTGCTGCTTGCAGAGGCAACGGTCTGCACCTGGAGGCTGATTCGAACACAGTAACTGCTGGCAGTAGCCTACGCTAGTTCCTCCAGATCAGACGGAATAGTTAACTGATCCAACTGATGGTAAAATACGTTTTGCAAATGTTCAAAATACAAATGAATAAGTGAAACGATACGTGAAACTGTGTAGAGCCCGTACGCATTAACCACAACTACGGGGATTGCCGTTATAAAACATAGGCTACAAGACAACAATTCAATGTCCAAACCCAGGTTAAAAAAGCCAAACAGAGGATGCAGACAGCAGCCGAAATTCAGGGGAGAGTGTCTGTTCTGGTTCTTTTCACAGATCTCCGCACTCTAGGTTTCCATATTTGAATGGGCCACCGTGAGAAGTTTTTCAAATAACATTTTCCACGACTTTACCACGTAATCGTCTCTTTGACCGAATGTTCGCTTGACTCATGCAAAATAGAGCATAGCCTAGGCCTACAAATGAAGTTCGCCAGTGTTTCACTTTACAGTTTAGAGTCGCTAACACGCATTTCTCCAACCAATAGATTTTCAAAACTCTAAATACAGTTAGCACAGTATCAGCCTTTGTGGCCATAATAGACACACAATTTTATTATTATTATTATTATTATTATTATTATTATTTAATTATTATTACTTTTATTCTTTATCCTTTTTTGAGCACATTGAATGACAGCTATGCATGAAAATGTGCTATAAATAAGCTTGAAACTTGAACCACCAAAATGATGTATCGTTTGTTATCAAATTTACGTCCTTACGTCAGTTTATTACGTCATCACGTCCGTTGATGACGTCATTTAGCTACTTCTGGCGACTTTTGGGACAGCCTTCAGCTACTTATCGCTCAGTGGAGTTGGCAACACTGCGTGAGGCTGCTTGGTTTATCTGGTATGCAGAGGTTCTTTAACAGTCCATAGGCTTCTGCGCCTATTACAGACAGGAAAACATTGGCCTTTTTACCTTGCTCCACTTCATTAACGATCATCCATTGCTCAAACCTCTCGAGGTATGACTCAAAGTCTTCTTGACCTTCTTTGTATTCACCAACATTTCCGATGAAAAATGCCATGTTGCAGCGTTCCACAATCCAGGTTAGCTTGACTCGTCGTCTTAGCAGCTAGCTCCTATCTTTTCCTACTTCGTGTTAAACATTTATTTTACTCACTATATATTTGAAAATTTTCTTCTCCCTAAAAGAAATCCCATCCTCGTCGCCACTGTAATATATTTGCCTTAACTTGCAAGCTTAATATCTTAATATAGCTAAGATGACTCGGAGGCTCATTTCCACACGTCTGCACGTCTTTTATTTCAACTCATAGAACAGACACGCAAGGGCAACATCCGGGCATTACAACATACAACAGATCACCACTAGATGGCTCTGTTAACTACTAATAATATAGGGATCTAGCTAGGCTGTTAAAGATATCAATATATCACAGACATGACGTTGTGATGAATCTGTTATAAACTATGTGAACTTGTCATAAATGTTTATGACTTCTGTCATTAAGTGTCACACTGTATTTGTCGTGACAAGTTGACATTCTTTGGGTTGTCTTGATTATGACACCTTGACATAAATCAATGTGACATTACCAGAATTTGTCTTTGTCATGACACGTTGACATTAAATTTGTTGGCGATTTCTTTGTAATGACAGCTCGACATCAATCAGGATGACATTACCTGAGGATATCTTTGTCATGACAACTTCACATAAACAGAAAATGCACCTCTTTTTATTTTCATATTTATGTTGCCATGATTAGTCGCTTCTGATTTGGTCAGGTGGATGTGTGACAAGACAGTTTACAAGTGGTTGTCTTGACACCATTGTGACGCCATCATGAAGAAATCTTCCCTTTTTGATATGTCATAAGACATCATGAAGGATAGAGAGTGTGTCATGACACCTTTATGAAAGTGTAATGAAAACATTTTTGGACCTCAGGTAAAGTGGTACCATTTTGATTTGTCATTAAGACATCAAGAAGGATAGAGAGGGTGCCATGACACCATTATAACAGTGTAATTTATACATTTTTTCAGATCTCACATCAAGTAAAGTGATAGGATTTGAAATTGTCATTAAGACATCATGAAGGTTAGATTAGCTGTCATGACACCGTTTTGACAGTGGAATGAATACATTCTTGGACCTCAACTAAAGTGGTCCTATTTTGATACGTCATGTCATAAGACATCACAAAGGATAGACCAGCTGTCATGACACCATTATGGCAGTGTAATGAGTACATTTTCAGACCTCAACTAAACTGGTAGGATTTGAATTGTTATTAAAGGTGGGGTATGTGATGCTTTCCTGGAGCACTTTTTACTATATTGCTTAAAGAGAACCTATGCAGGATCGGGTGGCGTCATCCAGTAAGCTAACAACCAAACAAAGCAGTTATTAAGCGTTTCTGCCAATAATCCTTCATTTAGAATTGCATAGTCAATGGTGATCGCCGCTAACAAAATGTATCGACGGTTGAATGCGCTGAGAAGTCACAAATCGCATTGTAATTCAAACAGTAAACTCTGGCTAAGTCACGTGACCTAGCTTGCTTGCTAACCAAAACTTACGATAGCCGGGACGCGCTCCCTGATCTTGCATAGGCGGCATCTGCCTCTAGGAGGGTCGGACAATCTCGTGAAGGGGCTCGTTTTACTCCGGAACATGTCATTTATCAAGTCTAGTGAGTTCTAGGCAATTTACATAAAGGTGTAAGGAATAGGAAACGTCGAAATTTTACCTAAATGTTGCATGTGGTTTACCTCACTCACGTCAGATGTAGCGCTACGCGTGTTCATCTGATATTCAGCGATAGACGAATTATTTCAGGAGCCAGAAATCCTTGAATCTAACTGGGCAAACGGCTTGTCCATCAATTTAATTGACGTACACTGCAGCCAACCACATCGAAACCAACCGAAGACGCACGTTACGTTTGTTGGATTGGTTGGATTCAAAACAGTTGCTTCTTCGCTACGTCAAACCCTCTACAGCAGCCAGCGGCCCTGATTGGTCCGGTTAGAGAATAATGGCTTGAAATCTCTCTGATGGGCTTCAACATCAGATCGTTGCGCGGAAGTGCCTTACGAAAGTTACGTAGCGCATGATCTGACGTGAGTGAGGTAAGCATGTGGTGGCTTTAAAATTGCATTCACACCTTGCTTGCAAACAATTAATTAAATACTCCAACACAAAAATAAAATTTGTTAGTCACCTGTGGAACGAGCAGGACAGGAAAAACAACATCCAATCATTTTAAGGAACCAGCAAAAATGATTGGATGGTGATAAGCCTGTAAAACCCAACTGCCGTTTATCCCTCCCCCTCCCCATTTGTTCCTATACTCTTTTCTCAAACAGTTTTTCCTGATCACATACCCCACCTTTAAGACATCATTAAGGATAGACTGGCTGTCATGACACCATAATGACAGTGTAATGAATACATTCTCCCACCTCAAGTAAAGTAGTAATCAATTCAATACAAAATATTTGCCTCTCTGCGCTATACAAGACAGTACAAGGAGCACCCAAATAAATAAAGAACTCCGTTTTATTTGTTGTAATTAATTTCAGGAAGAAACTTTGGGCAGATCTATGTCACATTAGCCTGGCTTTGGCCATGCCCTTGGTCTACACTTTGGCTTTGTACAAGGGTCTGGCATTTCACCATTGACAAATGATCACAAGCTGGAACTGTACAAGTTTGTAGGCTACACTACAATAGATACCCAACGTTAACTCTCACAACTCTTGTTCCTGCTTGCTTTTAGCGCTGTATGGAATTGATCTCTGGAAACGATGCCAATGGCCGGAATGCCAGACAGAGTCGTAGAGGGAAATGATTATTGAGTGGAGCTATGTAGGAAGGCAAAGCCAGGCTAATGCCGCATGGGCTCAGCCCAACTGCCTGGGGCCCTAGTCAATGGTCTAGTGGTGGTTTTGACTAAAATAGTAGCATGAGTACAGAATATTGTCTGGCAGTATAAGATGATAAAAATCTACAGAGCCTTCAATCACCCATAATGAGCCATTTAATCAAGGTTACTACAACATAGGTAAATTAACGTAAAAACTTTGCCTGGTATGCCTTTTGTGTAAAGGAAGAATCAAGGAAACCTTTTGACCACATATGTTACTGTTTGTAGAGCAGCCTTTTGTTACTGCTTGTTTGAGTGGCAAGGTTTGCAGACCTAACCTACATGCATACAGAAAAAAGCATCCTCTCATTAAGTGTACATTTTCAAAGTTTTGAAGAGGATATTCTTCATGGAAATGTTATCCATTTCTCTCTTTTTATTTATTTACTTTCTTGTCCCAAGACTGTATTTCAACCATTATTGTTGGGGTCGTCTCTGGAGTTGTCTTGCGGGAAGATTGATTGGCTGCTTGCCAAATCTCTCCATGATTTCTTTGATTCGTGACAGATTGGTGCGACTCATTACAAAGTCACAGCGGGTCGCCCCCATCTCATAGCCAACCTCACATTTTTTACTGATGGGGGTATATCCCTCTGCTCTCACTGTCACTTTGTACTCTCCAGGATTTAACAGACGCCAGTAGTCTCCATCAGAAGCTGTAAAAGAAGAGAAGATAAGCACTTGAAGGTTCTGGCATTTCACTATTGGAGATAGGCTATGATTGGAAGTGATGTGTAATGGTTTATTTACACAAACTGCTTTAACCACAATATAGAGACATGTCAGAGGCATGTCTTTAACTTGAATTTAAATGGTAACCATTAATGCCAATCAAGACTATAGCCCCTTTTCCATTAGATTTTGTAGCAACATAACTCTTGAGTCAATTTATCTTGTAGCGACATAAAAAGCGTCAAAACAGTTTTCCATAAATAGAATTATTGTCAGAAGTCTACAACGATGTCACAATCCCTCGAGTTGAAGCGCATTATTTTGGAGCGCTAGATGATTTTCCATCAACATTTATCGATTTAGAAGTTCTGATAGATGATGTCACAACCTCAGCACCTCAACATACAGAGACTTGGGCATACACTATCTTTCTGTAGTACATTTGAAAATGAGCATTTCAAAAAATGCTTTTGTCTGAGTTGTCTGGATACCTGTCATATATGACAGGTTCGTTTATCATCGTAATAACAAAACACATGGGCAGCAAACACGTAAATGCACATTGGAAAGATGTAGGCTACATTTATCTGATGTCTGAGGGAGTGGTCAGATAACATTTCTTCAAAAATCACCACTGCAGTCTAAACACCAGGCCTACATAATGTGATGAGAGCATGCATTTTATTCGGATTCCAAAATTACATTGGATTACAAAACACGCAATGCCTATTCAAATGGTTTCAGCCCACATTGCTAGCGTTACTTCAACTCTTGCTACTTTGGGCCAGGCTTGCCCTACCATAAAAATGTCTCCACGTAATGCACAAGCCTGAATAACTTTACCACCATCTCTAATTCACCTGCACACATGCCCACTTGTCATGCCCGCTCATTTCTTTGAAAATATTGTTTACACGGGCAATGCATTACCAGCTATAATACACTATTCATATAATTGTTTGATCCTGTTTAGGTGTGCTGGCTGCCTGCCCTAGCCATTTAGCTGATGCACCAGCTAAAGTTATAATAATGCAACTCTCGTTGCATTGGGCCCACATTAACTCGCATGAGTGGCCCACGGTTGCAATCACTAAATTGCATTAAACTGCAGATGGGTTGTGCTTTCGCTGACTTAAGTAAACGACTCTATGACATAACATTGGGCCTGTTTCACCTATCTGTTGGTTTAATATAATGCATTTTCATAAATGGACTTATCTTTTTAATGGAAAAAGGGCTTATGTTTGTTGTATAATGTATAGGGCTGGGCAACGATTAAATTTTTTTAATCACGATTAATTGCACATTTTCCCGTGATTAATCGCATTATTTTACGGAAAAGCGATCTATGAATTCAAAAGTAGTGTAGGCTAAAAATGTATTTCAAAGGAATACTCCACCTCAAGTTTAAAGCATTTTGGGCTAAGTGCATGTGATTTCCTGGCCTGGCAACCCAATTTTACCTTTAGTTTAGGCACTGGAAATTAAAGTTGCTAACTGGCAATCCAGTGCCTAGGCCTACATGCTAAAATTAAGCTTAAATTGGGATTGCCTGACAGGGAAAATGAGAAGAAAATGTTTTTATCCACACATGTAACTCTTGGTAAGAGGATGAGTGACCCAATTAATTAAGAGGTGTGATATTCCTTTACATTTGTTTTGCCATAAAAGTTCCACAACATTTGTTCTTGCCTAACTTTTCAGAATTTTCTCTAGCATAGGCCTAACACTAACAGTTAAATAAAATATTTAGTGTAAATCTCAAACAACGTAATAAGCCTACAAAATTATAGTTTAGGCAATTACCACTTAGAGGCTTTGATGTCTATAGCCTATTTGTCTTGCTCGGTGGTATGAGAACGAGTAAGCTATGTGAAAATGAAACAGACTTCCATAATGTTCTTCCCCATAAAATAATTCTATTTCAACTAACAATTAAATCAGCCATGGAAAGCTGTCACAAACAGGTCAAAGGGAGATCTGAAAACCGACTTGAAACCGTCACATAACTGTGCTACAACTCCAACGTGAGTTTCCAAAATCTCAACTTTGCCCGGAGTTGAGTGACTGAAAGCTTGAGTGCGACAGCACTTAGATTCATATGCATCTTATTCTTAGATTCTGTGTAGGTTAACTGCGTCTGAAGTCTTTCATAACACTGCAGCCCATCTAAATAGGCTATCAAGTTTGAAACTGACTTCCATAATGTACTCCTCTTCCGTGAAATAGCCTCGTGTTATTTAGATCAAACAGAGATCTGAAACCCGATTTTGTTTACCTATTGCCCGAATGAGATGCACGGCGGCAAATAGCCTAAATATGCGTTTTGGATTCTGTTACCCCACACTACAGGATAATCGGGCACGATTTTAGTCCCGATTGACTCGGGAGTGACGTTGCCATGGTAGCGTGGTCGTGGCCGAGAATCGGGACCGATTTTCCCCTTCTTGCCGAGTGTTCTAAGATTGAATCCTAGGCGTTCCAAAAGTCCCCGATCGTAAAATCGGAGGTATCAAACATGTTTGATATTTCAGGCTGGTCATAGAACGATGTCAGCGCAAGAGACGTTCTATTTCAATCATGCCTGAACTGAATCAACAGTCAAAGTAGGTAGCAGGACACTTTTGCACTACTGTGAAACACTTAGGCTACTCTAATAATAACCTAGCATAAATTGAAATAAAGTGTGTCTTTGCTGTTTGTTTGATAGGCTAGGCATCAAAACTTTAACAAGGCGTAGGTTACAGGTTATTTTTCCATTAATTTATTAAAAAACGTTTCCACATTTAAGTTGGTTATTAAATAGCCTAAGTTACCATAGATAGAGGCTACTCAGAAAGACCAATAGAGCTGATTTATGTTTTATAATAACGAATGTACAATAATAACTAGAGAATGCAATTTCAGAGAAATTATGAGTGCATTGAAAAAGCAGTTGCTGTTTTTAGTGGATTTTTTTTAGATGACTGGAGGCATAATTGGATAACTGACAGTTAAAATGGTTGAACAGTTAATTAGATGAGAAGTTTGAACCACATGACAGTTAAGTTGACTAACATGATAACAAGACTTAGCTTAGTTCAATAGCATCAAAAAACAAAAATGCTGATTAGCATGCTAACCATGTTAGCTAGAATGTTAATAATGCTAGCATGATAATCAGAAGACATAGCTGAGTTGAATAGCATCAAAAAACAAAAATGCTAACTAGCATGCTAACCATGCTAGCTAGCATGTTAATAATGCTAGCATGATGATCACAGGACTTAGCTGAGTTGAATAACATCAAAAACTAAAAATGTTAATTAGCATGTTAGCCATGTTAGCTAGCATGCTAATAGTGCTAGCATGATGACCATAACACTTAAATGAGTTGAATAGCATCAAAAAACAAAAATGCTAACTAGCATGCTAGCCATGCTAGCTTGCATGTTAATAATGCTAGCATGATTATCACAGGACTTAGCTGAGTTGAATAGCATCAAAAACTAAAAATGTTAATTAGCATGTTAGTCATGCTAGCTAGCATGCTAATAGTGCTAGCATGCTAACCACAAGACTTAAACGAGTTGAATAACATCAAAAACTAAAAATGCTAATTAGCATGTTAGCCATGCTAGCTAGCATGCTAATAGTACTAGCATGATGACCACAACACTTAACTGAGTTGAATAGCATCAAAAACCAAAGATGCTAATTAGCATGCTAGCTAAGCTAACATGCTAATAATGCTAGCATGATGATCACAAGACTTAGCTGAGTCGAAAAGCATCAAAAACAGAAAATGCTAATTAGCATGCTAACTAAAATAGCTAGCATGCTGAATTGATTGACAGTTGAATAGTTGAGGAGTTTAAATGCCCTACAGTTTAAAAAATGACAGTTGAAGCCATAGACTGTATGGGTTGAAGCAGGTCACCACGGATTGGTTATCACCAGGTGAAAATTTGCATATCCCTAAGATGATTGGCTAAGGCCCCTTTATGACATCACCCACTCTAGCCTCACTCTAAACAGCTCAATGTTAAGTCAATGGGGGAAATTTTAAAAGTTTAAAATAGTCATAGTTTCAAAAGTATAAAAGTTACGAAGTTGAAAGTTACAAAGCAAACGAGTAAACAGTAAGACCTTCGCAACGCAGTTTGAATGAAGTTTCTAGAGCCCTTTTCCCATTGCAACGCGGTATAACGCCGGGTCGTAATACCGTGTCTAACCCCGCGTCAAGCAATGGGAACGCAATTCTAACCCCTGCCCAAAGCCGTGTCGCTGGACTGTTCTGGGGGTTTGACCTAGAGGCACAAAGCGTAATACGTAACATGCAAAGTCGGGCGGGTTTAATGACGTAACCTATGCGCAGCTCTTTTTTCATCTGAACCACGTGAACTTGAGAATGTAAACAATCCATATGGAGGTCAAACTAGCAATTAAGCTAGGTTACAGGCAGCAATATAGGCAGCTAACTGGTAACTCAAGGCATTGCAAAACCAGTCATACAAACAGAAAGCAAACCCATGGAGAATAAACAACACTTGGCTTGATCAACCATAAATCACATTATGGCCGTCCCTAAGCCTATGCGCTGCTCTTTTTTCATCCGAACCACGTGAACTTGAGAATGTAAACAACAAATCCATACGGAGGTCAAACTAGCAATTAAGCTAGGTTACAGGCAGCAATAGGCAGCTAACTAACTCAAGGCATAGCAAAACCAGTCATACAAACAGAAAGCAAACCCATGGAGAATAAAAAAACACTTGGCTTGATCAACCATAAATCACATTATGACCGTCCCTAAGCCTATGCGCTGCTCTTTTTTCATCTGAACCACATGAACTTGAGAATGTAAACAACAAATCCATAGCAATTAAGCTAGGTTACAGGCAGCAATAGGCAGCTAACTAACTCAAGGCATAGCAAAACCAGTCATACAAACAGAAAGCAAACCCATGAAGAATAAAAAACACTTGGCTTGATCAACCATAAATCACATTATGACCGTCCCTAAGCCTATGCGCTGCTCTTTTTACATCTGAACCACGTGAACTTGAGAATGTAAACAACAAATCCATACCGTGGTCTAACTAGCAATTAAGCTACAGGCAGCAACAGGCAGCTAACCGGTCACGAAAAGCATAGGAAAACCGGTCATACAATCAGAAAGCAAACCCATGGAGAATGAACAACACTTGGCTTGATCAAATCACATTATGAAGCAGCTACTTTGACAGCTACTGTCACCGCAAGCTCACAATCTCGCACCACCACCAGCCTACTGTTATGATATGACCATCTCACAAACAAGCTCACAATCTAGTCAAAACCCACCAATTTAGCTTTAGAAATCCTCAATGGTAGCAGCATTTATAGAAGTAGAAATCCACAAACCTACCTGTCCTTGTAAACTGCTCAAAAGGACCATGCTTTTTAATCCACAGAACCTGCTTGGATAACGTAGCCAGTCTTGCAGTTACCTGTCTGAAACGGTAGCCTAGCAATTTTCTTTTTTTTATTAGCCTAAGTGTTTAAATGTCAATGCCTGAACTCTGTTGCTGCTGTTGCTCTGTTGCTGTTAGTCACGCCCACTTCAGACACGGGTTGTTGTCCGTTCCCATTGAACTCGCTTCGGCAAAAAAACTTCCCCCTGAGGTGGGTCGAAAAGCCGAGCCGAGTTGATGCGGCAATACGGCTCCTCAATGGGAACGGAACAGCGGGAGCGCGCTTGAGGCGTGTTTAACCCGCTATATTCCTCAATGGGAAAGGGGCTTAGGTTGAGCGGTTAGAGCTGAATTAGTTGCGTTAAAGAATAATAATAATAACCTATAATAACTAGAGAATGTAATTTCAGAGAAATTACGAGTGCATTGAAAATGCAGTTGCTGTTTTTAGTTGATTTTGTTGCAAATTATTTCAGTAAATATAATTGCAACACATTTAGATGACTGGAGGCATAATTGGATAAGTGACAGTTGGAATGGTTGAACAGTTAATTAGTTGAGAAATTTGAACCACATGACAGTTAAGTTGACTAGCATAAATTATCATATATGTTAATAAGCATTCTAACTGCTGACTAGCATGTTAAATATGCTACCATGATGATCAGAGGACTTAGCTGAGTTGAATAGCATCACAAAACAAAAATGCTAATTAACATGTTAACCATGCTAGCTATCATGCTAATAATGATAACATGATGATCAGAAGACATAGCTGAGTTGAATAGCATGAAAAAACAAAAATGCTAATTAGCATGTTAACACTTTGAATGCCAGAAACGTAATATGCCGTTATTACTTGTCATGCGTTGAGTGCCAAAAACGTAATGTTACGTTTTTGCCTTTTTTTTAATTTACGAAAATAGAAACCCTCACACAGGTTATATATGATTTTTGGAACTCTGTGATAAATAGAACTGAAATAAATTACGATCGGAAACTCATAAAAACTCACGATCTGCACATTTTGTCTGGACATTTTCACATCACAAGGCAGCATTTGATTACTATTGCAGCATTTGTGTCAAATAATGCACGTCATGTCATGTTGTCCTTTCGCGGGTTCGTCACTAGGTGGCAGTCTCACCACAGGCATGATTCGGCTTGTGTCACTCCTCGAAACTTGACAGAGAACACTCCATCATAATCAATCTCATGCTCATGCTAAAGGGAAATGAAAAAGTTTAAGCGAAAGATATCGCTGCCAGTGCGTTTTCGCCAGACAACGCTGGATGAGTCCACATTTTTACTAAAACGAGATGACCACGACAATCAGAGTAGACCAGGATCATCACACAGTAAAGGCAGGCCACATGCTAGCTCAAGATCCTTAGAGAAAGTGACAGAACACCGTGCTGAGGAGGGAGCTCAATCTCCACCACGGGCAGGGCCGAGTGGAGTGAGTGACAGGCCGCGACGCGCATGCAAGAGGCCTTGTCAGAGTGCCGAATATGTCGGTGATGGTGACACCGATGATTCCGACCAAGAAGAGGAGGAATTATGGAGCCCAACTCGGTCAGAGGCAGCAGCAGGTAAGATACTCACTGATTAGCCATAAACGAACCTAGCAGGCTACACAGCAATTGGATAGAACACATCACTTTCTACATAAATGTTCTCTCAGCTGATTGTGCCGAACCTATTTGTTTATCCAAGCCTCAGATAGCGGGTCCGACTTTGAGGAAGTACCAGGAGACACATTTAGGCCTGTCACCCCCTCTAACTTGGGTGAGAACAATTTTTGATTTTACTATGACATAATCCATTTCCAATACCATTAGCATGCTGTAGTTAGGGTTAGGGTAACATGGGAAAGCATCAAGACTACTGAACTTATCGGGAATGTGATGACACTTTCTCATCGCGCTCCACATCCACTTCAATATAGTGCCCCTCCACCCACCGTTCCTTATTTTCATTTCTCAATGTTGGCAACCCTAACTGTAATACAATATTTTCATGTGTAGGCTATGAGTACTGTAGAAATTGACTTGAATGTGAGATGTGTGTGGGTCATGGGGATGTGTTGCAAATGAAGGTTACATGCAAAGGACAATACATTGAATGTGATTCCAATTCATGTGATTCCAGAACTGGATAGGATAGGAGAATTGGAAGAGCCAGAGATGGATGGGACAGAACGAGAGGTGCCTGCAAAACAGAGGGGTGAGTTGATCGCCACAGACACACACAGAGATAGATACACACTCACTCTCACTTGTATTTTTATGGTAATTGCATATTTTTATACATACATATAATTCACAGGTCAACGAAGGAAAAGGGGTAGAAGTGCTGGTGCTAGACGAGGACATGCGAAAAGTCGGTCAAGGCGAGGTGGCATCCAGGAAGAATGGAAGAAAGAGGACTGGAGGCCGCAAGACATACCCTTCACAGCCACCCCAGGACCACGAGGTGCAGCAGCCAGACTCACGTCTGACCAGCCTATTGACTTTGTGGACTTGATTATTACTGATGATTTACTGCAGACAATTGCAGCGCAAACCAACCTCTATGCTGAGCAAACAATAGCAGCGGACACTGGGGCTAACTTGCTGGGGCAGAGAGTGCATTCTTGGAAAAAGGTAACTGTGCAGGAGCTTAGACAGTTTTTTGGTCTTTTTTTCCTTACTGGCATTGTCCAGAAGCCTTCATTAGACAGTTATTGGTCAACTGATGAAGTGGTCATGACACCCCACTTCAACAAAACAATGTCGCGAAACCGGTTTCAACTTATCTGGAGGTTTTTGCACTTTAGTGACAACCAGGCAAACAATGGACACGACAGGCTGTATAAAGTCCGGCCTGTGTTAGACCATGTCTTAGCAAAGTTTGATGAGCTCTACCAGCCTAACTCTAACATATGTATTGACGAGGGCATGATGGCTTGGCGTGGACGCCTCACTTTCCGGGTTTACAACCCCCAGAAACCAATAAAATATGGGATAAAATCATACATCATATGTGACTCAGAAACTGGATACTGTTTTGGGATGAAACCATATTGTGGGGAAGCGGGGAACCTGGGCGACACTGTGGTTGGCCTCCTTGGCAGGCTGGCAGGGCAGGGATACAGGCTATACATGGATAATTTTTACAACTCTGTTGCACTTGCTGACAGGCTCTTACAGATGAACACACACATTTGTGGCACACTGAGAAAGAACAGGGGGGAACCACAGGAAATCAAAGACATCACAACTTCTGACCTTGAGGTAGGGGAAGTCACTGCATTACACAACAACACAGTCATGGTTTTAGCATGGAGGGACAAGAAAATTGTCAAAGTGATTACCAGCCTCCACCACAATGAGATGCAAACTACAGAGGTGTGGCAGAGGGGCCACAAGGAGAGGGTACGTGTACAGAAGCCGGCATGTGTAGTGGCGTATAATAACTCGATGAATGGAGTTGACAGGCTTGATCAGAATATTGCGTACTACCCATGTGTTAGAAAGTCAGCAAAATGGACAAAGAAGTTTGTGTTATATCTGTTCCAAATATGCATTTTCAATTCATTCGTTCTGTACAAAGCCAGGAACCCCCAAGGAGAGCACAAGAAGTACCTCTCATTTATGCACAGTGTGGTGACGTCCATGACTACCTTTAGACATGCCAGGGCAGAAGATGAGGCAGTGGGTGAGGAGGAGACAGGGGGCGAAGATTCAGGAGATGAGGAGGTGGACAATGGGAGGCAGAACAAAGACCCAAGGGCCCCAAGGCGTGACCCTCAGAGTAGGTTGACTGGTGGCATTGCAGATCATGTGATGGCAAAGTATAGGCCCACTCCCAAGAAAAAAAATCCTGCTCGTGTATGCAGGGTGTGCAAGGAGCATGGGTACAGAAGTGAAACATCCTACTACTGTACATCATGCCTCGTCCCATTACACCTCCAGGAGTGTTTCACTTCTTACCACACACTGAGAAATTTTGCTGGTCACAGGTAGATTCAAAATTATTTGGAATGGGTCCAGGGATATCTTGAAGGCCTTTACATTCATTGCACCTATTTATTGTAATTATTTACAATGTTAGTCTATTTATATATGTATTTATTTATTCATTCATTCATTCATTGTTATATATGTTTGCATATTTACTGCCCTCTTATGAAATGATTTTGTATTGTATACTGTCTTGTAATAAATCTACATGCTGATTGAATTTTATCTGGGGCGTTCATTCTATACCAGTAAAAATGTGGTTGTTGTGTAAAAAAATAAAACACTTCCTAGGTGGTTTTGTGAACTGTTACACTGTATTTACCTTACAGAAGCCCTCTGACCCAGAAATGTAAGTGTCAGAAGTGCAAGAGGCTCAAACAGCACAGATTTCATAAAAGAAGCGATATCTCCTTTTCTAGAAAAAAACAAGGATTTTGATGAAAACTACCCACTGTTTAGCTTGGGATTTCTCAGGAACGGAGGCATGTAGAAATAAACGGTTTTCACCCACTGAGAGCTCAGAGTCTTACCTTTCAAATGACCCATAGTATGTGTCCATAGCTATAACGCAGAATACGCTGTGGCTCTATAAAAATAGGCAACAGTGGCCTGGATTGCTGGCACTCTGGGCCAAAGCTTGTTAAAAACACCTGGCATTCAAACTGTTAACCATGCTAGCTAACATGTTAATATTAACATGATGATCAGAAGACTTAGCTGAGTTGAACTGCATGAAAAACCAAAAATGCTAATTAACATGCTAACTATGCTAACATGCTAATAATGATAGCATGATGATCAGAAGACTTAGCTGAGTTGAATAGCATCAAAAACCAAAAATGCTAATTAGCATGCTAACTAAGCTAACTAGCATGCTAACTAGCCATCCCGCCACCAAGGACTTTTATTTTGATATAGTTGTGGACAGAGGAAATAGTTGACAGGAGTCATAGTTGATGACAGTTCACAGTTGGAATGGTTGAACAGTTGAATAGTAAAATCATTTTCCATCAAATTAGTATGATGAGGACTTTTAATTTGAAACAGTTGCGGACAGGAACCGGCTGGGAGGACGCATAGTTGATGACATCCGGAAGTTGAACTGAATCTGTAGTCTTAAGTGAGAGGATTGTAGTCTGTGGAAGTGGTTGCTAAGCTGTTGTTAGGTACCTAAGATGATTGATAGGCTGTTGCTAGGATAGGTGAAGTGGTTGCTAGGGTGGTTGCTAGGTAAATCAAGTCAGTTGCCATGGTGGTTGCTAAGTTGAAAGTGTGGAAGTGGTTGCTATGTGGTTGCTAGGCAGTTGCTAGGATATTTGAAGTAGTTGCTATGCAGTTGCTAGGTTGCTAATGTTAAGTCTATGTAAAAATTATTAAAAGTTTATAAGCCATAGCTGAAAAAGTATAAAAGTTACAAAGATGAAAAGACATAGCAATAAACTATGAATTATGGTCTATATGATGAAAGTTGAATGAGGTTTCTAAGTTAAATGGTTGATGCCAAATTAGGTGCGTGGAAGAAAAATAATAATAAGAAAAGTAAGAACAATAGACTTGTTTCACACCTCAACATTCCGAGGTTCTAAAAGCATTCCATGGTAGTAAACTGAACATTCTATCATTGAAATGCATTGGATTTATGCCTCTTTCTGACTTGAAAAAAATGGGTAATAACATTTAAAATAAGTCTAAATTCACTTTCTTTCCAATAATACACGTTTGAAGCACGCAAATTTGGAGGTCCCGAGTAGATAAAAGTGGTTTTACATTTATGTGCATGAAGCTTCAAACTATTCAGGACCTCCCAATTTTTGTGCTTCAAATGTGTATTATTTGAAGGAAAGTGAATTTAAACATGTTTGAAATGTTATTACCCATTTTTTTCAAGTCAGAAAGAGGCAAAAATCCAATGCATTTCAATGATAGAATGTTCAGTTTACTACCATGGAATGTCGGAATGTTCAGGTGTGAAACAAGTCTATAGAGTGCATTTTCAATGCACTCTAATAATAATAAGAAAAGTAAGAACAGTAGAGTGCATTTTCAATGCACTCTAATAACTAGAGAATGTAATTTCAGAGAAATTACGAGTGCATTGAAAATGCAGTTGCTGTTTTAGTGGATTTTTTTGCAAATCATTTCAGTAAATGTAATCGCAACAAATTTAGATGACTGGAGGCATAATTGCATGATTGACAGTTGGAATGGTTGAATAGTTAATTAGTTGAGAAGTTTGAACCATATGACAGTTAAGTTGACTAGCATAAATTATAATATATGTTAACATTCTGACTATGCTAACTAACATGTTAATTATGTTACCATGATGACCACAAATTAGCTGAGTTGAATAGCATCAATTAACAAAAATGTTGATTAATATGCTAACTATGCTAGCTAGAATGTTAATAATGCCAGCATGATGATCAGATGACTTAGCTGAGTTGAATAGCATGAAAAAATAAAAATGCTAATTAGCAAGCTAACCATGTTAGTTAGCATGCTAGTAATGCTAACATGATGATCAGAAGACATAGCTGAGTTGATAAGCATCAAAAACCAAAAATGCTAATTAGCATGCTAGCCATCATGATAATAATGCTAGCATGATGATCACAAGACTTAGCTGAGTTGAACAGCATCAAAAAACAAAAATGCTAATTAGCATGCTAGTTAAGCTAACATGATAATAATGCTAACATGATGATCAGAAGACTTAGCTGAGTTGAATAACATCTAAAAACAAAAATGATAATTAGCATGCTAACTATGCTAACTAGCATGCTAACTTGCCATCCCGCCACTGAGGACTTTTATTTTGATATAGTTGTGGCCAGAGGAAACAGTTGACAGGAGTCATAGTTGATTACAGTTCACAGTTGGAATGGTTGAACAGTTGAATAGTAAAATATTTTCTATCAAATTAGTATGATGAGGACTTTTAATTTGAAACAATTGCGGACAGGAACCGGCTGGTTCGAGGTGGCATAGTTGATGACATCCGGAAGTTGAACTAAATCTGTAGTCTTATGTGAGAGGATTGTAGTCTGTGGAAGTGGTTGCTAAGTTGTTGTTAGGTACCTAAGATGATTGATAGGCTGTTGCTAGGGTAGGTGAAGTGGTTGCTAGGGTGTTTGCTAGGTAAATCAAGTCAGTTGCCATGGTGGTTGCTAAGTTTCAAGTGTGGAAGTGGTTGTTATGTGGTTGCTAGGCAGTTGCTAGGATATTTGAAGTAGTTGCTATACAGTTGCTAGGCTGCTAATGTTAAGGCTATGGGAAATTTAAAATTTTTTAAAATCGTCATAGTTTCAAAAGTATAAAAGTTACAAAGTAAAAAAGACATAGCAATAAACTATGAAGTATGATCTATATGATGAAGGTTGAATGAGGTTTCTACGTGAAATGGTTGATGCCAAATTAGGTGCGTGGAAGAAAAATAATAACTAGAGAATGTAATTTCAGAGAAATTACGAGTGCATTGAAAATGCAGTTGCTGTTTTAGTGGATTGTGTTGCAAATAATTTCAGTAAATATAATCGCAACAAATTTAGATGACTGGAGGCATAATTAGATGATTGACAGTTGGAATGGTTGAATAGTTAATTAGTTGAAAAGTTTGAACCATATGACAATATCATATATGTTAATATTCTAACTATGCTAACTAACATGTTAATTATGTTACCATGATGACCACAAATTAGCTGAGTTGAATAGCATCAATTAACAAAAATGTTGATTAATATGCTAGCTACGCTAGCTAGAATGTTAATAATGTTAACATGATGATCAGAAGACATAGCTGAGTTGAATAGCATCAAAAAAAAATGCTAATTAGCATGTTAACCATGCTAGCTAACATGCTATTAATATTAACATGATGATCAGAAGACTTAGCTGAGTTGAATTGCATGAAAAACCAAAAATGCTAATTAGCATGCTAGCTAAGCTAACATGTTAATAACGCTAGCATGATGATCAGAAGACTTAGCTGAGTTGAATAGCATCAAAAAACAAAAATGCTAATTAGCATGCTAACTATGCTAACTAGCAGGCTAACTAGCCATCCCGCCACTGAGGACTTTTACTTTGATATAGTTGTTGTCAGAGGAAACAGTTGACAGGAGTCATAGTTGATGACAGTTCACAGTTGGAATGGTTGAACAGTTGAATAGTAAAATCATTTTCCATCAAATTAGTATGATGAGGACTTTTAATTTGAAACAGTTGCGGACAGGAACTGGCTGGGAGGACGCATAGTTGATGACATCCGGAAGTTGAATTGAATCTGTAGTCCTAAGTGAGAGGATTGTAGTCTGTGGAAGTGGTTGCTAAGCTGTTGTTAGGTACCTAAGATGATTGATAGGCTGTTGCTAGGGTAGGTGAAGTGGTTGCTAGGGTGGTTGCTAGGTAAATCAAGTCAGTTGCCATGGTGGTTGCTAAGTTGCAAGTGTGGAAGTGGTTGCTATGTGGTTGCTAGGCAGTTGCTAGGATATTTGAAGGGGTTGCTATGCAGTTGCTAGGTTGCTAATGTTAAGTCTATGTAAAAATTATTAAAAGTTTATAAGCCATAGCTGAAAAAGTATAAAAGTTACAAAGATGAAAAGACATAGCAATAAACTATCAAGTATGATCTATATGATGAAAGTTGAATGAGGTTTCTAAGTTAAATGGTTGATGCCAAATTAGGTGCGTGGAAGAAAAATAATAATAATAAGAAGAAGAAAACGAAGAACAATAGAGTGCATTTTCAATGCACTCTAATAACTAGAGAATGTAATTTCAGAGAAATTACGAGTGCATTGAAAATGCAGTTGCTGTTTTTAGTTGATTTTTTAGATGACTGGAGGAATAATTGGATAACTGACAATTGAAATGGTTGAACAGTTAATTAGATGAGAAGTTTGAACCACATGACAGTTAAGTTGACTAGCATGATAACAAGACTTAGCTAAGTTGAATAACATCAAAAAACTAAAAATGCTAATTAGCATGTTAGCATGCTAGCTAGCATGTTAATAGTGCTACGCATGATGACCACAAGACTTAGCTGAGTTGAATAACATCAAAAAACTAAAAATGCTAATTAGCATGTTAGCCATGCTAGCTAGCATGCTAATAGTGCTAGCATGATGACCACAAGACTTAACCGAGTTGAATAGCATCAAAAACAAAAATGCTAATTAGCATGTTAGCCATGCTAGCTAGCATGCTAAAAGTGCTAGCATGATGACCACAAGACTTAACCAAGTTGATTAGCATCAAAAAGTAAAAATGCTAATTAGCATGTTAGCCATGCTAGCTAACATGCTAATAAGTGCTTAGCATGATGACCACAAGACTTAACCGAGTTGAATAGCATCAAAAACCAAAAATGCTAATTAGCATGCTTAACTATGCTAACTAGCATGCTAACTAGCCATCCCCCACTGAGGACTTTTATTTTGAAATAGTTGTGGCCAGAGGAAACAGTTGACAGGAGTCATAGTTGATGACAGTTCACAGTTGGAATGGTTGAACAGTTGAATAGTAAAATCATTTTCCATCAAATTAGTATGATGAGGACTTTTAATTTGAAACAGTTGCGGACAGGAACCAGCTGGGAGGACGCATAGTTGATGACATCCGGAAGTTGAACTGAATCTGTAGTCTTAAGTGAGAGGATTGTAGTCTGTGGAAGTGGTTGCTAAGCTGTTGTTAGGTACCTAAGATGATTGATAGGCTGTTGCTAGGGTAGGTGAAGTGGTTGCTAGGGTGGTTGCTAGGTAAATCAAGTCAGTTGCCATGGTGGTTGCTAAGTTGCAAGTATGGAAGTGGTTGTTATATGGTTGCTAGGCAGTTGCTAGGATATTTGAAGTAGTTGCTATACAGTTGCTAGGTTGCTAATGTTAAGTCTATGTAAAAAATATTTAAAGTTTATAAGCCATAGCTGAAAAAGTATAAAAGTTACAAAGATAACAAGACATAGCAATAAACTATCAAGTATGATCTATATGATGAAAGTTGAATGAGGTTTCTAAGTTAAATGGTTGATGCCAAATTAGGTGCGTGGAAGAAAAATAATAATAATAACTAGAGAATGTAATTTCAGAGAAATTACGAGTGCATTGAAAATGCAGTTGCTGTTTTAGTGGATTGTGTTGCAAATCATTTCAGTAAATATAATCGCAACAAATTTAGATGACTGGAGGCATCATGGACAACGTGACAGCTGGAACTGCGTAGAACAGTTAAATATCCGAGCAATATTGACTCACATGCATAGTTACGTTAACTATACATGCAACTGTCGATCAGTATCAACTGTTCAACTGTCATCAACTATGACTCCTGTCAACTGTTTCCTCTGACCACAACTATTTCAAAATAAAAGTCCTCAGTGGCGGGATGGCTAGTTAGCATGTTAGTTAGCTTAGTTAGCATGCTAATTAGCATTTTTGGTTTTTGATGCTATTCAACTCAGTTAAGTCTTGTGATCATCATGCTAGCATTATTAGCATGTTAGCTAGCATAGTTAGCATTTTTGGTTTTTGATGCTATTCACCTCAACTAAGTCTTGTGAGCATCATGCTAGTATTATTAGCATGTTAGTTAGCATAGCTAGCATCTTAATTAGCATTTTTAGTTTTTGATGCTAATTCAACTCAGCTGAAGTCTTGTGATCATCATGTTAGCATTATTAGCATGTTAGCTAGCATGGTTAACATGTTAATTAACATTTTTGTTTTTTAATGTTTTTCACCTCAGCTAAGTCTTGTGATCATCATGTTAGCACAATTAGCATGTTAGCTAGCATGGTTAACATGTTAATTAGCATTTTTATTTTTTGATGCTATTCAACTCAGGAAAGTCTTGTGATCATCATGTTATCATTATTAGCATGCTAGCTAGCATGGCTAACATGCTAATTAGCATTTTTGTTTTTTGATGCTATTCAACTCAGCTAAGTCTTGTGGTCATCATGCTAGCACTATTAGCATGCTAGCTAGCATGGCTAACATGTATGAGCATTCTAGTTTTTGATATTATTCAACTTAGCTAAGTCTTGTTATCATGCTAGTCAACTTAACTGTCATGTGGTTCAAACTTCTCAACTAATTAACTGTTCAACCATTCCAACTGTCACTTATCCAATTATGCCTCCAGTCATCTAAATGTGTTGCAATCATATTTACTGAAATGATTTGCAACAAAATCAACTAAAACAGCAACTGCATTTTCAATGCACTCGTAATTTCTCTGAAATTACATTCTCTAGTTATTATTATTTTTCTTCCACGCACCTAATTTGGCATCAACCATTTAACTTAGAAACCTCATTCAACTTTCATCATATAGATCATACTTGATAGTTTATTGCTATGTCTTTTCATCTTTGTAACTTTTATACTTTTTCAGCTATGGCTTATAAACTTTTAATAATTTTTACATAGACTTAACATTAGCAACCTAGCAACTGCATAGCAACCCCTTCAAATATCCTAGCAACTGCCTAGCAACCACATAGCAACCACTTCCACACTTGCAACTTAGCAACCACCATGGCAACTGACTTGATTTACCTAGCAACCACCCTAGCAACCACTTCACCTACCCTAGCAACAGCCTATCAATCATCTTAGGTACCTAACAACAGCTTAGCAACCACTTCCACAGACTACAATCCTCTCACTTAGGACTACAGATTCAATTCAACTTCCGGATGTCATCAACTATGCGTCCTCCCAGCCAGTTCCTGTCCGCAACTGTTTCAAATTAAAAGTCCTCATCATACTAATTTGATGGAAAATGATTTTACTATTCAACTGTTCAACCATTCCAACTGTGAACTGTCATCAACTATGACTCCTGTCAACTGTTTCCTCTGACAACAACTATATCAAAATAAAAGTCCTCAGTGGCGGGATGGCTAGTTAGCCTGCTAGTTAGCATAGTTAGCATGCTAATTAGCATTTTTGTTTTTTGATGCTATTCAACTCAGCTAAGTCTTCTGATCATCATGCTAGCGTTATTAACATGTTAGCTTAGCTAGCATGCTAATTAGCATTTTTGGTTTTTCATGCAATTCAACTCAGCTAAGTCTTCTGATCATCATGTTAATATTAATAGCATGTTAGCTAGCATGGTTAACATGCTAATTAGCATTTTTGTTTTTTGATGCTATTCAACTCAGCTATGTCTTCTGATCATCATGTTAACATTATTAACATTCTAGCTAGCGTAGCTAGCATATTAATCAACATTTTTGTTAATTGATGCTATTCAACTCAGCTAATTTGTGGTCATCATGGTAACATAATTAACATGTTAGTTAGCATAGTTAGAATATTAACATATATGATATTGTCATATGGTTCAAACTTTTCAACTAATTAACTATTCAACCATTCCAACTGTCAATCATCTAATTATGCCTCCAGTCATCTAAATTTGTTGCGATTATATTTACTGAAATGATTTGCAACACAATCCACTAAAACAGCAACTGCATTTTCAATGCACTCGTAATTTCTCTGAAATTACATTCTCTAGTATTATTATTTTTCTTCCACGCACCTAATTTGGCATCAACCATTTAACTTAGAAACCTCATTCAACTTTCATCATATAGATCATACTTGATACTTTATTGCTATGTAACTTTTATCTTTGTAACTTTTATACTTTTGCAACTATGACGATTATAAACTTTTAATAATTTCCACATAGACTTAACATTAGCAACCTAGCAACTGTATAGCAACTACTTCAAATATCCTAGCAACTGCCTAGCAACCACATAGCAACCACTTCCACACTTGCAACTTAGCAACCACCATGGCAACTGACTTGATTTACCTAGCAACCACCCTAGCAACCACTTCACCTACCCTAGCAACAGCCTATCAATCATCTTAGGTACCTAACAACAGCTTAGCAACCACTTCCACAGACTACAATCCTCTCACTTAAGACTACAGATTCAGTTCAACTTCCGGATGTCATCAACTATGCGTCCTCCCAGCCGGTTCCTGTCCGCAACTGTTTCAAATTAAAAGTCCTCATCATACTAATTTGATGGAAAATGATTTTACTATTCAACTGTTCAACCATTCCAACTGTGAACTGTCATCAACTATGACTCCTGTCAACTGTTTCCTCTGACCACAACTATATCAAAATAAAAGTCCTCAGTGGCGGGATGGCTAGTTAGCATGCTAGTTAGCATAGTTAGCATGCTAATTAGCATTTTTGGTTTTTGATGCTATTCAACTCAGCTAAGTCTTCTGATCATCATGCTAGCATTATTAGCATGTTAGCTTAGCTAGCATGCTAATTAGCATTTTTGGTTTTTCATGCAATTCAACTCAGCTAAGTCTTCTGATCATCATGCTAGATTATTACATGATGGCTAGCATGCTAATTAGCATTTTTGGTTTTTGATGCTTTCAACTCAGCTATGTCTTCTGATCATCATGTTAGCATTATTAGCATGCTAGCTAACATGGTTAACATGCTAATTAGCATTTTGTTTTTTGATGCTATTCAACTCAGCTAAGTCCTCTGATCATCATGCTAGCATTATTAACATTCTAGCTAGCATGGTTAGCATATTAATCAACATTTTTGTTAATTGATGCTATTCAACTCAGCTAATCTTGTGGTCATCATGGTAACATAATTAACATGCTAGTTAGCATAGCTAGCATGCTAATCAACATATATGATAATTTAAGGTAGTCAACTTAACTAAGTCATGTGGTTCAAAATTCTCAACTAATCAACTGTTCAACCATTCCAACTGTCAACTTATCCAATTATGCCTCCAGTCATCTAAATTTGTTGCGATTATATTTACTGAAATGATTTGCAACAAAATCCACTAAAAACAGCAACTGCATTTTCAATGCACTCGTAATTTCTCTGAAATTACATTCTCTAGTTATTAGAGTGCATTGAAAATGCACTCTACTGTTCTTACTTTCTTCTTATTATTAGAGTGCATTGAAAATGCACTCTATAGACTTGTTTCACACCTGAACATTCCGACATTCCATGGTAGTAAACTGAACATTCTATCATTGAAATGCATTGGATTTTTGCCTCTTTCTGACTTGAAAAAAATGGGTAATAACATTTCAAACATGTTTAAATTCACTTTCCTTCAAATAATACACATTTGAAGCACAAAAATTGGGAGGTCCTGAATAGTTTGAAGCTTCATGCACATAAATGTAAAACCACTTTTATCTACTCGGGACCTCCAAATTTGCGTGCTTCAAATGTGATTATTGGAAAGAAAGTGAATTTAGACTTATTTTAAATGTTATTACCCACTTTTTTCAAGTCAGAAAGAGGCATAATCCAATGCATTTCAATGATAGAATGTTCAGTTTACTACCATGGAGGCTTTTGAATGTTGGGGTGTTGAGAAACAAGTCTATTGTTCTTACTTTTCTTATTATTATTTTTCTTCCACGCACCTAATTTGGCATCAACCATTTAACTTAGAAACCTCATTCAACTTTCATCATATAGACCATAATTGATAGTTTATTGCTATGTCTTTTCATCTTTGTAACTTTTATACTTTTTCAGCTATGGCTTATAAACTTTTAATAATTTTTACATAGACTTAACATTAGCAACCTAGCAACTGCATAACAACTACTTCAAATATCCTAGCAACTGCCTAGCAACCACATAGCAACCACTTCCACACTTTCAACTTAGCAACCACCATGGCAACTGACTTGATTTACCTAGCAACCACCCTAGCAACCACTTCACCTACCCTAGCAACAGCCTATCAATCATCTTAGGTACCTAACAACAGCTTAGCAACCACTTCCACAGACTACAATCCTCTCACTTAAGACTACAGATTCAGTTCAACTTCCGGATGTCATCAACTATGCGTCCTCCCAGCCGGTTCCTGTCCGCAACTGTTTCAAATTAAAAGTCCTCATCATACTAATTTGATGGAAAATGATTTATACCTATTCAACTGTTCAACCATTCCAACTGTGAACTGTCATCAACTATGACTCCTGTCAACTGTTTCCTCTGGCCACAACTATATCAAAATAAAAGTCCTCAGTGAGCGGGATGGCTAGTTGAGCATGCTAGTTAGCTTAGTTAGCATGCTAATTAGCATTTTTGGTTTTTGGTGCTATTCAACTCAGCTAAGTCTTCTGATCATCATGTTATCATTATTAGCATGTTAGCATAGTTAGCATGCTAATTAGCATTTTTGGTTTTTCATGCAATTCAACTCAGCTAAGTCTTCTGATCATGTGATAACATTGTTAACATGCTAGCTAGCATGGTTAACAGTTTGAATGCCAGGTGTTTTTAACAAGCTTTGGCAAGAGTGCAGCAATCCGAAGCCACTATTTATATTTTTATAGAGCCACAGCGTATTCTCGTTATATAGTTTACATACATGGGTCATTTGAAAGGTAAGACTCTGAGCTCTCAGTGGGTGAAAACTGTTTATTTCTACATGCCTCCGTTCCTGAGAAATCCCAAGCTAAACAGTGGGTAGTTTTCATCAAAATCCTTGTTTTTTTCTAGAAAAGGAGATATCGCTTCTTTTATGAAATCTGTGCTGTTTGAGCCTCTTGCACTTCTGACACTTACATTTCTGGGTCAGAGGGCTTCTGTAAGGTAAATACAGTGTAACAGTTCACAAAACCACCTAGGAATTGTTTTATTTTTTTTACACAACAACCACATTTTTACTGGTATAAAATGAACGCCCCAGATAAAATTCAATCAGCATGTAGATTTATTATAAGACAGTATACAATACAAAATCATTTCATAAGAGGGCAGTAAATATGCAAACATATATAACAATGAATGAATGAATGAATGAATGAATAAATAAATACATATATAAATAGACTAACATTGTAAATAATTACAATAAATAGGTGCAATGAATGTAAAGGCCTTCAAGATATCCCTGGACCCATTCCAAATAATTTTGAATCTACCTGTGACCAGCAAAATTTCTCAGTGTGTGGTAAGAAGTGAAACACTCCTGGAGGTGTAATGGGACGAGGCATGATGTACAGTAGTAGGATGTTTCACTTCTGTACCCATGCTCCTTGCACACCCTGCATACACGAGCAGGATTTTTTTTCTTGGGAGTGGGCCTATACTTTGCCATCACATGATCTGCAATGCCACCAGTCAACCTACTCTGAGGGTCACGCCTTGGGGCCCTTGGGTCTTTGTTCTGCCTCCCATTGTCCACCTCCTCATCTCCTGAATCTTTGCCCCCTGTCTCCTCCTCACCCACTGCCTCATCTTCTGCCCTGGCATGTCTAAAGGTAGTCATGGACGTCACCACACTGTGCATAAATGAGAGGTACTTCTTGTGCTCTCCTTGGGGGTTCCTGGCTTTGTACAGAACGAATGAATAGAAAATGCATATTTGGAACAGATATAACACAAACTTCTTTGTCCATTTTGCTGACTTTCTAACACATGGGTAGTACGCAATATTCTGATCAAGCCTGTCAACTCCATTCATCGAGTTATTATACGCCACTACACATGCCGGCTTCTGTACACGTACCCTCTCCTTGTGGCCCCTCTGCCACACCTCTGTAGTTTGCATCTCATTGTGGTGGAGGCTGGTAATCATTTTGACAATTTTCTTGTCCCTCCATGCTAAAACCATGACGGTGTTGTTGTGTAATGCAGTGACTTCCCCTACCTCAAGGTCAGAAGTTGTGATGTCTGTGATTTCCTGTGGTTCCCCCCTGTTCTTTCTCAGTGTGCCACAAATGTGTGTGTTCATCTGTAAGAGCCTGTCAGCAAGTGCAACAGAGTTGTAAAAATTATCCATGTATAGCCTGTATCCCTGCCCTGCCAGCCTGCCAAGGAGGCCAACCACAGTGTCGCCCAGGTTCCCCGCTTCCCCACAATATGGTTTCATCCCAAAACAGTATCCGGTTTCTGAGTCACATATGATGTACGATTTTATCCCATATTTTATTGGTTTCTGGGGGTTGTAAACCCGGAAAGTGAGGCATCCACACCAAGCCATCATGCCCTCGTCAATACATATGTTAGAGTTAGGCTGGTAGAGCTCATCAAACTTTGCTAAGACATGGTCTAACACAGGCCGGACTTTATACAACCTGTCGTGTCCATTGTTTGCCTGGTTGTCACTAAAGTGCAAAAACCTCCAGATAAGATGAAACCGGTTTCGCGACATTGTTTTGTTGAAGTGGGGTGTCATGACCACTTCATCAGTTGACCAATAACTGGCTAATGAAGGCTTCTGGACAATGCCAGTAAGGAAAAAAAGACCAAAAAACTGTCTAAGCTTGCACAGTTACCTTTTTCCAAGAATGCACTCTCTGCCCCAGCAAGTTAGCCCCAGTGTCCGCTGCTATTGTTTGCTCAGCATAGAGGTTGGTTTGCGCTGCAATTGTCTGCAGTAAATCATCAGTAATAATCAAGTCCACAAAGTCAATAGGCTGGTCAGACGTGAGTCTGGCTGCTGCACCTCGTGGTCCTGGGGTGGCTGTGAAGGGTATGTCTCGCGGCCTCCAGTCCTCTTTCTTCCATTCTTCCTGGATGCCACCTCGCCTTGACCGACTTTTCGCATGTCCTCGTCTAGCACCAGCACTTCTACCCCTTTTCCTTCGTCGACCTGTGAATTATATGTATGTATAAAAATATGCAATTACCATAAAAATACAAGTGAGAGTGAGTGTGTATGTATCTCTGTGTGTGTCTGTGGCGATCAACTCACCCCTCTGTTTTGCAGGCACCTCTCGTTCTGTCCCATCCATCTCTGGCTCTTCCAATTCTCCTATCCTATCCAGTTCTGGAATCACATGAATTGGAATCACATTCAATGTATTGTCCTTTGCATGTAACCTTCATTTGCAACACATCCCCATGACCCACACACATCTCACATTCAAGTCAATTTCTACAGTACTCATAGCCTACACATGAAAATATTGTATTACAGTTAGGGTTGCCAACATTGAGAAATGAAAATAAGGAACGGTGGGTGGAGGGGCACTATATTGAAGTGGACGTGGAGCGCGATGAGAAAGTGTCATCACATTCCCGATAAGTTCAGTAGTCTCGTAATGCGCACGAACAGACGCAGCACTGTGCAATACATTTTTGCGCCCTCCCCGCTGGTCAGGACACTTTGACTAGTGCAGGGGTAGGGAACCTATGGCTCGGGAGCCAGATGTGGCTCTTTTGATGGTTGCATCTGGCTCGCAGACAAATCTTTAATAAAAAAGAATGATAACGTTAAAATAAAACATTCTCATGTAGGCCTATTTCAATCCATTCATCTATCTATGTCAGTCCAAGGTGAAGGGAATAGCAATTGTGATAAATGGAAAGCCATTCACAGATGAGGGGTGTGCCAAAACACTCTTTTTCTGTACTTTTTGATTACTTTTCGAATAAAGATAAGATAAAGTAATGAATAAAAGGCAGGCCTGTATATTGTATGGCTCTCATGGAATTAATTTTAAAATATGTGCCATTCATGGCTCTCTCAGACAAAAAGGTTCCCCACCCCTGGACTAGTGAATAAAAATAGATCGATGCTTTCCCATGTTACTTCGTCTCGTTGTTCCTATATGCTTCCCGTCTCTATTGCAACATTCAATGCTAATCTTCAATGCTAATCTGCATAATCTTTATTGAAGTTTCTCTGATCCTCAAAAATACCCTAAAGGCGTTCGTTATGGATTCAAAAACGAATATGACATTTATCACTGAAATACGGGACAAATCTATATTTCAGGGAACAATTGGCAACCCTAACTACAGCATGCTAATGGAATTGGAAATGGATTATGTCATAGTAAAATCAAAAATTGTTCTCACCCAAGTTAGAGGGGGTGACAGGCCTAAATGTGTCTCCTGGTACTTCCTCAAAGTCGGACTCGCTATCTGAGGCTTGGATAAACAAATAGGTTCGGCACAATCAGCTGAGGGAACATTTATGTGCAAAGTGATGTGTTCTATCCAATTGCTGTGTAGCCTGCTAGGTTCGTTTATGGCTAATCAGTGAGTATCTTACCTGCTGCTGCCCCTGACCGAGTTGGGCTCCATAATTCCTCCTCTTCTTGGTCGGAATCATCGGTGTCACCATCACCGACATATTCGGCACTCTGACAAGGCCTCTTGCATGCACGTCGTGGCCTGTCACTCACTCCACTCGGCCCTGCCCGTGGTGGAGATTGAGCTCCCTCCTCCTCAGCACGGTGTTCTGTCACTTTCTCTAAGGATCTTGAGCTAGCATGTGGCCTGCCTTTACTGTGTGGTGATCCTGGTCTACTCTGATTGTCGTGGTCGTCTTGTTTTAGTAAAAATGTGGACTCATCCAGCGTTGTCTGGCGAAAACGCACTGGCAGCGATACCTTTCGCTTAAACTTTTTAATTTCCCTTTAGCATGAGCATGAGATTGATTATGATGGAGTGTTCTCTGTCAAGTTTCGAGGAGTGACACAAGCCGAATCATGCCTGTGGTGAGACTGCCACCTAGTGACGAACATGACATGACGTGCATTATTTGACACAAATGCTGCAATAGTAATCAAATGCTGCCTTGTGATGTGAAAATGTCCAGACAAAATGTGCAGATCGTGAGTTTTTATGAGTTTCCGATCGTAATTTATTTCAGTTCTATTTATCACAGAGTTCCAAAAATCATATATAACCTGTGTGAGGGTTTCTATTTTCGTAAATTAAAAAAAAGGCAAAAACGTAACATTACGTTTTTGGCACTCAACGCATGACAAGTTATAACGTTTCTGGCATTCAAAGTGTTAATGAGCAGTGCGTTAGCGCACATTAGTCTCCTTTCTGTTCTGTTCGCTATACTCTGTGTACATACACAAGTCTTGCTTATTAGCGACGCTTATATTCCGGTAAATATTTGTAAGCTGTTATTAGCACCGCTTGTATTTTGGTAAGTATGTACAAGCTGTTGTTAGCACTGCTTATATTTTGGTAAGTATTTGTAAGCATGGCCTCCCAAGTTTGCTGAATTATGTTGAGTTGCTAAAGAAGTCCTGGGGCAACCCCAACCCCATATGACCCACTCTCAACTTATCAGAGATGTGGGGACGGTCATAGCCTCCACAGTGATGGCATGCAGACAGATTCGCAGACTTCTCTCTCAGCGTGTGAAGAGAGACCTTATAGGCATGCTGGTTGTTCCCGGTAGAGTTTTTCATCCTGACTCTCTGGGCTTGGACGAGGCTGCAGAACGCTCTCGGACAGTGTCAGTCCGTCGTGCCTCCAATAGGGCTGGTCCTTCATATGGTTTCAGGGTCTCTTATCCCCAACCAGACACGTCACGTCCCAGGGGCTACACCACGTAGCTGTATGGGGCCGCCTGCTGAGGCCGTGTCCCAGCTTCGCCTGGACAGCTAGGAAAAATGTGTGTCAGACCATTGGGTGCTTACCACAGTAGCATACGGCTACAGAATTCAGTTTCAGCAGCACCTACCTGCTCCTTTCTCTGGGGTTCATATGACTGTGGTCAGAGACCCAGTCCAGGCAGAAATTTTAAACCAAGAGATTTTAAATCTTTTAGCGATGGCCACGATAAGAGTCGGTAGACTCCAGCGAACAGCTTGCTGGGTTTTACAGCACATATTTTATCATTCCGAAATAGGACGGGGGTCTGTGTCCCATTTTGGACCTCACAAGGTTAAATGTCTTTTTAAAGGTCCTGCCTTTCAAAATGTACACCACATAATAGATGTTGGTCTTCTCGAGGATGGTGGCGGCAGCCTTAACCCCTCTTTAAACAGCGGGTCTGAAGATCCTACCGTTAACAACTGGCTAATTTGTGCCCCAGGTCACTGCCATGTTGTGCTGGACACGGAGAAGGGTCATCCACCACGTGCTGAACTTAGGGTTCAGGGTGAACCTAGAAAAGAGCAACCTCATCTCCTACACAGGATGTGTCATTCGTGCGGCTTCAGATAGACTCTGTGGCAATGCATGCCTCACTCCCCCCTCTCAGGGTAATGAGGCTTCTGTCACTGGTGAGCCAGTTACGTCTCTGCAGGAGACTAGACTTGGTAAAATTTCAAAGGCTGCTTGGCACAATAGTGGCGGCAACAGCAGTGGTGCCATTGGGTCTCATCCGGACCCAACCTCTCCAGAAATGGTTGAATGCATTCAGTTTTCATCCAGTGCAAGACAGACGGGTGAAGCTCAAGGTGACTCAGTCATTCACACGAGCGCTGTGTCCTTGGAGCAAAGAGGCCTTCCTGACTTATGGAGTCCGGTTCGGTAACATCCCCTCTCACAGGACTGTGGTGTCCACAGACGCCTCCCTAACTGGGTATGGTGCAGTTTGGGAAGGCAGGATGGTGAGGGGTTCCTGGGAGCACATAAATGTGCTGGAGTTGAAGGCAGTCCATCTGGCCTTGCAAGATCTCCTCCCTCTCATCAGAGGCAGACATGTCCTAGTGAGGATGGACAATTCCTCTACAGTGTTCCACATCAACCACCAATGGCATTTTCAAGATGACATAACGTTACAAAACGTTTACTACGTCACCCATAGGGATGAATGAGAACTGTTACGTTACATTACAAGACGTTATGACTATTGAATTTGCCCCAAGTCACCAGGTCCTATTCCCATTGCTGGAATAGGCCTTTACTCACTTCACTTCTCTGAGAGCTGTTTTCGTGCTAAGGGTACAGAATCGGACAGCAGACGTCCTCTCCAGGACAGGTCCCCTACCGGGCGGGTGGAGACTACACCCAGAGGTGGTATGCCAGCTGTGGTCCCAGTTTGGCAAAGCAGAGGCCGACCTGTTTGCATCATCAGAGACAGCTCATTGCAACATGTGGTTTTCAATAAGGGAGGCCAACGCCCCCCTTGGGCTGGATGCCCTGCTCCACAGGGTCCTTAAGGGTCGCTGCAGGGTCCTGCTGCCGGGGAGGTGATGATTCCCCGCTCTCCACAGATTCCTTCACGGACGACCGTGGCCCCTTCCAGTCAGGGCAGATCTCCTGTCTCAGGCAGAGGGACAAATTTTGCACCCCAATCCGGTGTTGATTCAGTTGTGGGTGTGGCCACTGCTCAGCCCCTCTCTTAGGAGTTAGATGAGGCTGCCAGACTCACCATTCAGAGCACCAGGGCTCCGTCAACACGGGCCGGCTATGGCCAGAAATGGTGGGTGTTTTCACAGTGGTGTGTTGACAGACAGCTGGATTCAGCCTCATTTCCTGTGCACTGTCATTCATTTCCTTCAGTCTCTTCTTGCTGCAGGAAAAGCAGCTAGCACTGAAAGTTTATACGGCTGTTATTTCTTCCTTCCATCATGTGGTTGATGGCCTCTATTGGGAAAACACCCATTGGTGTCTCAGTTTCTTGAAGGCGCACACCGCCTCCGTCCTGGCAGGACTCTTGAGAACTCCGTCCTGGGACCTGCCCACAGTGTCGCAGGCACAGACAGTAGCCCCATACGGACCTTTGAATATGGCCGACTTGAAGTATCTTACACAGAAAACTGTTCTTCCTGGCGATCTATACCGCCTAAAGAGTTGGTGAGATGCATGTGTAACAGGTGGCTGTTACTGCAGCCAAGTTTGGTTCCCAAAAGCCACCGTAGCCTTCAACTCTGCCACGCCCCCCCAGGTAGCGCTGGAGGGGCTGGTTCATCAATTAGCTTTATGCCGGTGTTTGTATAAAAAGTTACGCCCTGGCAACATGCATTGGAATCCCTATGACTGCAACTGTGTGCCTGACACTGTGCTAATGAAGGTATGTCTTGTATATTAATGTAATCGCTACTGGGTAGTCGAGTGAGTGCAGCCGATCTAATTGTTTCTAATCTCCAACAGGCTCTCCACGAGCGTAGCGGTAGGCTACTGGGTAGCAGGTTTGCTACTGACCTACTGAAGGTAAACTTTACGAACAGTAATGTTTGTGTGCAGTCCTGGGCTTTAGTGTAGTGTCCAAGTGTGTAACGTGTATAAAACTGTCGTGCATGTAACTCTAGTAATTAGTCTGTCTTGCATGTAAAGCTGGCTCCCGTGGTGACCGAGTTTGCTGCGCCACGTTCGCTGTCATATGGGTCATTGTCGGAAACGCAGGTAAACTAAAAGATTATGTTCTGTTTCTGTTTCTCTTTCTACTGTTCTTGGGGTTATAATGGTGGCTTGTTCTTGCAGAACTGCCACTGCTGCTTTGCCTCCCGTTAATTTTGTGTTAACATTTGCCTTCTTTATTTTGCTTTAGTTCGTTTGTTTATTTTGTTTTGTTTTGTCCTTTGGTTGCTGTGTCATCTAACGCTATAGTTTGTACTGCAAGGCTTCTTGGAAAGGTATAGTGGCTGCCTAGAGTAATTGTATCTGGCTGTAATCATTAATGATGTATTGCCTAAGGCCTTAAGCGTTCGGTAGTGCTATAAACGGCACAAGCCAAGTATTATCTGTCTGCTGATTGGTCTGCTATCAAGGATATCACTTTAGGTGAGTGACATGACAACCATAAATCCCATACTAACAGCTAGCATCCATATTGTATCGTAGTGTAGCCAAGTCTACTTCCTAGCAAAATAATCTAAACCATGCTACTGAGCTCATACGCTTTACGGTCAACTTATAGTATATAACTCATAATTGCATCCATGTTATATCCATGTGTATAGTGCAAGAGATCCTACAGAGTAGTGGGTATCCTGTCTGGTTGCATAGTTAATCAGCTAGTTCATATGCATTGAACTACATCTGTTGCACTAGTAGAGCTTAATTCAGCATAAAGGTCACTGTAGCATAAGGGTGTTCAGAATAGCTTTCTCTTGCAACGCAATAACTCAATGCTGCCAATATACTGATTGCGCTATACACGGTCACAAATCACCAAGTACCACGTCTGAACCTATAAATGGGTTTCAAGGGGAGCGAATTTGGAGGTGGATACCTGTTTAAATTTGATGTTTACTGAGATCGCTAAAGCTCACCATGCTTTCAATGAGAAAGTGAATTCACTTTGAAATCAAGGTATTACATTTACATTTCCTGTTAATATCATTCCGAATGAGACATTATATTGTCCAAGCAATCGCTCATATTTTTTAATGTTCCACCATTTAAATCAAGAGCATACGCTTTAAAATATATAACAGGTGGCTATTACGGCATCCAAGTTTGGCCCACAAAGCCACCGTAGTCTTCAGCCTAGCCACGCCCTCAGGTAATCGCTGGAGGGGCATGATAAACTCATTCAGCAAAATATCAGTAGTTATAAATGGTGCGTCTAATACGCATTGGAATCCCACTGACTGCAACTCTGTACCCGACACTGTGCCCTGAAAGGTGTATCACCAGAAATGGCCACATGTGTAGTTGAGCAATCATAGCCAGATTTCTTAACTTTTCAACGGGATCTTCATGTGTAATGAGCTCAGGGTAGGATGCTGACTACTTCCCTGCCAATGGCACAACATATGCATGCTATGTAATATCCTGAAGGTGTTAGGTGCTGTTCATGGGCTGTATAGTGACTAGCGATCTCAGTGTGTTAATGTTTTAATTAGTAACACGTGTAAACTTGTCTCTAACAGTGGCTTTTCATGCAAGCGGAGCCGAGCGGAGCGGCTCTGTCTTCAATGCATTCCAATTAGTAACGGTCAAACGTGACGTAGAGCAGCGAGATGAGCGGAGCCAGCGGCAAAAGTTGAGCAGTGTTCAATATTATGCAAATGAAGGAGCGGTATCGCTGGCGGTAGCTCAATCAGATTGCTTGTTTTTACTTCTCACGGTTGGAAAATTTGATGACTGTGGAGCTGTCTGATCGTAACTTGTCAAAAACAGAATAACTGTAAGGACTTCGTATGAGGTTATTGTTGTTGCTGGAATGGTAAACATTTAGTTGTGAGCTTCATTTCAAGAAATCAGTGTTGTAATAGCAAGCTAAGTACCTCGATAGCCAGTTAGCTTGCTAGTTCAGTCAATCACACCGTTCACACAAATCGACACGCCTACTAGAAGCGGGGACAGCGGCTCCGCTCCGCTTGCATGCTGTTCCCGCGGTGACTGAGGTTGCTGCGCCCCGGTCTAGTTATAGATACAGACGGCAAGTACGGTTAACGCCCCCAAAGTGCGAGGGTGGAGTCAGCGTGGGGGATAACAGAGGCCAATTTAACATTATGGTGAATGGACAAGGTAGAGAAAGTTACTTAACAATAAAAGATCGCTAAGTAAAATTGAACAAAGTCCATATTAGATGTTTTGTCTAATCATGACCTGTTTGCCTACTTGTGTTTAGACTAAAATAATTTTTCCATCATTAGTTTATTGCAGTTACACTAACAGAAATGTCATGAGCCGTCTCTGCTCCTGTCAAAAGTAAAGCAACTTTCAATCACAAGTCTGATTAGCTCAGTTAAGCAAGCTAAAGTTAGCTACATTTACTGTGGTGATCAATGAAGTTGGCTAGTTAGCAAGCTAATGAAGCTAACAAACATCATCTAAATTGTCATCAGTATCGCGTTTGGAGGGGTGTCAAGTTCAGAATTCACATCAGACCATCTGACCATCATTACTACCTTCAGGCATTGCCCTCAAAAATGTGTCTGGCTCCTTGTAGATGGTGCTCTGTGTAACTTGTAGCTTAGCATGCCATTGACTCCTTCACTAATTTTAGGGTTTGTTTTCCCCCACATGGGGGACACGAGGAGCTGATTTTATGGGCGTGCCCGGACTTGCCGTCTGTATCTATATGGGTTACCGTCAGACACATGTAAACAAAGAGAATGTGCCATTGTAATTTTAATCTGCCTCTCTTGCATATGGATTTACTGTTATAATGCTGGCTTGTTCTTGCAGAGCTTGCCACTGCTGCTTTGCCTCCCGTTAATTTTGTGTTAACATTTGCCGCCTTTATTTTGCTTTAGTTCGTTTGTTTATTTCGTTTTGTTTTGTCCTTTGGTTTCTGTGTCATCTAACGCTACAGTTTTACTGCAAGACTTCTTGGGAGGGTATAGTGGCTGCCTAGAGTAATTGTATCTGGCTGTAATCCTTAATGGTAGCATTGCCTAAGGCCTTAACCTGTTCTCTCTCTCTCTCCTGGATAGACAGAGTATCACGGCTGTCCGCGGGGCGTGTCACTGGAACCGAGTCTTCGCGCACCTCACACCTAGTTTGTAGTGGTAACATGCACCCCACCATTTGCAGTGATCACCTTTTGTAGTGTTTATGCCTATTAGTGTATGTTTGCGTATACGTGTTTGTGTGTGTGAACAGGCACCTGAACCATGAGCACCGGATGTGTGCGTGTAGCTCGTCTGCCAGGGCAGGTAATCCCAATAATGCTGTTTTACTATTCTGTGCCATATTAACTTGCTGTATCTGTGGTGGCAGCCACTATTCTCCCCACCGTGCCTTTATTAGCCTGTCACCTAGCCCATTACCAGGACCACACCATTTCTCTCCTTTTATTTATTAATAAATATTTATTTGTTTTGGAATATCACGCCACTGTCTCTTACTAACTTACCTGTGTGTAGGAACCCACTTGTGCAAAGTTAGGTATTCTAGATAAAACCCAGTGTAAAGCATATCTTGGGGTGAAAGGCCCCTCGTGGCGTAGTCGCAAACCTAAACTGCCAAGACCCTTACCACTTCACTTGGTTACATATAGCCTACACATATTTAGAAAGACTTTAGTTTTAGGTTGCATGTTCACCTGTCAATCATAAACCCCACCCATCAACACTGATCAGTCTCGATTGGAGATGCCTGTATCTGTTGTAAAGCTTTTGCGGAGTGTTCTCGTGTCACTACGACGCCAAAGAATGAAACTATGCTCTGAATGATTCATTGGTGATAATATTTTGCTCAAAATATGGCAGGGTTTTGAGACTACAGGTCTGTTTTCTTGGGACCGTTAGTATAGTAGGCCTACTGATCATATAGGCCCACAGACAGTCAGTAGGCTGCTGCTGCTTGGAACAACTCGGGCTGTGCCATTACAGGAGTTCAACAGGCTATGGTCCTACTACCGTAGCCTACGTTGTTGAGGGGTAGAATCAGATAAACAGGGTCTAAGAGGTTATTAGTTGCACGATCACAAGATAGATGTTTGTCCCATGACAAAGCATGAAACCTGCATGAAACCATGATCACACTGTATGCACACAGTTGGGGGAATTCAATAACCGGACTGCAGAAAATATAAAGGAATGTTTATATCTGTTGGTTCGGGAAAGTGGATATTTGAAGCAGCAGCCAGAGGGCAGAACCTGACATTCACTGTGCAGGGGGTGGGTGGAATGTGACAAAATTGATTCAGCCTTCTTGATAACCTGTTCCTCATACAATGTAGACATGCTCTTCTGGACACCAGTGAGCTTGCCTTTTAACTCAGTGTGGAATTGCTGCAAACGAATCCGATGGATATGGGGGGAGATGATTATTGAGTGGAAGTATGCAGGAAGACAATAATGTACCGGAGGCCCAATGATGAGATTTGTTGTATTCAGCTATATTAAAAAATCTAAACAAAAATTTAGAAATATCTATGTGTAGCCGGTGTGCACCGCACACAAGTCTCAAACCTGTTACCCCACAAGCTACAAACTCCCGACGTGGCAGTGGGACGCTGTAACCAACTGAGCTAAATGTCTGAGCTTCTAACTCAGCGTATTAGAAGCACCCATGGAATAGGGTGATGAGGAGTTACACGTACTACCGCCGAGCTAGCTGGTCTCCGTTACACTCACCCTCCAAATCCTCACTCCCATCAGGGTCATGGCACCGCTCAATGGTGTTTTTTGCCCACAACGGCACCTTCCAGGCAGCACAGCCTAAAAGGCACTACCTCAACCCTATTCCTAACCCTAACCCCCTCAAACCTCATCCTAACCCTAAACTGAGGGGATTAGTGCCTTGAAGGCAGCGCTGCCTGGAAGGCACCGTTGAGGGCAAAAAATACCAAAGACCCATGGCACCAGTGTAGCCGGTGGCGGTCCGCACCGCACACGGGGCTCAAATTCACCACCCCGTAAGATACAAACTCCCGGCGTGGGAGTAGGACGCTCTAACCAACTGAGCTAAAAGCCTGAGCTTCTAACTCCACGTGTTAGAAGCGCCCATGAAATTGGGTGATGAGGATTTAAAAGTACTACCGCCGAGCTAGCTGGCCTCCGTTACATATGCTGGGTCATAGTATTCTGTTACATCCACACTGGCATTGCTGTAGAGTTCTACTAATACTTGGCACAAGGTTTACAAGTAGCCTACACATCAGCTCTGCAGTCTTATCATCATCAACCATTCTTTATTCAGGGGAACTTGACTGAGCTCTAGGCTTTTACAGCAATGCTCTGATAGCAAATAACAATCATGGTAATTAATTTATAATAAATTAAAAATACAGATTTCACCAAAGAATCTCACAAAAAAAACTACAAACTACTTTGTACATTTGTACATTGTACAATAGGTTTACACACATCATCCAGTAAGGCCCTAAATCTGCCTCCTGCTACCAGATGTTCTAATTTAAACATTTCTTGTAGCTTGTTCCACTATGTGGGGGCATAGAACTGAGAAGCTATCTGACCGATTTCAGACTTAACTAGAGGACTTTTATAGAGAAAGAAATACCCGGGAGTGTGTATTATGTGGATTGCTTTTCATTTTTATTTTCCCTGTAGTGTCTTATAAATGAAGAGGAGACAGTGTCTTTCTCTCCTTTAATAAAGACGACAACCCCACATTCTGGTAAAGTTTGCAGTGGTGAGTTTTGAAACTATCACCAGTAATAAATATTAAGGCACTGCGATCTTATGATGACAACTCTACTGCAGTGGCTCCCCTGATTTAATGTGAGTGTTTGTGAGTAAGAGACTATTTTAAGTCATAGTCATGTTTATTTATATAGCACAATTTAAAACAACCAAAGGTTGACCAAAGTGCTCAAAAAAAAGTAACAATAATAGTAGAAGACAAAAAAAATAATAAGATCACATATACAAAATTAAATACAATAGAGAGAGAAAAGAAAGCTAAAATAATATGTACAGCCTAAATTAATTTCATACTTCATTTAAAAGCCATTAATAGCATATGATCCCTTAACTTTGCTTTAAAAGCACCAATAGTTGGTGTGGATCTAATGTGGAAAGGCAGATTGTTCCACAACTTGGGCCCAGCCACTGAAAAAAAAAAAGTCAAAAAGTCAAGAACTTACTTTTACTTTTTTTTTTACTTTTACTTTTTTTTTTTTTACAAGAAAAGTCAAGGTCAAGAACTTACTGCAGAAGAGTGTCAAGTTTTACATGACTTGACTTGGCACATAACACAACCATAGTCTCAATAGTGAACCACTATAGAGAGCATTTCATTCGCTCTTCTTTCCAATGTGTGATGAAAGAGGGCAAATGCTCAGCCATCATTGTGAGATACTCATTCATCATGGTCAGTTGAGTTCATGAAGTCATTTTAGATGTCATCATACAATTCTGGATGATTTTATTTTGTCCTCCCGGTGACTTTAAAGTATGGCAAAGTATATCCAGTTGTAGTTCAGCATAATACATTTAATGATTTGGCCATAATTTCTACAAATTATCTGAAGACCACACAGACATGTAAATATGGCTCTCGGGCCTTCATTAATTTTTCTTAAGGACTCTTCCCTTCACTTTGAAGTAATTCAGTAATGTGTCTGGGCACTTGCTCTGCTTACTCAAATGTTTATTATAATGTGGTGACTTTGGATGAGTATCAATGACAACAAAGCTGATGCATCCATACAGAAAACAAATAAACTATAGAAAATATAATGCAATTAATACCCCTTAATAAAAGAGGAACTGCTACAAACCAACTGAAATTTAGATATATAAACATAAGGACACATGATGAGGAATCATATAACAGGAAGAAATAAACATAATAAGACTATAGAACTGATTTCTGAGAACTGAACCCATCATCAATGGCTATGTTTTAGGTTCATCAAGCATTACCAAGATGTATAGTCTTAACAAACAAGCAAACATACATACATAAATACAACATTGACTCTGACTTCTGTATCTGTAAAGGGAGATGATGTAAATAATCTGGAAACCTTGACACTGATGCATAAGTTGGGGAGTTTAAATTGGAAAGGGTCCAATTCTTTTAAGGGAACAGCCCAGCATTGCCAGTAGTAAAATTATGGGCATGTCAACAGCACTGAATATTTCACTCACAGTGCCAAGCAATCTTGGCCACCAAGAGAGAGTAAGCGCCTGTAGTGAAGGTCAAATGGCCCTAATAAATTAGCCATAATTAGGGTTGCAAAATTTCAGGAATTTTCAAAGTTGGAAATTTTCCATGTGAATTAATAGGAATGTATGGGAATTAACAGGAAATTATGAGAATTTATGGATATTTATAGGAATAGGAATTATCAAAGTTGAAGGTTAGTAACATTAATACACTGGGTGGAAAAACAATATTTGAGTATAATGTTGGCTAAAAAATCAGAGTTGATGTGAATGCAACTACCAGTAAGTATAATATGTCATTCCTCCATTAAAGTAGGGACATATCACACAACTTGTAGAGCTATTAAGGTCACACCCCTTCATGCATTGGGCATTCCTCCATCACTTGCACAGTAATGTTTAGAATTCTGAAGAAACTTTTTATATGGAGTCATAAGTCATAAGTCAATTTATTTATATAGCACATTTAAAACAACAGAAATTGCAACCAAAGTGCTTCACAAGGTTTAGCAACAGGCACATAAGTGCTTCCAATAAATAAATAGTTTAAACACAGGAATGTATAAAAGATCAAAAACAGTTGTGACGGTCGCACATGAACACCCACCCCCTTGCACAACAAAGAAAAATAAGTTAAAGAAAAAAAATAAAAATAGCCAACAACAGAAAGACAAGACATCAGATGGTACCAAAAGCAAGTGTGTACAAGTGGGTTTTTAACAAAGATTTAAAACTGCCAATTTGGGGCTGATTTGATGAGTGGTGGGAGGCTGTTCCAGAGTTTAGGGGCCACAACTGAGAAGGCACGGTCACCTTTGGTTCTGAGGCGAGTAGAGGGGACTGAGAGTAGCATTTGTGAGGAGGACCTGAGTGACCTTGGGGCAGAGCGAGGGGTTAAAAGATCTGTAATGTAAGATGGAGCAAGGCCATTTAGAGCTTTAAAAACAAAAAGTAAAATTTTGAAGTCAACTCTAAATTTGACAGGTAACCAGTGCAGACGGGCTAGGACTGGGGAGATGTGCTCAGATTTCCTAGTACCTGTTAAAAGCCTGGCGGCAGCGTTCTGTACAAGCTGAAGCCTATTTAGATTTGTCTGTGTTAAAACTGAATATAGGGAGTTACAGTAGTCCAGACGGGATGTGATAAAGGCGTGAATGATGGTTTCAAGGTCCTGTGTGGAAATGAATGATTTGAGTTTGGCTATATTCTTCAGCTGATAAAACCCACCCTTAACCACACTGCTGACCTGCTTGTTAAAGTTCAGGGAGCTATCTAGGAGAACACCAAGATTTCTTACCACGTTATGGACATTGCTGGAGAGGGGACCAAGGGAGTTTGAGAGTTTGGTGATGGAAGTGGGGGAACCAAGTAGTAAGACCTCAGTTTTATTGTCATTGAGTTGGAGGAAATTGCAAGCCATCCAAGATTTGATGTCTTTTAGGCAGTCCAATAGATTGCTCAAAGAGTAGGTGGGATCGGGTGTCACAGGCAGGTAGAGCTGGGTGTCGTCCGCATAGCAGTGGTAGTTGATGTTGTGCCTCTGCAGGATTGACCCAAGGGGTAACATATAGAGAGAGAAAAGAAGGGGACCTAAAATTGACCCCTGAGGGACCCCACAATTTATGGCAGCTGAGGAAGAGGACCACCTTTTCTAAGATCTTAGATAAAAAGGGTAGTTTGGAGATGGGCCGATAATTTTGTAGGTCATTCGGGTCTAGGTTGGACTTCTTCAGAAGTGGCTGGACAGAAGCCTGTTTAAGACAGGAGGGGATGACACCAGTAACCAGGGAACTATTTATTATGGATAAAATCAGAGGACTGAGTGATGGTAAAACGTCTTTTAGAAGACGGGAGGAAATACTGTCTGTGGGACAGTAAGTTGGCTTCATGTGGGAGACCACATCAGACAGTTGGACAGGTGTTACTGGAGAGAACTGTTTGAAAGCGTGAGGTGAAGAGGGGCTTTCAACGGGGGCAGAGGATAATTTAGGGATGTTGGCCCTAATGTTCTCGATTTTGTCAGAGAAAAAATGTAAAAATTTCTCACAGAGTTCGTTGGAAGGAGTGGGGGCATGTATGACCTCTGGACTTAATTCAACGGGGGCAGAGGATAATTTAGGGATGTTGGCCCTTATGTTCTCGATTTTGTCAGAGAAAAAATGTAAAAATTTCTCACAGAGTTCGTTGGAAGGAGGGGGGGCATGTATGACCTCTGGACTTAATAGAGAGTTTATTGTTTTAAACAGCACTCTGGGTCTGTTTGCGCCATTTTGAATTAGATTGCTAAAATCAGGGTAGCCGCGGGGTCTTAAAAGTCTTAAAAAAGTCTTAAATTAAATGTTCCAAAATTAAGGCCTTAAAAAGTCTTAAATTCCGTTGCAAAGTCTTAATTTTCAAAATGAAAGTCTTAAATATCATAAATGTACTACTTTCATAGTCAACCGGAATGCAGCGTCATAGAATTTGCAAACTTTGTGCCGACAGTAATTTTTAAAACAGGCTTCAGCGCTACCAGTGAGCGCCTAGCATGTTGTATTCGCGTCATTGTATCAAGTGAAAACACAGCGGCAGCAGCAGCCCCCTCCTTCCCTCTATCTGTCTTGAGCGCGTCATGGTTATTAGCCTCATTGGGAAGGTAAACGGTCTTGGTGGGATATGAATGAAGTTAGTCATAATATTAGTAGCTAAACGACAAAAGATATTTGCCAGCTAGCTTGTGTTTGCTAGTCAATGTTATTTCAGTTGGAAAAGTTGACCGTGTTTTTGTCGGGCGCCCTTTTTTTTGACGCACCAAGAGCACACTGCAGTTTATGCGTGATGGCTGCATGGTTTATTATGCCACACAGGATATCACGCAAATTCAATGAAAGTAGCCTACAACTAAATTAGCAAATTGGCTTAATCCAGATATTTGCCTGTTAATGCAAAATGCTTATATCATTGATATAGATAAATGCAACCAAAACTGAATTCCAAAAGATAAAACAACACATTGCTGTAGCATTTCAGATCAGTCCTCCAAGTATATACAGTAGGTTATCTTAGAAGTGTAAGCTAAATTTAAAGTGGCAGCAGCAAAAATGTCAACAGATTAAGCTACTTGCTGTAGGCCAGTATGAATGCCAGTAGTCAGATATACAATGTAGTATAAAAAGTACAAGAAAAGAGTAAAATAGCAATGATAATTTTCTTTTATATAGTAATATAATTAGAGTGCATTGAAAATGCACTCTATTGTTCTTCGTTTTCTTCTTATTAGAGTGCATTGAAAATGCACTCTATTGTTCTTCGATTTCTTCTTATTATTATTAGAGTGCATTGAAAATGCACTCTATTGTTCTTCGATTTCTTCTTATTATTATTCCACTTCTTCTTCAACTATGTAATTCAGCTCTAACGACTCAACCTAGAAACTTCATTCAAACTTTGTTGAAAAGGTCATACTCTGGAAATGTTTGCAATGTCTTTTCTACTTTTTAACTTTTATACTTTTGAAACTATGATGATTTAAGCTTTTAAAAATTTCCCATTGACTTAACATTAGCAACCTAGCAACTGTATAGCAACTACTTCAAATATCCTAGCAACTGCCTAGCAACCACGCAGCAACCACTTCCACACTTGTAACTTAGCAACCACCATGGCAACTGAGTTGATTTACCTAGCAACCACCCTAGCAACCACTTCACCTACCCTAGCAACAGCCTATCAATCATCTTATGTACCTAACAACAGCTTAGCAACCACTTCCACAGACTACAATCCTCTCACTTAAGACTACAGATTCTGTTCAACTTCCGGATGTCATCAACTATGCGTCCTCCCAGCTGGTTCCTGTCCGCAACTGTTTCAAATTAAAAGTCCTCATCATACTAATTTGATGGAAAATGATTTTACTATTCAACTGTTCAACCATTCCAACTGTGAAGTGTCATCAACTATGACTCCTGTCAACTGTTTCCTCTGGCCACAACTATTTCAAAATAAAAGTCCTCAGTGGGGGGGTGGCTAGTTAGCATGCTAGTTAGCATAGTTAGCATGCTAATTAGCATTTTTGTTTTTTTATGCTATTCAACTCCGCTAAGTCTTGTGATCATCATGCTAGCATTATTAGCATGTTAGCTTAGCTAGCATGCTAATTAGCATTTTTGGTTTTTCATGCAATTCACCTCAGCTAAGTCTTCTGATCATCATGTTAATATGATTAGCATGCTAGTTAGCATGGTTAGCATGCTAATTAGCATTTTTGTTTTTTGATGCTATTCAACTCAGCTAAGTCCTCTGATCATTATGCTAGCATAATTAGCATTCTAGCCAGCATGGTCAGCATGCTAATTAACATTTTTGTTTTTTTATGCTATTCAACTAAGATAACTCTTGTGATCATCATGGTAGCATATTTAACATGCTAGTCAGCACTTAGAATTCTACTTAACATATATGATAATTTATGCTAGTCAACTTAACTGTCATGTGGTTCAAACTTCTCAACTAATTAACTGTTCAACCATTCCAACTGTCACTTATCCAATTATGCCCCCAGTCATCTAAATGTGTTGCAATCATATTTACTGAAATGATTTGCAACAAAATCAACTAAAAACAGCAACTGCATTTTCAATGCACTCGTAATTTCTCTGAAATTACATTCTCTAGTTATTATTATTTTTCTTCCACGCACCTAATTTGGCATCAACCATTTAACTTAGAAACCTCATTCAACTTTCATCATATAGATCATACTTGATAGTTTATTGCTATGTCTTGTTATCTTTGTAACTTTTATACTTTTTCAGCTATGGCTTATAAACTTTAAATATTTTTTACATAGACTTAACATTAGCAGCCTAGCAACTGCATAGCAACTACTTCAAATATCCTAGCAACTGCCTAGCAACCACATAGCAACCACTTCCACACTTGCAACTTAGCAACCACCATGGCAACTGACTTGATTTACCTAGCAACCACCCTAGCAACCACTTCACCTACCCTAGCAACAGCCTATCAATCATCTTAGGTACCTAACAACAGCTTAGCAACCACTTTCACAGACTACAATCCTCTCACTTAAGACTACAGATTCAGTTCAACTTCCGGATGTCATCAACTATGAGTCCTCCCAGCCGGTTCCTGTCCGCAACTGTTTCAAATTAAAAGTCCTCATCATACTAATTTGATGGAAAATGATTTTACTATTCATACTAATCAACTGTTCAACCATTCCAACTGTGAACTGTCATCAACTATGACTCCTGTCAACTGTGTCCTCTGGCCACAACTATATCAAAATTAAAGTCCTCAGTGGCGGGATGGCTAGTTAGCATGCTAGTTAGCAAAGTTAGCATGCTAATTAACATTTTTGTTTTTTGATGTTATTCAACTCAGCTAAGTCATATGATCATAATGCTAATGTTATTAACATGTTAGCTTAGCTAGCATGCTAATTAGCATTTTTGGTTTTTCATGCAATTCAACTCAGCTAGGTCTTCTGATCATCATGCTAACATTATTAACATGTTAGTTAGCATGGTTAGCATGCTAATTAGCATTTTTGTTTTTTGATGCTATTCAACTAAGCTAAGTCTTGTGATCATCATGGTAGCATATTTAACATGCTAGTCAGCAGTTAGGATGCTAATTAACATATATGATAATTTATGCTAGTCAACTTAACTGTCATGTGGTTTAAACTTCTCAACTAATTAACTGTTCAACTGTTCAACCATTCCAACTGTCACTTATCCAATTATGCCTCCAGTCATCTAAATGTGTTGCAATTATATTTCCTGAAATGATTTGCAAAAAAATCAACTAAAAACAGCAACTGCATTTTCAATGCACTCGTAATTTCTCTGAAATTACATTCTCTAGTTATTATTATTTTTCTTCCACGCACCTAATTTGGCATCAACCATTTAACTTAGAAACCTCATTCAACTTTCATCATATAGATCATACTTGATAGTTTATTGCTATGTCTTTTCATCTTTGTAACTTTTATACTTTTTCAGCTATGGCTTATAAACTTTTAATAATTTTTACATAGACTTAACATTAGCAACCTAGCAACTGCATAGCAACCACTTCAAATATCCTAGCAACTGCCTAGCAACCACATAGCAACCACTTCCACACTTGAAACTTAGCAACCACCATGGCAACTGACTTCATTTACCTAGCAACCACCCTAGCAACCACTTCACCTACCCTATCAACAGCCTGTCAATCATCTTAGGTACCTAACAACAGCTTAGCAACCACTTCCACAGACTACAATCCTCTCACTTAAGACTACAGATTCAGTTCAACTTACGGATGTCATCAACTATGCGTCCTCCCAGCCGGTTCCTGTCCGCAACTGTTTCAAATTAAAAGTCCTTATCATACTAATTTGATGGATATTGATTTTACTATTCAACTGTTCAACCATTCCAACTGTGAACTGTCATCAACTATGACTCCTGTCAACTGTTGACAACTATTTCAAAATAAAAGTCCTCAGTGGCGGGATGGTTAGTTAGCATGCTAGTTAGCTTAGTTAGCATGCTAATTAGCATTTTTGGTTTATGATGTTATTCAACTCAGCTAAGTCATGTGATCATCATGCTAGCATTATTAGCATGTTAGCATAGTTAGCATGCTAATTAGCATTTTTGTTTTTTGATGCTGTTCAACTCAGCTAAGTCTTGTGATCATCATGTTAGCATTATTAGCATTCTAGATAGCATGGTTAACATGTTAATCAACATTTTTCTTAATTTATGCTATTCAACTCAGCTAATTTGTGGTCATCATGGTAACATAATATAATGCTAATTAATATATATGATAATTTATGCTAGTCAACTTAACTGTCATATGGTTCAAACTTCTCAACTAATTAGGCTAACTGTTCAACCATTCCAATTGTCAGTCATCCAATTATGCCTCCAGTCATCTAAATTTGTTGCAATTATATTTCCTGAAATGATTTGCAACAAAATCCACTAAAACAGCAACTGCATTTTCAATGCACTCGTAATTTCTCTGAAATTACATTCTCTAGTTATGATTATGGTTACCTTAATTAAATAAGGGGAAAGGCAGGTTAAACTGTGTAGGCAGTCATGATCAAAGAACAGAATTGTCAGGCAGGGATTTTTGTATTAAGCCTACATCAACTTTTTTTTTTTTTTTTTCCCATGAAGCCTTCAGCTTTCTGACTAGAAAAATAGGGGAATTTATTCAAAAGTGGGGTCTGTGACCCCAGGAGGTCAGTGTTGGTGTATTTAGCTAAACCTTACTTTTTGTTTGTTTCTGTCTTTAAAAGAGTAGTTAAAAAACCTTATATTAATAAGACCTAACCTTACCCTAGATTACATCAATATTGATGTGGTTTAAACCGCTGTAGGCTTGCCATGTTAAACTCTAGGTAATGTTTGGTCAGCCCACTGTGTTTCTGTAAGTTCTGTAAGTTACAGTACTTCACACTATATCTAAATTAAGTTACGTGCCGATTGCGATTTTGGGCCGTTCAGGTCTTAATTTTCTTTGAAGTGGTCTTGAAAAGGTCTCAAAAAGGTCTTAAATTTGTGGTGGTCAAACCTGGGGAAACCCTGAAAATACTCCTCCCTTGCCTTCTTCACAGAGAGCTGATATGACTTGTAATGCTCTTGTAGAATAAAATAGGATACCTGTAGTTTATCCTTTTTCCATTTGCGCTCAGCCTGCCTACAGGTGCGCCGTAGAGACCGGGTAGTTGCATTTAGCCATGGGGTACTATTGGGCCTTAGTTTTTTGGGTTTGAGAGGGGCAATATCATCCAGGATGTGAGAGCAAGTGGAATTAAAAAGGTCAACAAGCTCAGAAGTGTTACTACAGGTGGCTATAGCGTCAGAGACCCCAGAAAAGTGGTGAGTTCTAAAAACATCAGCAAAGTGCTGTGGAGTTGTTGAATTTACAGCACGGGCAAGGGAGAGAGGAGGACAAGGGGGGGGGGGGGACCAAAAAGTTTCAAATTGTACCAAGAAATGATCTGAAACAGTAATGTCAGTAATGACAGGATGAGAGACAATAAAACCGGAAGATAACACCAAATCAAGTGTGTGACCTTTGATGCGTAGGGCCAGATACTGATTGGGTCAGGCTAAAGGAGTCTATGAGATTGAAGAAATCTGCAACCATGTTTTTTTTCGGGACAACATACATGGATGTTCAAGTCGCCTAAAATCAACAACTTGTCACAGCGGGACACCACAACAGACAAAAGGTCCGAAAATTCTTGGAAAAAAATTCTGGTGAGCTTAGGAGGCCTATATACCAAGGCACACAACACAGGGGCATGGGTATTTATCATTATCAGTTGAACTTCAAAAGTAGAGTAAATACTTGAAGGCAAAAATCTACATTTGAATGAGTTCTTAAAAACAGTGACTAAACCGCCTCCGCGGCCAGTGGACCTAGGCGTGTTTAGAAAACTGAAGTTGGGTGGACAGAGTTCAGTAAGTGGAGAGAGATCACCAGTAGTAAGCCAAGTCTCAGTAATGAATAGAAAATCAAGACTGTGGGACGTTATAATATCATTTAAAATAAATGTCTTGTTGGCCAGGGATCTTGTATTTATGAGAGCAATGTTGACAGGTGAGATTTGAGAGTAGACACTGGTGATGGGGGTAGGTGAGGTTGCAATGGCAGGAGGTTTACTGCATTTGAGCCTCCAGCTCGTAACGCATCAATAGCTGCGGGGGGCGAACAGTCCAGCGCACTGGAATGCGCTTAGAACTAGAGACAAGAATCGGGGTTGGTCTGTGTTTTCCCACCACTGAGGTAGGAGGGGTAGGAGAATATGGGATTATGGAAGAGCACCAGGGGGCAGCAGTTTTCAGGTTTGCATTCTGATGAACCGGAAGACAAGGGGAGAGAGGAGGAGCTTCCGTAGCGTGGTTATTTTGTAGTCAGTTCACCGTGTTTCGCGAGGAGGATATCTTTTCATTTTGAAGCAATTTTTGAATTGCTGAAACTTTTTTGAAAACAATTGATTGTTTGATAAAAGTGTTAGCCTAAGCATTCATAAAGTTCCATTCTTACAGTTAAATCACATTTTCAATTCTATTCAATTCAATTTTATTTGTAGAGCGCTCAAATGCAGTACATTGTCTCGCGGCGATTTACAGACAGTACGGGAAGCATCCATGAGAAACAGGGGCAAGGAAAAACTCCCTTCGCTTTGTAAATAATTTGTTTTGTAGTAAGAAACCTTGGGCAGATCCACGCCTCATGGACTCAGCCTTGAAAGGAATCCCGCACACTGACCATTACGCAAGCAAAATATTTATTAAAGGTTAAGAAATTACAACGTTTCGGTCTAAGACCGAAGGTTAAGAAATTAAGACCGAAACGTTGTAATTTCTTAACCTTTAATAAATATTTTGCTTGCGTAATGGTCAGTGTGCGGGATTCCTTTCAAGCTACTAATCCATGACCATACGGTCTTCTCCAACGCACCTGACCGAGAAAAAGAGGTGTGCAAGAAGTTTTCATCACTCATGGACTCAGCCTACCTGCCTGGGGCCTAATAAAGTATCCGTAAAGTCTGATGCATAGGTTGACCATGGTTTACACAAAACAGCATGAGTGTAGTCAGAGATGATATACACATAGTTTGTGTGACAGTCGGGGCCAAGCGATGGAGTCAGTAGTTGGAGTGGGATTAGAGTTCATTGGGTGTTGGTCGCCATTTAGGTAGTGGTCATCAGGGGGCCATCAGGCCAGTTCCATAACGGGCCTCAGAGAAAAAGGGCGGATGGTCCTGGTGTGTGGCTCCAGAGAGGTTGGTCGGCATCCGTAGTGGGGTAGGGTTGATGGCAGGGAGGTACGGGAGGTTCATCACTCAGCCAGTGTGTCGGGGCAGAGGAGGCAAGAGAAACAAAAAGAAACAGAAACAACAGGATTAGGCCAGACTAGGAGGATATCACTTCATTTTCTATAAATTCTATCTCTTTGTAAGGTCTTCTTATGGCAAAATATAATGTTAACGTTTGACTTGGTATACGACTATGCTTCTCTAAATGATCCCAAAAATTTAAAGGTCATGATAATTTCCAGAAACTCTATTAAGCTTTAAATTCAGACAAATTCTGAAAATTCCCCAAATTCCTGAACCAAAGTTTCCATGGAAAGTTTCCGGAAATCACTACACTAGATCATTATTTGTAGCCTACTCTATTTACAATAGAGTAGGCTAACAGTTCCATGAAATTGTCCAGAACTGTATTTAATTGCTTTCGGTTGATTTATCTGTCCAGTACATGCTCAATATTTTTGTATGTCCTAACACCTAATCAAAAAAACAATCAATTAACTCATAGCCTATTTTTGGACTATGCATGGAATGCATCATGAGCAATTGAATTCAATGGCATCTATCCCAGCCGGGTCAAATCCCCTCACCAGCAAATATAGGCTACATACATGCTCATAGGACCAGGGGAACATAGGGATGACCCTGCTAAAAATGTCTCACATTACAGTAACATTCAATCTTAGTCTACTCCTCTTTGGAACTTGAGCATCATCTAGGTATCAAGAGAGGGTAGAGTACCTGGTAGCCATGAGTAAGCTTGGTTTGCTTTCCTTATTCTTGTATTCAGTCAACATATCCCTCAGCATTCTTTTTAGGCTGCTGAGTGAAGCCAAGAGTGCCTTTTATCATTTCCTACTTTTTACGGACATTCAACTCAAACCTAGCCGCAAGTTACTGTAAACACAAGCTTCAGATTACTCACACACACACACACACACACACACACACACACACACACACACACACACACACACACACACACACACACACACATACAGTAGACAGGGCCTACAAAAAAAAAAGTTTTGGTTCCGGTTGGTGGCTGGTTGAGGCCATGGGTTGGTAGGGATTTTTTTTTTTTTTTTTTTCTCCCCGTGACCGCAAGGCGTGTTTTTTTTTAGTTTTTGTTTTTTTTTACTGTAAGGCCGCTATTTTTTCCATAGCATAGACTACCTAGACTACCTACATATACTCGACCAGCTTGTATGTCCCATCATGTTACTCACACACACCACTGACAAGTGAACGGTGCTCAACACCACATTGGGGATGTCTGTCCATTTTACAGCTCTGTCATCTTTGCTGGCTGCTGATACAAATGTACAAGGGCACGGGTTGACCTCTTGATGCACATCTTCAAATTATATTTAACCTCAATTTTGGTTGGCACGGTAGTCCAAATCAGTCCAAGGCCCTGTTGTTCAAACTCAACAAGTGCTGTAGGTAGGAAAAAGAATAAGAAAATTTGATAGAACATAGTCCGAGCAGTGATCCGGCAACTCATACTACCGGCAAGTGAATGGGGCATAACAAATAACTCTCAGTTCCATTCAGTCAGCATTAGTAATCGGTTTGTTATTTGGTCTAGGTAGCATCAGATTTTCTCATTCTTTATCTGAAAGGAATATCCCACCTTTCAATGAAATTGGGATATTCACAGTCTTACCTGGAGTTATGTGGGTAAAAGCATTTTGGTCTAAGTGAATGCGTTTTCTTAGTCTGGCAACCCCAATTTTAACTTTAGTTTAGGCCTAGGTGTTGGAATGAAATGTTGCCAACAAGTTGCTATCTGGCTACTTTACATTTCATATCAACTCGTTGGTAGCATTACATTCCAGCGCCAATGCTTAAGCTAAGAAAAGGTAAAATTAGGGTTGCCAGACTAGAAAAATGCATGCACTGACATATTTTGCTGACATATATATCTCCAGGTAAGGGGGTGAATAATCAATATTCATAAGGAGGTGAAGTATTCTATTAAAAACAGCATTCAGGTACCTGGAACAACAGGTCTGACTAATTCACACTGGATTTCTCCTTTAAAAGAAATGATAGTCAATATGCAGTAAATCTATTCTTATTGGCTAAGAATAGCCCATCTCATGGCAACTATTGTGCATTGCACAGAAAAATATCAATAGTATGCTATAGCCTTCAAGTTTGAATGTCCCAACAAATTGAGGGGAGGGAGTCACATGCATTACAAGAAGCAGCCAAAATACTACAGAACAGTACAAATGTACATGTAGCCATCTCTGAATTTCTTCAAAATAAAATGTCTAATATAATCCTCTAATTCCAGATATGCACAGTAATACCAGAGAGGATTCAAGCATGATCTTTGGTAATACTGCATAGGCTGCTAGGATAGCCTAATATGTGTAGCCTACCCTTCCTCATGGACAATGGAAAGAGCGCATGAGCATTGGCAATCAGCTGTATGTTCGACCTGTCAAAACGGGAGTGTTCGAATATCATCTTTGGTGTCAGGATGATCGCCAATCTTAATAGGCTTCCGTTAACATAAGAGGAAGAGTTTAGCTGAGTGCAACAGTTTTGAACAACTTTTGCGCGGCATAGTTATGCTAACCGGATTTTAAATAGCTATTTAGCGAGTTCTGTTATTATTTTGTGCACAGCGGAGGGGGATCTGTTGCGCGAGCAGAAAGAGCGAGAGGGAGGGGTTGACAAGGAGAGTCTACATGAAGGGCAACATACCGTAGGCCAAACTCAATCAAGTTGAACTTCGTCTGTTGAAGTAAGAATAAGGACATCTCACGATAACATTTGCCTGGTGGCAGCTAATGTTCATAGAGCACTCTACAATTTCGGAACGTTCCCTCTCCTTACCTGCGGCCGCTTCTCTTCTGTGTAGCCAGGTTATGGTTGCGTCTGAACTTTGCTCAAGATATTTAAACTGGTAGCCAACATGCAGTCGCCTAAAAATCATATAGCCTAATAATACGAACGTATCTATGGATATATTTAATTCGCATTTTTTTTTTCCAAGCTCATAAAATAAATTCCAAAAACTCAAAAAAAATTTGCGACCCTGTCGCATGAAAAATGACAGGGTCGGTCGGCAACCGGAACCATAACAATTTTTTTTCTAGGCCCAGTGGTATACTCTTATCATGGTGTGTTTCCCCATTCACTTACAGGATGTTCTGAAAATGAAAGTTGTCCTCCGCTTCCGCTGTGTTATGGTACCAAATGACCAAAATGAGACCAAAAAACTTTTAATTCCAGGTAAGAGGGTGAATGACTAATTTTCATTAAGGGGTGGAATATTCCTTTAACAATGTGATTAATCATGATTAAACAGGAAAATGATGTGATTGATCGCAATTAAAAATTTTAACCGTTGCCCAGCACTAATATGAATGTGAGAAATAAAACTTCTTGTCTTCATCTCTGAATCCTTTACTTGCACCCTTTGATCTAGGTGAGTAGCAGAAATGAAAGAAATCCTTCCTGCAGGGCAAGCAAAGGTTGTGTAGGTTAATCACACATCTCACTCAGCAATCATTTTGGTGATAAGTTTCATACATGCTTATTTCTATAAAGGAATACTCTTTAGTTCATCATATGTGTCTTAGGTAACTGAGCAGGTCACAACACTCTCCAAAGTACGCTCTGACCCAGCATTGAATCACATAAGCAGAAACTGAATAAGCATGTAACAAGATTATAGGAAGCCCAGGGCTGGTGATGTCGGGTGTTAATGTGTCTATTTGGGCAATACACACATATAAATGCATATGTATACATTCCCGGGGTGAGCATGTTGCAAATTAGATCTCAGGTTTTTACATTTGGTCACACATGCATTTTAATAGGCTACACAAGAAAACGACACATTAGGACTGTGTTATTTCCACATTGCTGTCATATTATTAGCAGGTGGTCACATGGTTAAAATGTACAGTAGCAATTGAGCTATCATAAAAGCTGAGATATGTGCTTCTGTTAACAGTTTTGTAATTGTTTTTGTCATGAATACATCTGTTGGCCTTCATCTTTGATGTAATATTACTCTTTCTATGTTGGACAGAAACCTAACAATTGTTTGTTAGTATAAAGGCAGAATCTTGCTAAGGAGGTTGCTGGTGTCCTGCTTTCCCAGCTTGTACACTCAAGACTTCTAATGAGGTGTGAGGAATGATTCTGAAAATGTACTCAAAACCACCACCATGCTCACAATGAAGTACATATAACACTTTTCCAGTCATTTAAAAACGCTCTACAATTAGCCTCACATTCACCTATTCCACCAGTGGCAGAGGACCTACTCGCCGGGAGCAGTTTTTGGGTTACTGTAGATGTCTTACCCAGGGACAGTTTAATAGGGTCAAAAGGGGCTGGGGCTCAAACCTGCAACTCTACAATTATCAAATGGCACCATGGCACCTGCACCATCACCCATAAGTTTACTGGGCTGCAAAAGCATAGCCTACAGTGATAGATTGACATTCACATAACTGATTTACTGAAATTGACCAATAACTTCCCTAAAGGCATTAACTATGTCCAGAGAAGAGACTGTTTCAACATGCCAACAGCACTAGTAAGTTTTCAAACTTTGCTAACAATATGGAACCAGTTCATATTTTCATGTCAGGTCTTTAGTTTAAAACTCAAAACATTTGTAGTAGGCAGGGAATTCCTTATTGAAATATTTCAGTTTAGACTGCTGATCAAGTACTTTACCATTATAGTAAATAGTGAAAATTTATATATTTTTATAATAGAAAAAGATGTATGAAAACGTGTGTGTGTGTTTATATATAATGCATGCTTTTATCCATCATATAAAAATAATGATATAAATATTATATTATTGCCAGAAAGTGCAACCACCAGAGTGCTGTGTGTTGGCCTCATTCTCTCTCAGAGCATTTATTAGTGGTGTAATATGAGCAGCAAGGTTTGGTGGAGTGGAGCAGTTGAATGCAACAGCTGATTTATAGTTCCCACTGAGCTTGTGTGTGGGTATGTGTCAGTCGTTTTAGTTAACAGCTTTACAAGTTCTATTTATGACGTTTGCATTTTATCAGACAGACATTGCTGACAAACTGTAGATGCTTTGGAATCAGCGGCTCTTCAAGACTTCCCCCAAGTGAATAATTTATTGCCAATGTTACAGCTTCCTCTCAACGCTTCCACTAAGCATTTTATAGAGGCAGTAGCATTTCCCAGTGGATTAGGATTAAGCTAGGTAAATTACTGTAATAAACTTGTTTCCTGTGTTCCTCAGTGAAACATTGTTTATTTCCAGGCCGCGTTTGACAGAAACAGATGTAGGCTATTTAAATCAAGACAACACAAAAAGATAGAATACAGTTTTTTTTAATATTGCCATTAAAAATATAAACAAACACTGCAATATTTAAACATACACATACATTGAGCCATACATAAATCTTTTTGGACACATCCATAAAACCTTCTAGTTTTCCAAAGGATGACAGATGATTGCATTTTAACAACCATATTAACTTTACAACTTCAAAACAAATGCATATTTTAAGTGTCATGATAATATATCTTACCTACTGGCTTGTCCTGTGCCATGCCATGCTAAGTGCCAGCAGCTGCTGGCCAGAATGTAACTATACCGCTAAGATGCTGTCCCATACAAGGTATCTTACTGTGAGGACAATCTGATCAAGTTCCTTATTGACACATGAGGTCTGAACATGCTGGTGTGTATGACTGCCACATTTTTGCTGTGACTGCTAGGTTTATTTCTGACTGTCTTGCCAAACGAACTCAACAAGTTCATAAGTGACAGCTGCAACAGGTGCAGAAAAGATGTCAGCTTAGCTTGAGAAATGTATGTCTGGGGCTATAGGATAGAATGTTTACAATATGTTTCTTGCTATTATACTAGTATTTTAGTATTATTCTGTCAGACCTACATGTATAATATTGCTGGGTTACTTTTATTCACATTTACAAGATGACAGATGTGCATGTCCTAGATTAGACTGCTTGAAAAGGAATGTGTGATGACAAATGCTGATGGAAAGAAAAGCACACATCATAAAGGGGAATGGTACTGTGCAGCACATTAAAATTAGACCACATCCTGCAAGTAGAACAGATTGCTGTGCACTCCATTGCAATAAAACATATGGCACACACAAAAATGTATTGATGGGAAGCAAACATTTTGTGAAGGAGAAAAAAAGAAAAGCATATGATAAAACAATATGGTTTCATAGCCTACCAAATAAACTGGCAATCAATTCAACGTAAATATTGCTCTGAGCTTGACAAGCAGCCTGTTCTTTATATTTCTCACCATTTGTGGGTAATGAACAAGTATAAACTATTATTATTATTATTATTATTATTATTATTATTATTATTATTATTATTATTATCAGCCTATTAGCGTCTTACAAGGGCACAGTAATTATGCAAAATATCTTACTGGAGGAAACCGTTTGCAACAGTTGGTCATGACTATTTCTTTGTATTGCTAAAATACAGGAGGAGATACGATTTTAGAGACAATGTTGATGCCTTGTTGTTTATTGTCTGCATTCAAGATGTTTAGTCTATCCATGTAACATTCTTTTTGCCATTAACTTGACAAAAAACAAACAAACAAACAAACAAACAAACAAACAAAAAAAAAAAAACAGCTCCATCACACTCAGGAAGCCAGTGATTTTATCTTGCAAACATACAAGCCATGAGATTCCCATAGATTACTTTAATTGGTAGACAGGGAGAGGCACTGGTGTATTCAAGTATTCAATTAGGATAGGTATTTTTTAACAACAGTACGAATGTGCCATATATTCAGTACATGGCACATGAAAATACGGAAGTGATGGAGCAACATGTGAAACACCAGTTGGTTGTGAAAGTCGGATGGAAATTTGGTCTCAAAATAACAACAGCAGCTAGCACTTTATTTTAAGGATCACATATTAGCCCCTAATACATACCTAATTAATGTCTGTATTAGTGACTTGTAAGGCATGTGTTAAACAACATTAATCATTTGTTAGGCATGAATTCAGATATTTCTTGTCCATGATGAATTAGGCCTTTGTTCTTGAAATGATCTTGATAAGGAACTTGTGGGCCTTGATTTTGAGCTACTAACAAGTAGTAAGTGCCAGAAGAGAACATGTATAACTTCTGAGTATACTGTCTGAATAACTCCCTAATAGTGGGAGAACAGTTGTAGAATAAGCAAGCATATGCAACCCGGGCAGTGAAATATAGCACTGAGGTGTAGCTGCATACTTACATATTCCACAACTGTTCTCCCACTATAAAGGATTTATTGAGATAGTATACTTGGAGTTTATACATACACTCTTCTGGCAGTTACAAATCGTTAGTAACTAGAGATCAAGGCATACTAAGTCCTTGTTAAGGTTATATAAAGAATAAAGGCCTAATTCATCATGAATAAGAAATTTGTGACTACATGCCTAACAAATGGCTGATGTTGCTGTTGATGTACATGCTTTACAAGTCACTAATACAGACATTAATTAGGCATGCATTAGTGCCTAACATGTGATCCTCGAAATAAAGTGTTACCCAACAGCATACTGTAAAGTAAACTCGTGTTGAAGACCATCAGTTCAGGACCACAAGATGGAGTCATTAACCATGATTAAGAAGACTGTAGACACACTGACAAGACTCACACAGTTACCCAGGCAGAGGAAATGACTGTGCTGTACCCAGGCAGAGGAAAAGACTATGCTGTACCTCCACGACACCACCTCAAAAGGTTTTAATTTAGTCAACATTTTTTAGCTGTGTTCCTTTTGGGGTAGGTCTTTATTTTAATATTCATGGTGGGGTAATTGGGGTGTGTGTGTGTGTGTGTGTGGGGTGGGGGTGGGGGTGGGGGTGGGGGGGGTACCCAGCAATCGCTCATCCTATAAAACATAATATTGCACACACTATGTTGATGTACTATAAAGGGCCTAGCAATTTCAAATTCATGTACTGATTGACTGGTGAAGAAAGTACAAGAAACTTTTAAACCAATATCATAATATCAATCTCTTTTATTTATATAGCACTTTCCAAAAACAAAGTTACAAAGTACTGAACAACATCAAAATGAAAAAGGTATATGATAAAAGAAATGAGAAATGAACGGTAACACATTATTTGAAGACTGACATGACACTGTCATTAACTATGACATGATGTTGTTATGAATCTGTGATAAACTTTATAAACATGACATAAATGTTAATGACTTTTGTCATTAAGTGTCACTGTATTTGTCATGACAAGTTGACATTGTTTGGGTTGTCTTCATTATGACACCTTGACATAAGATGTCAAGGTCTAACTGTACGTTCACACCAAGAGCTACTAAAGCTGTAAAATCGCTGGAAGCCATTCACTTTCTATGGGCAAGAGCGTCAAAAGCGATAAGAGCGACAAAAGCTACCAGCTGTAAAAGTTCGGCAATTTGAGCGACAAAAAAAAGCTAAAAAATGGTTAACTTTATGCAAATTAGCTATGACGCATTTCAGCTGTAAAATCTCAACGCTGTGATGTTAATGGGAATGACAACAGGCACGTCATGAGCGATAGAGCGATTTAGGCGAACACAGAAATTTTAGCAGCTGCTTTTTTGAGCTACAAAAGCGAAGCGTAAGGCTCAAACGTCATTGTGCAGACCACCTCACTTTTCCCGTCTTTTCCTTCCCTTTCCTCTCATCATTCTGCACACAAACAAAAAAAACTATAGAAAAAAACTGAACAAAATTTTTAGGCTAGAATCTAGATGTACCCTTGACGTATGGACAGGGAATTGTTGGGCGATCCTTAACATTGTCAAATCGGTGAAACGCGGAGTTGTATAAAGTACTGGAGTAAAGGAGTGGAGTAGAAGTACCATATAAAAAAATGACTTGAGAAGAAAGTGGTCTTTAAACTACATACTTAAGTGGAAGTACTAAAGTATTCAAAATGTTTTCTACTTCAGTATTGCAAGTAAAAGTATTTTGAAAATTGCTACTCAAGTACTGAAAGTAAAAGTAAAAGTACTGTGTATGTGAAAGAAAGCAGTCAAACGTTTGAATATCATATTGTTCATATACATTTATTTGGCTGAAATAGTCTGTTTGACCATGGACTCTAAGTTGGGCCAGGGATGGTCATCACCATTCCCCTCACTAAAATCATTCGAAGTTAAAGAACTTGTTGTTCTTCTTCCATCTCGAAATGGAGCAGTAGACTGAGCCTGGCTAATCATACCCAATTGACTGCATTCAGTACTGCGAAGGGTCGAAGGGGAGCATGAGGTCTCTTATACCGCTTGAATCGCCCAATAATGATAATGAAAACCATGGTGATGGTCTGGTCTAGCATTGACAGATCATTGTATGTGGTATGATTTGTAACATTTTTTTTTTTATAAAAGTAACAAACTAATCAGCCCATCAAAAATGCAACGAAGTAGAAGTATTAAATTCATCACAAAAAATGTAGTGAAGTAAAAGTGGAAGTAGGAGAAAAAAAGAATACTCCAGTAAAGTACAGATACTGCATTTTAGTACTTAAGTAGTTCTACTTCGTTACTATACATCTCTGGTGAAACACCTTGTGAATCGCCATATTAGTTTCCTCTGCATGTGTATGATGTGTTTCTTTAGTGGTGTGATTGTGTTTATCTGTGTTACCTGGTTCTGGAGTTACCACAGGTGTTTCAGTTAGCCTATGTCAGGTGCCGATGTCTGGGCCTGTGTGTTATGTACTGGGCAAATGTGTGCGCGGTTTCACCAGACCTGTCCTTTGTCAGTGTCAATGATGTAAGATCGAGGAGATTTCGCATTCTGGACAACAGTCCCTTGTTTCTTCTCTCTAGGCATCCACACACCGTGACCTCCTGGCCGCGGAAAAGTACGAACTCTGTGACCAGGACTGGACTGGGACCAAAAAATGGCCCGGGGCATTTTTGGCCATGGCGGCCCACCATGGTTTTATTCAATAATAACTTCACTCCAAGCTAAAATAACACTTTAATTTGGGCACATTGCATGAACATGAGTGATTTAATTGGACCACAATATCTTTCAAGAAAATTATGAGTAAATAATGACAGCCCCGGCCCACAAATAGCCGTCGGCCCACCGGGCATTGCCCTGTATGCCCTATGGCCAGTCCATGCCTGTCTGTGACACAGGTTGTAGCGGCGCTACCGGTTGATATGGACCAAGCTTCTCTCTTTTTTGCAATGGTTGATATGGACAGACAGTCCTTGCCACAACTGACTGGCGGGCCCGGTCTCTGCATTTTGAGCCCACTGTGAAAACAATGAAGAATGTCCCGTCTAATTTCTCGCAGAACCAAAATCGTTTGACCTCTGAGGAGTAGCTGTTTAAGGTTTAAGGTAAGTTTGCGATTCTCTGGCCAGAAGGCGGCAAATTCCAAAAGGAGGGCATGTCTTTCTGGCCCCTCAGTCCCACAGTATCTGATTAACTTTGAAGTTTGCACGCACCGGATCAGCCGGTGATTTCCTTTAACCTGGTTTCTGTAGCAGGAAGGCTCTGAGTGACTGCATCTAGGAACACCTTGACCTCTGCCTCATTCTCCTTTTCCTCCTGTGTGAATGTGTGTTTCACCGGGGCCTGTGATAAAGTGTCATGAAGGGGCATGTGAATTATGTCAAAAGTGACCCTCAGCGGTCTCAGTCTGAATCTCAGCACTCTCAGAGGAAGTTGGTTGAGAGCCTTGGTGCTCAGTGGTTTGTGGTCTCTCTCCAATCCAACATCATCCAGCTGCGTCTCATCTAAAACGCCCAGTCCTCGATAAAACGCCCTCACACAGTACTGCCCCTTACTTCGTCACTGTCAACGTGCTGTTTTGTTATTGAACATCCGGGTTCTCATGTGCTATCGCTAGCCTCGATAGATAGGAAAGTGAAAGCATTTGGCGACTCGTTTGTATTTTGTCCAGAGTAAAGTTCGTGAAAATGATTCTTATTCCGATTGTAAAAGGAGTATTTGCAATATTTAAGTCATGCAGATTGTTTGATGTCAAACGGAAAAAGAGTTAACAGGACACGTAGGCCTACATCAACCAAATATTTTTCGGTGTATCCCTACGTAATACCAGTGAATACACTCAATGAGGCCCCTTCCTTTACATTACAGATAGCCTACTGACTGAATCCGCAGAGCTCTTAAGTCACGCGGCACGTCCCTCTACGTTATAGTATGATAACGATAACACAAAAACAGTTTTATTCCGCCATTGAGACCATACAGAAAACTTGCATTTCCTAGGTTGCATGTTGAACGTCGCTTACGAGCTGGGGACACTTCTATGCCGCCCCCACCACCTTTAGCACACATTGGATGATTAAATAAAACAGAATTGTAACTCTCAAACAGTTTATTTCAAACAAACATGAACAGTGAAGTTTAGTTTATTGGTTTATTTGACAGGGGCCATGTACCAGTTAGCTACAAAGCTATTTTACATCTGTGGACATATTAAAACACATTTCAGACCGGCATAACAAATAAATAAATACCAAAAACACATTATAGACCAGAATAGCAAATAAATAAAAAGCAATGAATAAACAAGAAATAAAGAATGAATAAAACTGGATTAAAGCTGTGGCACAAGGTCAGGAATCAGCTTGGCAGTGTTAAGTTTCTCTCCTTTTCCCTAGTTTCTCTTCTTTCTTTTTCAAACTGAACAAATAAAATCCTTAAACTTCAGATACTATTATATTATATTGCAAACATATCCCCCAATCCTCTCTCTTTCTCAAAAAAGAAGCATGTCTCAGAACTCAAAACAAAAAAAGCCTGAGATATCCCTACCCCCAGTTTTAGAGATAAGAAATTAGAACTTACACCTTGCTCTGTTAAGGATATGGTATTATTAACTAATTTGCATTAACTTCAAGGATTTCAGGACAATTTGTGGTCAGATACATTAAAATGCTGTGCAGTGAGTTGGGAGACTGGCTGGACTGTGTGTGTGTGTGTGTGTGTGTGTGTGTGTGTGTGTGTTAGTGCCAGGCAGGGAGTCAGACATCTTCTATGATGATATCCTATTAAAAAAAAACAGCATTCCCATGTCCAAGCAGAGCGTCTCCTTGATGATCCTCTGCAGGATCTCCGGGGGAGGACAGGCCTGTCCATCGCTGCCACTTGTTCTGCGGGGCTGAGGAGAGGGAAAGAGAGAATACACCAAATAAAAAATAAATGCAAGGTTTGCTTTGAATGATTTACTGCTTTGGGCAATGGCTTAATATTTAGATATTAGTTGTTTTTGGTCCAAAGCCAACCACTTACACTGCACTCACACATGCCATTAGCAAAACCTGTAGCAAATTGAAGGTCAGTCAGATGAGTGGTTCAAGAGTTACACAGGGAGGCAACCATCTTCATGAGCAGCCAATATGAACAGAGAGAAAATTATGCAATATGTATGAGTAGTGAGAAAATTATGGATACAGTGTATAATGACATTTGTTGTTTTTGGTCCAAAGCCAACAACTTCGCACTGCTCTCACACATAGTAGCAAATTGATGGTAAGTCAGATGAGTGGTTCAAGAGTTACACAGGGAGGCTACGCTGGATGCATGAAGTGAAAACCATTTCTGCCGTAACAATTAACTTCCACTGTGATCAATGGAACTGGTTACACCACTGCAGTGCAGTGAACATCCTAAAAACAAAATAGACCACTCTTTCATGTGCTCATGATATAAATTGACTTAATGTTAATGTAAAGCATCCTGTGTAGCCCGTGGGTTATGCATGGAATAGACAAACAGGGTAACAGACAGGCCTTCCATGCATTAATAGATAGATGTTGGCAAATGGCAAAGTACATTCTTTAATACCTTTCTCTGCTCAATGCTTCAAGGGTGGGACCAACATATGTTGATGGCGAGGGCAAGAAAGGTGTTCCAGCTTGTTCTGTAGGGGTACAGAAAGAGAGAGGGTGAGGTTTAACTACTATCTTCATGAGCAGCCAATATGAGCAGAGAGGAAAATACTCAATGTTTCTTTTGTATAACTTATTACTATGTGGGCAAATGGCAAAGTACAATGTAATACCTCTCCCAGCATGCAGCCTCCAGGGTTTGGCTGACATGTGCCACAGATGTGCTACCTTGACTTGTAGGGCTACAAGCGGGGTGGGTGGGAGGGGGGTGTTGGGTTAGCAATCATCTTCATGATCCCCCAATATGTATGAGTAGTGAGGAAATTATGGATACAGTATATAATTGGCTTAATATTAAGATATTTGTTGTTTTTGGTCCAAAGCCAACCACTTCGCACTGCTCTCACACATGCCATTAGCAAGACCTGTAGCAAATTGATGGTCAGTCAGATGAGTGGCTCAAGAGTTACACAGGGAGGCTACGCTGGATGCATGAAGTGAAAGCCACTTCTGCCGTAACAATTAACTTCCACTGTGATCAATGGAACTGGTTACACCACAGAAGGCAGTGCAGTGAACATCCTAAAAACAAAATAGACCACTTTTTCATGTGCTTATGATATAAATTGACTTAATGTCAATGTAAAGCATCCTGTGTCGCCCACGGGTTTTGCATGAAATAGACACACAGGCCTTCCATGCATTAATAGATAGATGTTGGCAAATGGCAAAGTACATTCTTTAATACCTTTCTCTGCTCAATGCTTCAAGGGTGGGACCAACATGTGTTAATGGCGAGGGCAAGAAAGGTGTTCCAGCTTGTTCTGTTGGGGTACAGAGAGAGAGAGAGAGAGAGAGAGGGTGAGGTTTAACTACCAGCTTCATGAGCAGCCAATATGAGCAGAGAGGAAAATACTCAAAATTTCTTTTACTTATTGCTATGTGGGCAAATGGTAAAGTACAATCTCTAATACTGTACCTCTCCATGCATGCGGCCTCCAGGGTTTGGCTGACAGGTGCCACAGATGCGCTAGTGGGAAAGGTATTGGGAACACCCAATATGTATGAGTAGTGAGGAAATTATGAATACAGTATATAATACTTCAGTAGGGATCCCTGCAACAGCTGTTGGCACCACCACCTCCAAATAGACAACATATCAACCTGTACAGTAAAAAGATGAACTATGCATATGAATATTGCATATTCAATTTCTATGCCGAGAGGAGCTAGAGCGAGGCGAAGCGGTTATCAATCGACCTAAAAACTGCTGTACAATCACCACAATGACTCTTAAGCTGCTAAATAAAGGTAAATTGAACTAAAAATGTTAGTATAGTAGCGTAGCATAGTTCCCTTTTAAAGATCTCCATAGCTTTTTACAAGGTTATAGTACTGGCAATGTACAGAGATGTAGTCCTTTCCTTCAATAGCTAAGTGTATATGGTGAATGTTAACTGTAGGCTCCAAATAGGATGGCTGGAATATTAAAAAAACATATTCCACTACATATTCTTTTAAGATTCAGAAAACTCACCTCCCCAAAATCACACGTCTTTTCCAGTGTGGCGTACATTGCATACTGAAAAAAACAAACAAACAAACAAAAAACATCAGGACCTGTTAGTTGGTCTGCAAACGCAATATCAGTAATCATTTTGTAAAATATTGTAGGCTCTCTCACCATCAACATATATACCCCACAGCTGTTGCTTTGGTACTGGCAAGATGCACCCTGTAATTGAGAAAAAAGAACGCAATTTCTTAACAATGATTATCATTAAATGATGGCTGTATACAGATCTCCACCCTCAATAGCTTTGATTATGTCATCAAATCACAGTTAACAATCAAGACTGTAGCAGTGTAAGCAACTTGACTAAATGCAAAGATTTGCAGGCACACATTTTACCTCATCAGCCAAACAATTCATAACGTTAGCATACTTTCACAGTTCAGGTTTAATATCTGTGCACAGGTCCATGACACCGTTGTGCTTAACCACGTTAACCTTGCTTCTCAATCGTATCGTATTTCATGATGGCTGTATACAGATCTCCACCCTCAATAGCTTTGATTATGTCATCAAATCACAGTTAACAATCAAGACTGTAGCAGTGTAAGCAACTTGACTAAATGCAAAGATTTGCAGGCACACATTTTACCTCATCAGCCAAACAATTCATAACGTTAGCATACTTTCACAGTTCAGGTTTAATATCTGTGCACAGGTCCATGGCGCCGTTGTGCTTAACCACGTTAACCTTGCTTCTCAATCGTATCGTATTTCAAATAACAGTTTTGTTTAGCACTTATATTATGGGGTACTTTCTTTTAGGTAGCGTTAGCTGCTAAGTGTACACCACATACAGTAGGACGAGAGAAGAGAACACGACCCTAATAGTCTAAGCGAATTAGCCCAAAAAAGGGTCAAAGGTGGAAGTAAATATAGCCAAAGCATATTTTGTATCATTTGAAGCAGAATTTTCTGTAGATTAAGAATTTGGGGTGCCTGCAGCACCAATTTGTACCGGGAAAAAATTATAGGGCTTTGAATAGGCCATGGTATAATGATTATTATATAGGTCTGAATAGGGCTATTTTTTTCCTTTGGTCCTATCAACATAAAACTTTATACAATGAAAGTACCCATGGAAAGTAGCATTTTTTGTATTACAAGTTTTCCTGAAAAATAATTTTAATATGCTAATGAGCTATACGCTAGTCAAATTAGCCCCAAATGCACCCTAATACATGGATAGTGAAGAGATGAAGAGGGTGGGACCTGTCTCACTTCACTTTAAATGACACCCTGTGTGTGTAAGCTTTCAGAAAAGGTATAGCATAAGGGGTAGAATAGCTTTCTCTCAACATCTCAGCTCCAAATACATTGGCTATACACCAAAATCACCAATACCCGCTGACCTATAAATGGGTATCAAGGGGAGGAAGGAGGTGGAACCTGTCTAAATTTATGTTTACTGAGATCCTAAAGCCCCCTGCTTTCAAGAAAAGTATTACTTGTCAAGGTTTATTACTTTGTAATATATTCCATTGGCACTTTTGTTCAAGAAATGCCCATATTTTTTAATATTCCACCAAAATAGGCATAAGCTTTAAAATAATAAAGGGGGTAGGATGTGGAAAATATCTTGCAGGTGGAATCCTGGGCATATAAGCTTTCAGAAAATATATAGTTTATGGGGTCTAATATGTTTCCCCTACATGCCACTGGCCTAAATGTCACCAAATATTGCCAATTTTTCAAATGCCAAATTTCTTAATTTTTGGGATTTATTGTAATGAGTAGGGTGGAGCATACCTCAATGGCAAACATATCATGCTATGTAATATCCTGAAGGTATTTGCTTTCAGAAAATGTATGGGATGTATGGTGAAATTAGTCCTCCCTTCATGCTTCAGGCCAAAATGTAGTAGTAGTACAAAATCCACCCGAATCCCATTCATTTGGACTAATGGTCCACTCAAAGCTCAATAACTTTTTTCTGGAAAATTTTGGTTCTGCAGGCACCTGATATCCTAAATCTACGTAAAATTGTGGTTCAATTGATACCAAATATGCTTTGGCTATATTTACTTCCACCTTCAACCCTAATTCGCTCAGACTATAACGTTAGCTGCTAACGTTAACGTTATATCTGTCTGTCGAATTCGAATGCAATTAAGATTACAACCTTAATGTCAGTAACCTGACTCCCGCGCAGATGAATGAATACACGAGTGTCTGCGAAAGCTAGGCTACAATGTCAGTGCATGTTGTCGAAATAAACAATATAGCCAACTTACCAACATAATCTTCCTGATGTCACCATTGCTGACCACGAGTTAGAGCGGTGTGCGCCATAGCTTTCAGAAATGGATTTGCGAATGACATCATACCCAGTGTCCCTTGCGAAATTCTTCACGATTGGCCAATCTGCAAATTCTTGGAACGCCCATGGGCGTTCTGGCATTAAGGCGGAACCGTCAATACTGCAGCTGGACCCTTCTCCTCCAATCTGGATTTCACTCATGCCAGAGCTTCTTTTTCTATCTGTGCATAGTTTTTATTTCAGTGTCTGACATACAATGGGTCTCCATGCTCCGTTGGCCTGCAGTTGACTACCCCCAGTCCAAACGATGAAGCGTCAGCAGATGTTTCAGCTGTTGGTGAGTAGGCAACCAACACTTGTGTGGAACTCAGCTCCTTCTTTAGTCTTCGAAATCCCTCCTCCTGTGGCGCTTCCCAACACCACTCATTCTTTCCATACAGCAGGTCTTTAATTGGACTGACTACTGAGTTAGTTGGCCATTCCCATCTTGACCCTTTCAACGTCTGTTGGAGCAGGCATCTCTTGTATTGCTCTAATCTTCCCTGGGTCAGGTGTTACCCCGTCCACAGTGACACGTTGGCCCAGGAAAAGTATGATGTCTTTAGCAAACTGTCATTTTTACCCATTCAATGTCAGTCCCTCTTCTTGTAGCTTCTTTAGGACCTGACGCAGTCTCAAACTGAATTTACACCGTCGCGCGCAAGTGGCGCGCGCCGTTGTGTGACGTCAAAATGACGTGGACCCCCTTGGCGCGCGACGCTTTTCAGGGGAATTTCGCGAGGTCGTGCGCACGACAGATTTTGTAACTCGCCGCGCGCCAGCCCTATGCGCCACTCCGCTGGGCCATTCATAAGCAACTACACCAAGATGCATGAGAGCTTATTTCACCCTCTTCTGCCAAGAAGCATTCATCACCCTGCTATCTGACACATAACCATATCTTCAGCTAATGCATGAACATCTTAAAGCATGGATGAAACGTTTTTAAGACCTTGATTGTTAAGCTAAATTTAACCCAGTCATCCGTCCGTCCTAACATCCCTCACAACGTTTTTACCAACTGAAACATGCCTACAATACTACCAGGGGTTGTATGCAAACACTCACCAGAAACTTGGAGATACTTATCATGGATGAAACGTTTTTAAAACCTTGATTGTTAAGCTAAATTTAGCCCAGTCATCCGTCCGTCCTAACATCCCTCACAACGTTTTTACAAACTGAAACATGCCTACAATACTATCAGGGGTTGTATGCAAACACTCACCAGAAACTTGGAGATACTTATCATGTTTATTTAATCCATAAATTTAATCCACAACTAAGTACAGTCAAACAAAGCAAGCACAGGGTTAACTCACTGCCTGTAAATTACTGTAGCCTATGCGATTTCGCTGTACAGCGCCATCTGCTGTTTGGGAGAATAATGCCAAAACGGCACTTCTGTCGAATTTGGTCGTGCGGCAGGTATAAAGAGTTCGTACGAACATGTGACGTCACCGATGGCGCGCGCACCAGCAGACACGTCGAGTATGTTGCCACCTTCATGCTGGGCCTTGTTCTCTCCATACATGAGAATGTCGTCATGACACGCACTGCTCTCTCACATCCTTCCAGCATCTGGAACATACACCGCTGAAAACGTTCAGGTGCAGAAGAAATTCTGAATGGTAAGCGTTCAAAGGCATACAGCCCGAACAGGGTTATGAAGGTTGTTAGGAGCTTACTTTCTTCTGCCAACGGGATTTGCCAGAAAACGGAGGTGGCATCCATTTTAGGGAAGACTTTCATTAGGCACATGTGGGGAAGAGAGGGCGTAGGGGACGATGATTGCTGGGAGACCTTACAGAGGCTTTGACAGTTCATTAACAACATACACATTTTGTTTAGCTGCTTTCTCTTTTATGGTCAGGTTCCCTTCAAAACATCCGTCAACGTCCAGTCTATGATACCCAGGTCCATGCAACACCTTCCTAGGCGGTCTCAGTTCTCCATGTATTTTACTGGAATACAATACATGCCTCTTGGAATTGCTGTAACAGCAGCTCTTTCAGTTTAAACGCTGTCTCCACTCCATTCAGCTGCAACACTCCAATTCATTCCTCTTTTTCAATTGAAATCACTTCACTCAAAAAGGCAAATTCCTCCCCTTCTTCATAGCTCTTATTCCCCTGGGCAATGTAATGAAAACTCTTAGCATTTTTTAGTGAAGCGTCCCTTCTTGTAGGGATACAGGGCGATTCGTCCATGCGGGTTTCGTCAGCGTCAGTTCGTCCACCATGCAGTCTTTTCGTCCAAGGGAGCATCCGTTTCGTCCACGGGGACCAACCATTTCGTCCACCAGCATATCGTCCATTGGCGTTTCATCCATTTGTATTATTCGTTATAATAAAATATGAATCAGCTCTGAATGTATATATATGCTGAATTATTATTATTAATTGATGTGAGGACTGTGGTGCTACAGCCAAGGGAACACTAGAACAATAAGAAACTCAGGAGCTTGAATTAAGTTGAACGGGATATTCTCATGATGAGTCTCTCCTATGGACATAAGAACAGGAGCAGTAATATACTGTACAGTACCTTTTCCCAGGAGTCGTCCATCAAGGACAGTCACTGTGAGAGGGTGGTCTAGAGGAAGTGTAGTGAGATCAAGGTCACCGGCTAAGGTGAGGTCCATGAAATTACCCACAACACCAGTCAACAAGTGCCTGTAGATGGTGCAGGCGCTGATGCTTCAAGGAGATGGTAACGGGTATCTTCAGGCATGATGTAGATGCTGTGGGAGTAAAGGTTGTTCCCTTCACAGTCCTCCCTGTGCTGGACGGGAACGGCCTTTTTTATTGGCAGCACTTCTCCCGCATTCTACGATCCAGTTCAGCTTGATAGAGACGGGCTCCACCTAACTGCATAGGTTCTTCTGTAACAGGAGGTGTAGTTGGGACCTCATGGGACCACTGCTTAGAGCTCGGGGTGGAAGGACTGGCTCAAGAGATTGATCGAAATTCAGGCTGTCGTTCTTGATTCCTCTCCCGGAGTCTGTTGTCAAGCCGGATGGTGTGATCGATCAAAGTCTCTAGGTCAGGCTGCTCTGTTTAAAAGTGGCTGCTTTCTCCACGGCGGCCACCCAACGTTTGCTTATCCCTGTACAACTTATCCAAGTTAAGGCTATTTGTTGTTTCCAGAATATATTAAGATATTAACCTTTTTTGATTTATAATGTGGTGAAACAGGGGCATCAGTGCTGAACAAACCGCTGGTATTTTGTCATTTATGTGTTATTTATTCACTGCTTCAACCAGCACACTTTCCTGCAGCAGCCTTTTATAGCAAGACGCCTGTGGTTTGCGTGGAGCCCATTTTTTTAGCTCCTTGATATTAAGGGTGATTTTTTTTTTCATTATAGAAGTAGCATACGCCAAAGGTCACAGAGAAAAAAAAAACACTTCTCCTTTTAACTGCTTTATGAGTTAATTCAGGTGCACGCTTGTGTTGCTCTCGCACGCATAAAACCAGCAGTGAAGACAATTGGGACTGTCAAGGCATAGGATAGCTAACAATTAATTTACTACAATGAGAAGTTTTAATCTTTATTTTTTTTATCCATTTGAATAGGCCATATGGTACAACTTCAGAGTTTTTTGGCTTTCAATAATGACAGAAGCCCGGACCTTTTTGGCCTCCTCATGGTTCAGCCATACGGTAAGGCTGCCTCATGTCGGAATGGCGGTATGTTGAAAAGTAGCAAACATGCCGCCACTCCGACTACGAAAAAATATTGTCGGAGTGCAGGGACGTTTGCTATAATTTGCTATAATTGGAAATACTGTCACAATTAGACGTCAATGTCGGAGTGGCGGAATGGTGGCATGTAACCAGACATGAGGGTGGAAGATATGCTTACATGTTCTTTTAGGGGGAGCGTGTCTATGTTCCCACAGCCCTATATTCTCACATTTCTAAGAGTTTTTTTTTTTCTTTCTTTCTTTCTTTCTTCAAAAGTCATAGTCCCACATTTCTACCCCTGCCTAGTAGACCCCCCTATGTAAGTTAAAGCAAGATTCGATCTTTGGTATTATTTGCCCTCAATGGTGCCTGCCTTCCAGGTAGGGTTTAGGGGTAAGGGTTAAGGTTCTTTTATGCTGTGCTGCCGAGATTCATATTCACAATGAAAACCATCTTCATCCACTCTTGTTTTCAGAATGTTTTGCATCCACATTCCACAACGATTTTATATTCATCAACCTCAGCGATCATTTTTGAAATCAACCTCAGCAATCATTTTTGTAATCGTTTTCAGTTTCAGAATCCTCCATTCAAATGTGAACAGAAGGGCTAACTGGTCAAATATTACCTGTGTTGGTGTGAACATGCCCTTATCAGAACATAATGCTGTCGGAAAACAGGGTCTAATTTTTTTTAAAAAATCTTTGTAATGTGAGAGCATGGGGCTGTATGCAAAAGGTTGAGAACCCCCTGCTCTAAAATATAGGAAACCATGTGTCACACCATCAGCTATCTCAGTGCTCTGCTTGATTACTATGCATAATTTTCTCAACCGTAGTTTACATTGTGTGCAATAACTCAACACAGCTACTCCTCTCAGATGGCATTGAAATCCAGGCTTTCTGAAAATGTAAGGTAGCCTTTGCCACAAAGCAATGAATGGGTAAAATAGAGAAAATAAATGACGCAATCTGTGCGAAAATGTCAAAAAATGACATTGACCTTGCCAAAAGGTCATGATCTTGACCTTTTACAGTAATGGCAATGTCATAATTGGGTTTGCCACACCCTAAAACATAGAAATACATGTCTCATTCATACTATTTTTTAGATCTTCAGCTTTCTCAGTGTTCTGCTAGATTCATTTGCATAATTTTCCTCTACCTTAGTTTACATTATATGCGATATCTAGAAACGGCTACGCTTCTCAGATGGCCATCATACCTTATTGGAAAGCTGAGATTCCAAGCTCTCAGAAAAGGTATGGTAACCTTTGCCACTTCTTCTGTAACGGTTTTCATATTTGGGGGCCCTGGCTCACGGACGAATAGTGTCCAAACTACATTACCAATCTTTCATACCTCCTTACCGGAGTGAATTCAAGCATAGCCAGGGCTCTCAACTAAATCATTTCAGTCTTTAATCACTCTCTCCCGCCACACATTGTATTTCCCACGCAGAAAATTTTTTTTTATTTATTCTGCCATGCTTTTATATCTGCGCCTGTCTCCTATCGGTCTCCACGATAGTTCTAAATTGAGCCTGTCACTAACAGCCAATCAAAAAACCGAAACTGTCTGCACAACAGCCTATCAGAAAATAGCACTGCTGTATCTGGGTAAGATTTACCTCAGCAACCAATAAGAAAAAAGCATAGGTTAATGTTAATGTGACCAAGTAATGTTAACTTCATTCAGTTGAGACTACGGAGAAGTGAGCTTCATTTCCAACGCATAGGTTAAATTATCCGTTTATAATGTTAGGCTACATTTCCACAACAGTGTGACAGAAGCAGTGATAGGCACACTACTGAAGTCAATTTTAGCCTGCAGCCTGCTCACAATATGGTCAGAAGTAGCAGACATATATTTTGAATAGGTAGGCTACAAAAATAATGTTTTTGCCTTCCATAGCATTGCAAAGGCATGCACTCAACTGTGCTTCTGTAGCTACCATGATTAGGATGCAGCCTATTAGGTAGCCAAATGAGAACATATGGTAGCCTAAACAATTACAATAAATTAAGTAATTGAACATAGGCTATATTTTGAAAATGATCAGTGAGAGTATGATTTTTATCACGAGGTAAAAACGTAGGTCTACAGTTATGTGCAAAATAATAGGTTAGCAGTTTGAAAACAACAGAGAAAAAGCTCTATGTTTAACACCATTCATTTACAGAGATAAAAAGGCACCAGAAATACCATGCATTCAATTTGGAAATGGGAAAAAAAGAGAAAAAGATAAAGTTGTTGTTATAACAGTAGCATTTCCATTTACTATTACTGTTTTAACTGAAAATTAAATTAAGATTTTGCCTTTTTTCTTTAACCTGAATAAAACACATAGGCTACACACCTATAACACCTAAAAAAAACATATAGCCTAGACATGTTTTCTTATAGGTTCATATAGTAGCCTATGTTATTTAAAGAAATAGGCCTATACCATCATTCAGCCAATTTCAATCTCAGTGGCCTATTCCTTTAAGAATAATATTTCTATCAGTGTTAAGTCATTATAATGAAAAAATGAAAGACAATAGACAACTACATAAGATGGTCCATGCAAATCCATAAGGATATTGCTCTGCAGTCTAAGCCCTCTTCCGTTAGGCTACTTTTCACAAAATCCATCTGAGGTCATTATTTTAAGCATTATTTTTAAAAAATTTGAGAGCATAAACCATGCCCATGCCGGGCTCGTGATCAATGTTCCATAAATAGGCCTATGCTTTATATATGTTTTTTATTTTATTTATTTAGCCTATGACGCTATTTGGTGTGACACCCAGTAAGGTTGTATGTATTATGGTTAAGTAACTCAGCAAAAAGTGTTATCTAAGCCTAAGGTGATTAATAGAAAAAAATGTTTGGACAGCTCTGCGCAGCGTTGAGCAGCACCTGTCAGCTGCGCTCTGTCGGCTACATCAGACCTATAACATACTATAAATGGGGGGGGGGGGGGGGATTAAATAAAAATTAACCCAGTCCAGTGGAAAGCATAAGGAAACATTGTTTGGTGACAGTAAAATCGTGCTTCTTTCGCGTGGGAACCGAAAGTGAAAGTGGATACATCTGGAGAAATTACGGTGTTTCTGAATACAATAAAGGTAAACGTTACAGCGCACAACGCATTATAACCTCCGTCTATTGCCAGAAAACTTCTGGTTATTTTTTTTTCCACGGATTTGCCAGCATGACAGTCTAATTAATGAATGAGTAGCCTATCTAATCTCAGTGAATGAGAGCTGTGTGTCAGCACACCGTATGACAGAAAGACGTGGACCTCAACACAGTCATGAAGTCTTGTCAACAGGCAATATGCTTCAAGAATATGCTGAACAAATGTCTGTAAATCAATCCGGAATTGTTGTTGAACATGCAGTTACAAAAGTAGGCCATTATTAGGGCTATTTAACATGTCGGGTTTAAATCGGTCTCGGGCTCATTATCACACGTTATCTCTTGGGCCGGGCCGGGCTTGGGCAGAAAATGATCGGTCTTCCTTAGGGTCGGGCTCAATTCGGGAAGCGCAGCCATGTGCTTCACGCATACTTGCGTCCCTCACGCATCCACCAGCCGTACTTCTCCCATCCCAGGGCGCCCCACATTCTATTGCTTCACCCATCTCTGGGGTCCCTCACACCGGGGTCAACCTGTCCGGAGGTCCCTCATACAGCTCACACATTGGCTACGCCTCCAATGGCCTCACAGTCGCCATCCCACTTCTGACACCATATGAAGCGAAGGGAGAGAGAGGAGTGGAGCGAGTAACGTTATCTTGTCTCCCGGACCAAAAGCAGACAGCGACCTGAAATGCTTGGAGCTATTTAAAGAGCCCAGATGATTAATAACTTACCTGAGGAGGCGGGGCTGTGGGACGATTTCAGATCACCACCGATACTCTACTGTTACACATGCAAAGGTGTTTTTCACAACTAAAATAATTGCTTCCCATCCCATTCTATTGACATTTATAAATGATTGTGAAATCATAAAACTTTAAACAGACACATATCAGATGCAAAGTACACTTTACAGTATACACAGCATTGTAGCAGTAATATAGACTGCTTTGAATCATTGTCACACCTGAATACAGTGTCGCTTACACCGATGTTTAAGAGTCTGAAAATGAAATATAACAAAATAAGCAGTTGGACAACTGTTGGACATTACATTACAACAACAAAAACAAGTTAACAGACAACAGTTGCAAATAGCAGCAGGCTCCTCCTACTCCTGTGGGGGTACATAGATACATGCGGCAAGTCTGGGCACGCCCCCAAAATCAGCTCCTCGTGTCCCCTCTCGGGGAAAACAAAGCTGAAATCAGTGAGATGAGTGAGATGAATCAGTGAGCATCAATGAGATGCTAAGCTAGAAGTTACACAGAGCACCATCCACAAGGAGCTTGAGACATTTTTGAGGGCAATGCCTTAAGGTAGTGATGATGTTCAAATGGTCCGATGTGAATTCTGAACTTGACACCCCTCCAAACGTGATACTGAGGACAAATTAGTTGATGCTTGTTAGCTTCATTAGCTTGCTAACTAGCCAACTTCATTCATCACCACAGTAAATGTAGCTAACTTTAGCTTGTTAAACGGAGCTAATCTGACATATGATTGAAAGTTGCTTCATTTATGACAGGAGCAGAGACAGGTCATGACATTTCTGTCAGTGTTACTGGAATAATAAAGTCATGGAAAAAATATTTTAGTTTAAACCCAAGCAGGCAAACAGATCATAATTGGGCAAAACATATAATATGCACTTTGTTCAATTTTACTAAGAGATCTACCATTGTTAAGCAACTTTCTCTACCTTGTCCATTCACCATAATGTTAATTTGGCCTCTGTTATCCCCCACGCTGACTCCACCCACGCATTTTGAGGGCGTTAACCGGACTTGCCGTCTGTATCTATGTGACTTATTGTGCGCTGAAACTCCCCCCTTGCCTGTTGAAGCCCACTTCTCTCCTCTGCATCTCCTTATATTTGCCATCCACTGCAAACTAAGCAAATTACAAATAACGAAATAAGGCATATGGTTTGATTTATTTAGAGATGAACTCAACTCAAGTATTGCGGCAATATAGGTAGTTACAGTAACTTGACATGTTGACCACATTTTATGATTTTCTTCATTGACTGTGACCACATTTTCTTTTTTCAATTTTGTGGGTATTATTAGGACTTATAACTAATGGAATGCAACAGTAAATATAAAATGGAATGACCTGATATTTTGAGGTGCCGTTTATTGTAAGCATATACTGTGGTTATTTTTAACAGTGAACATTTCATGGGAATGGGCAGAGGCGGACGAAGTACTCAATTTCTGTACTCAAGTGAAAGTATAGATACACCAGGACAAAAATTACTCCACTGCAAGTGAAAGTTGGCAAGTCTATTGTTTACTTAAGTGAAAGTACAGAAGTACTTGCTTTTAAAAATACTTAAGTACAAAGTATTTCTATATTAATGTGTTATTTAATACCTATTTTGTCATTGATACGGGTCCACAGACTTAAGATGAAATGAAATGGAAGGCCATTTGTTGGAAGGAAAAAGAGCATTAATTGTTGTACCAAATTTTTTTGCACTTTGTCCTATTGATTGTTTTAGTGAGACAATTTTTCTGTTAAATGGTTCTGACCATTTGCAAGTGTCCTTGTCAATCAACACTTAAAAATGAAATTATTTCTGGGTCCTGTCCGTTAGACTTGTAAACAATTATGTAGTTTTGAAGCTTAGAAAAATCTCTTCTGCATTTATTCCCATTTTAGTGATTAGATTTAGTGATTTATTTAACATGTACTGTAGGTCTAGATAATAATAAAAAAAAATAAATGTAAGGTGAACAGCACAAAGAATTGTCAGCATTACAGTAGCCTATCTACCAGTGGCATCATGAGTTTGTATTCATTGGTTGACAAAGTTAAGACAACATAACAGTATGACACACAGTATAATAGTATACTTACAATATAATTATAAAGTCTCAATGTAACTAGTACTTCATGCCCAATTCCAAATGTAGTGGAGTCGAAAGTACAAAATTTGTCTTCAAAATGTAGTGAAGTGAAAGTCACAAGTTTCCAAGAAAAAATATACTTAAGTGAAGTACAGAAATTGGAAAATCGTACTTAAGTAAAGTAATTGAGTACATTTACTTAAGTATTGTCCGCCTCTGGGAATGGGAACAACAGATTGTCCAGATTGTTTTTACATAAAACAGTTTAGTTGACCTAGGGATTTACAAAGTACCTCACCCTAATCAACCATAATCTATTTACTCAACAACAAAAAAAGATATTTTGTAAATTATGTTATCCATTTCTTCATTCATGGGACTACATGTCTTTACTTTCTCTTGTTATTATTGTGGTTAATGAGTTTCAAGTGGTTTCCAAATGTTTGTAGTCAATGTCTTTCTCCATGATTTATAAGGTCCCTGAAATGAATTGCTGAAATTAATATGCCATGACAGCCCTTAAGGTGATTAAATTAAAAAATAGGGATCACTAACAAGAAAAATCTATAACATGTCTCTGGAATTCCTCCTTAACCATATGATACTATGTAAGTATGTGTTTCTATTTCTAGTCACCATGTTGTTCTATTAAAGTAGCCTTGGGGTGACTCTTCAAATATGTTCAGCTCCATAGCCAAAGCATTCAAGCTGTAATATTGAATGTAGTGTACTCAATTTAGTCAGAATGGTCAGAATAGTTGTAACTCATCATCAAATTTTAAACTTCTCTGTCATCATGACAATTTTGGCATTGATTTTATCTATTATTTATCTGCACTCATTTTTGTGGACTTTCTGTCAACACCAACATAAATTACTTCACTTTGAACACATTGGGAGACAGAGTGAATTCAGAAAGTGGATCATCTTCATGTAGTCCTCAAGTACTCAAGACATCATATATTTGTTTTTTTTTTTTGAGTCAACAGACACATGCATAGTTTTGAGGATGACAGCATAAATCAAATGGCTAAGATATATTAAGCCTCATGTTAATCAATCTTGTCCTCAGTTGCATGAACTGGTCCTGCACTGGGGGAAAAAAATAAAACTTACAATAGCAAAAGCAATGTCATTTATTTATTTAGGCTATTCATTTATGTTGGTATTATAGGAGGCTGTATGGTGAAGGGGTACTATGCAATTGTGTATGCATGTGTACTGTATGCAGAGTGACATTGGACAAAGTCAAGTAGCCAACCACCCCCCTCCTGCAACATAATGTTTATTTAATTTCATATAGTGAATAATTGTATAGACCATTATTGTGCATTTCTCAGTGACAGGAAAGGCGAGGTGATCATGTAATATTTTGTTATGGGGCTATTTTGGCTTCAACTTCTGAGTATGCATTCTGTTTAGCTGTGCCGGTTGGGCAGGAGAATGATGACGGGAATTGGCGGTCTTTGGTATTTTTTGCCCTCAATGGTGCCTTCAAGGCACTAGTTTAGGGTTAGGATGAGGGTTGAGGGGGTTAGGGTTAGGAATAGGGTAAGGGTAGTGCCTTTTAGGCTGTGCTGAAGAAGGTGCCGTTGAGGGGAAAAAAACACCATTGAGCGGAATTGGCACTGCAGCATGGATCATAGTGAATGCGCCCTGGCCTTTGAACAGTTCCCCAGATATGGTGCATACAGACTGGTCAAGTAGGTTGCCAGATTTCACAGATTACCAGTCCAATTTAGCTAATGGCATAAAGTGACTCCTAATCCTTGAAATTAAGGCTGTGTGCCAATCTTCACAGTCTCTCTCTCAGGTTCCTTGTTTGAAACTGCTTAGATTGTTGATGCTTCTTTCACATCAGCAGCTCATAAAGACTTCCGCAAGAGGACAATTTATTGCCATCTATACTACCCTTCAGTTATAAATAGATCCTGAAATGACCTGTGACGACAACTGTCACATTTAGAAGTGCAATAACTCATTTGGGTGGATATATTTAGAGTACTCCTGTTTTCTTGTGTATTGCTGATCAAGCCAAAGAATTTTTTTGTCCCTTCAGTATTATGTTTTGATAATCAAAGGAACAATACCATTTCAAAGTATTTAGTTGCAGAATAACAAAGCAGTTTATTGCTGAAAAACATTAAAAGAGGTTATTAATGATTTGCACATATCTGGCCACCAATATTGTAAAGTTTGATGGTTAACCCTTATGTAATAATGTAAGACTTTCAGGCAAGGCCTAAAATAAGACCATGTTAGATTTATTCAATGCATCATAGACTCTGCCAAAGTGTTTCCCTGGTGTGCATGCAAGTGTATTAATAAATACAGATATTTCAATACACATAAATCTCACCCTTTGGGTTGCAAACATGTGTCACACTTTGCTTGTGTAACAACCAGCAGCCAACATTGCAAGGATCCAGTTCCATGTTGACACAGGCCTTCCTCTTGCACATATTAGCTGCCGCTTGGCTTGCACATGTTAGCTGTCTCTACTGCCAGCAGACGCGTAAGTACCGCAGGTTCAGCGGGTGCACCATGGTCCGTGGCCTTCCAGGACCCATCCGTCGCCACGTTTGCATTGAGAATTGGCTTTAATTGTCAGCTCAGTCCGATCACCTCAGATACATACGGGTCCCTTGACACAAGTAGTGGGCCCCTCTATGTAACTGTGTTTTCCTGAACATAAACTACGTACAGCTGAACTATGTCAAAGAGAGACATGGGGACATTTAGCTTCATGTGAATAGCCCTTATGACCGCTAGGATTATATAAGCGTAATTTACCCTGAATCTCACTTCATGGTGACACCTGAAATATTGTCCAACTTAATAGGGCAATGTAAACTATAGGCAAATGTGTATAAATTATTATCAACATATAGTGATAATAATCAGCGAAGTGAACAACAACGTGTATTTTGGTAGTCTAATTTGCTTTAGGCTACTAGGGATTGTGGGATAGCCTGCGCATTAGGCTACGTGCAGAGATGATAGCTATGAGTCGAAATATAAACAGAAGTGGTTTTCAGAAAAAAACTGATTCCAACATGTATAGCAGGATATCTGTAACGTAGCATATTATTTGAGGTTGCATCTCTCGTTTAAATGAGTGACAGTTTCAGTCACTAAAAATGGCTTCATCATCTTCTCTGGCATTCGTGGACATTGTGCTTAGGGGGACCACCTTGATAATCTTGCTTGAGCAGCATGGGGCAAGAGAGACTCAGCACTAACATTTGTGCATTTAGCAGAGGCTTTTTGTCCAAAGCAAGGGTGAAGTGCAAGAGGGTGATCTTGTGCATAGTTGGCTACATTTGTCATTTATGTGTACATTGAGTCCGTTTTGATGTTTGATGCAGATGATGAGTAATAGCCTACATGTAAGCTAGAGTCCATTTAGGGATAGGTCTCCATAATATTCTTTTTTCTTGGGCTAAGGGGGCCCGCAATGCACAGTCGCACCTGGGCCCGTGATAGACTTGTTACGCCACTGACTGCCAGCCTCAAACACAATTTCATGAAGGTTATATGTTCCTATAGTAAGGGGTTATCCTTTGATAAAGGCCTGGCAGGTGTCCACGATCGAACAGGTAATCCAAGCTTTCAATCAAAGGAGAACTCGCACATGCCAATGCAAAAAAAATTAAAAAATTAAAAATACTTAAAAAAAAATATATAATAATAAAAAATAAATGTCAATAAATTAATTTAAAAATAAAACATTGTAAAAAGGCTACCCACTTTTCGCATTAAAACCCTTTACTACTGCATTGGCATCAGTGTTGCTTCAAGGAGGCCAGCAAAATGAGGGAAATGAGGAAAATACTGGGTGAAAACTTGTTTACATCCAGCTTTTAGGGCCCCTTTTCTGTAATGGGCCCCAGTTCAGACCAGCACTGGGCTTCCTGGCAAACACAAGCAAATGAAGCAAGAGAAAATGTTGTCACAAACAAACACCAAGCCTCTCCTTAACTGTACATGGTATTTCTTTCTACTCGCTAACATGGGGTAAATAACCTGGTGTTCACTTTCTTTGCTATTATTTTGTGTACCTAATGTTTGGTAAAATAAAAAAGTGGAGTTACATACTGTCTTCCTGTTATTCTCCAGATGACTCCATGTTGTGGTCAGTCAATTTAGATCAGTTCATGTAGGAAAGTTTGAAAATGTTTCATTCTATCAATACATTCTTACTGACAATATATTGACTTGAATTGTCAAGGAAAGGAAAGAATTTGCTTTTTATTACACAGATAAGCCTTAGTAATGGAGACTCTCTTCCTTTGACTTGACTAATCTGGCCTACATTGACTGTCTTCCTCTGTTGTATGTACTCTCCCAATTAATCATGGAAACCATCCACCAAGAGAGCAGTGTATAACTCTTTTTTTAAGTCTTGGGCCCTTGGTCAATTGTCTCTCCTATTGTCTTTCACAATCCATGTTATCCTTTACCTCACTCACGTCAGATGCGGGGCTAAGGCGCGTGTGTTACCCTGACCCTGAAAATATTGAGAGCTAAAGGAAATAGCAGAAACCCATTAGGGCTTAGGAAAAGATGATAGTTAAAATACTAGATAAAAAGCCTCTTTCATATCATCATTGTAACATCTTAGATAAATACAATCTGCTGAGCTTTGACAATTTCTGTAAATTCTCCTACAGTTGTCTATTCTTTAAAACTCTGCATGGCTTGGCGCCACCATGTTTACAGAATTTTTTTAAATATACCGTCAGACACGGGTTACTCGAGCAGTGGTAAACAAAGATGTGAACCTCTTTCAGCCAGAACGCACTATCTGTTAAAGGTAGTATTTTGGAACACAATACCAATGCATATAAGAGAATGTCCCTCTTTAGCCACTTTTAAGAGCCAGATTAGAGCTAGATGTTTACAAACATCAACAAACATAATACGCACACATAATTTACACCCACATGCAAACACACACACCATTATTACACAGCCCCATTTCAGGGCTTCTTTCTTTTTACTAACTTGTACCTCTTTTTAATATTTAGGCCTATTTTAGTTAGAAAATAATCTCATCCCCTCAACTCCACTAGCTCGGTTCGTGTATGGGTTTAGCCAATCAGCACACATTTAGAGCAGAGTGCACTACGGGATGGAGAGGAAAAGAGCCATCAGGAACATCACGGAGGAAGCAGAGAAAGCCTCCAGATGGCTCTGGATCACCACCTGCCACCTGAACACAAGCCAGGTCTGATCAACCATGGCTGGGTCGCCTGGATGAGGGTGTCTGATGTTGAAAGACCCGAAACACCCAAGGACCCCAAGTTACATCACTGATGATGTGTTCAGGAGCATCCTAGAGATGAATTTTACCAATGTATTTTCATCAGTCTTTTATACTTAACCAAATAAATGAAACAAAACAAAGCTTATATACTGTTAAAGAGCCCGTTTCCTTTTTTTTTGACAGACAGGTATTTTGTGGGGGTGGGGTTCAGGGCTTGTCCCTGGTGATGCTCTGCCCCCAACTAGCACCCCCATGGATATGCCCCCGTTCTGGATGCTTATCAGTAGCCTGGCCTTTAACCCGACAGTTGACTACGTCATACAGTCTGGAATAATACAATTGGAATATGTTTTAGTAGAGCAGAGTAATGGCATATTTTGGGAGAATCGTTCACTTTGGTATATGTGAAGGTAGACAAGCAGACGCTGTTAGTGGGAGCAGGTTTGGCCGCAAAAATCAGAGAGTCAGTGAGTAAGAATGGACAAGAAGTTTTATTTTCGGGCTTGAAAATAAAAGCCCGGGCTTGAAAAATGATAATCAAACTAGAAGTGTCCATAAAGCAATACTTCAGGAATGGCAAAAAGTATAATAAAGAGAAAAAGAAAAATAAGAATCCAAAATTCAAGTTAAGTCAAAGATTAAAATACAAATAGAAGTCAAAACTCAAAAATACCAAACCTCTAAATGGCAGAGGGCAATGCGCAATAACATTCGTCAAACTCTAAATCGCAGAGGACAGTGCGCAATAACCTTAAGCAAACCTCTAAATCGCAGAGGGCAATGTGCAGTAACTCAGAGCTCAGCGCTCTCACGACACAACATTCAAGACAAAAGACAAGACTGAAGACATGTGACTAGACAAGCACATATATACAAAATGATGGCGCCATTTACAAACAAGGGGGGAACACATAACAAACAATTAACACACCAAGAAGAAAGAGACGCTAAGACATGAGCTCAAATTTCCTCAAATATAAATAAACAGAGTTACCAAATATAAATCTCAAAACATTTCATCCTGGCACGCAAAAATATTTAACCCAAAAGGTGGTTTGCGCAAGGCCACCACCTCAGGCATCCCCATGGCCAATAGCTGGATGAACTGATCCAATTAAACATGGAACCAATAAATACAGCAAAGTTTCTGGTCGGCACCCTTTTGCCGCTGGACGTAATGCTGCCAAGCTGAAGACTGCAACAAACAATTCCTCACTAAAATGGTAATCAATTTACACTCAAACATTTCTTTTGCAAGTGTATGCACCTAATTAAGTACAATAAATGTCAACATTATAATAAAGTAGTCTTGCGTATTTCTTTCAATATCACATTTGTTAAAGCACCAGTTCAAGGTTCACTCAACGATGTTACATGAACATGAATGTACCACTGCACCAGCTAATGTATGAATGCATTATGTGTGCGTGTACTGTAAGTGTGTAGACCAGTCTATGTAGGGTGTTTCTATGTGCGGTCGCTTCACGACCGTCACAGTATAAAAGCATGATATTTGGCACAGACACTCTCCAAGGGTCACTTTTTGGAAAAGAAAACGCTGGCCATGCAAAAATTCAATATGGCAGCCGCCATGCGGTACATCTAGTTGTTATTGTTATTATTGTTATTAGTTCCTATTGTTATTTAAACATAGTTGTTCCTCTGACTATGTATTAGCCTGGGCGAAAGCGACTGTTGACTGTCATACAGTCTGGCCCAACGCAATTGAAATAGGTTTCCGTTTTGGATATGACGTATTCCCTCGCCTGGCTCTCACGCCTACAACTTTCGCTTTCAGTATTAACAGTATTATGCAAGTTCTGATCTATTTTGACATATAGTGGCAATAAATCCTCAGATCATGGATGCTATTGTCATGTACCAATTTTCAATTAAATTAAATTTTATTTGTAGAGCGCACAAATACAGTACATTGTCTCGCGGCGCTTTACAGACAGTACAGGAAGCATCCATGAGTATCAGGGGCAAGGAAAAACTCCCTCGCTTTGTAAATAATTTATGTAGGAAGAAACCTTGGGCAGATCCACGCCTCATGGACTCAGCCTACCTTCCTGGGTCCTAATAAAGTATCCGTAAAGTCTGATTGACCATGGTTAACACAAAACAGTATGAGTACTGAATGTAGTCAGAGATGATATACACATAGTTTGTGTGACAGTCAGGGCCAAGGGATGGAGTCAGTAGTTGGAGTGTGATTTTGTGAATGTAATTCGAAAGTGGGGGAGAGAATAACAAACGCGTCCCTATCCTGTAGGACTACAACATTTTGAGACATCGCTCTAAACTGTGTGCTGATTGACTAAACCGTAGAGTAACCGAGGGAAAGGCGGGAAGGGGGGTTTATTCCAGACTACGTGCGGAGATAAAATACTTAGCGGAGGTACGTAGAATGGCATCGCCAGGCTAACTATGTATACACAGGATGGAAAAATGTGAAGATGTGGAACTACATGTGGATTATAGTCCATACATGATTGTTCTAAACAATAAAGTAAAAAAACAAAACAAAAAATTATTGAATTAATTGGAATGCTTTTAATGTAAATTAATGCATGTGCACATACACACAAGCACATATGCACATGGGTACACACACACACACACACACACACACACTCTTATACACAAAAGCAATCTCACTCATGCAGACACGCATTTATATACAGTACACATAAGAGAGATACAAACAAGTTGACAAGCATCATATATATATGCAGAGAATGTGCAGAACTGAGCGGCGGTCATATTTTGTACCGCCATGCGGTACATCTAGTTATTATTGATATATTACAATATTTCCCTATAAAGAAATCATTGAGACTTGGAGACTTAAGTGGCCTTTCGATTGCCAGCTGGTGAAATTGGCAACCTCAGTCTGTCTGTTCTTTCCCTGTTTTCATTGAATGACAGGAGGTGACCCTAACGATTTCATTGAAGACACAAAACTTCTCAGGAACAAAAAAATAAACCGTTTTTAACCAGTTACCACTATTTTAGAAAATTGTTTCTGTTCCAGAACATTAAAAATGATAAAATTTCTGGTTTCGTTTCTGTTCCTAGTAAAATGGCAAAAGTTTCTGGTTTTCGTTTTCCGGTTCAAAGCCTTGGTTATAACCCTTAATGAATGCATTTATAATGCTCTGTGAATACTGGGTTCATAGAAAGTGTTACCAAACATTCTCATGTAGGCCTATTTCAATCTAGCCTGACATAGCCCGACCATAATACTGCTGTTCATCCGTATTCATGGTCTGGAGGTTCTTTAACCTGGCGCGATTATACTGCGGGGGGGAGGGCATTCACTTTTGGTTTGAAACAATTGGACAGCTCGTCTAATCAGCGTCGCTTATTGGCCGGTAGACTCTCTACCGATATAAACACGCCCAAGTGGACCGTTCCCAGACCATGGATACGTATGAACATTCGTATTATGGGCGGGCTATGTCAGGCTAATTTCAATCCACTTATTTATCTATTTCAGTCCAAGGTGACTGGAATTCGGCTAGCTTTGCGGGTGCTTTAGCAATTGCGACAAATTGAAAACCATGTACAGTATGTAGTATGTCAAAACACTCATGCTAGATGTTGTCGATGACTGTTGACTGTTGATGACTGTTGGTGACTTCGAATAAAGACAAGACAATCAAATAAGTAAAAGACATGCTTCTGACATGCCTCTATATTGAATGGACTTACATTTTAAAATATGTGCCATTCATGGTAGCCTGGGCGAAAGCGACTGTTGACTATGTCATACAGTCTGGCCCAACGCAATTGAAATAGGTTTCCGTTTGGATGTGACGTATTCCCTCGCCTGGCTCACGCCTACAACTTTCGCTTTCAGTATTAACAGATCTCTCGCAAGTTCTGATCTATTTTGACATCGTAGTGGCAATAAATCCTCAAGATCATGGATGCTAATGTCATGTACCAATTTTGTGAATGCAATTCGAAAGTGGAGGATAGAATAACAAACGCGTCCCTATCCTGTAGGACTACAACATTTTGAGACATCGCTCTAAACTGTGTGCTGATTGGCTAAACCGGAGAGTAACCGATGGAAAGGCGGCAAGGGGGGTTTATTCCAGACCACGTGCGGAGATAAAATGTTTAGCGGAGGTACGTAGGGTGGCATTGCCAGGCTACATTCATGGCTCTCTCAGCCAAAATGTTCCCAACCTCTGATATGTGTCATTACATTATTAAATATAATAATGCACATAATCATTTTGCGCAAGTCAGCTATAATGATTGAGTGCTTGATGTATGAATTCAACGAATTCTACTGTGAAAGGCTTTTTATTAAAAAACCCTAAGTGTAAACAAAATGTTTGATCTTGTGTTTACTGATCCTAGGTCCAGGATAACCTATAGGTTATAGGTTGAGTGATGGCTGCTAGGTTGACTGATGGCTGCCTATGCATGGACATCGTCTGAACTGTTTGGGATTCATTCATATTTTGAGACGGTACTTCAGATCCAAAAAACAGTCTTCATCCTTTTCCTTTTCCATTGATGATTTCAGATGTAATTGTTATGTTTGTGTATTTTATATAAATTATCTGGATAACCTCTACTTTTTGCACTAGGGCTCAATAAGTGACTTACACAATTCAATCATATTAAAAACATATTCAGAATATTCAGATGGAAAATATTTATTAGTTAGCGTACATTATACAAAATGGTCACATTGCAAAGGATATTAATCCAGATGAGAGTGACTTCATTTCAGAATGTTTACTCTTCTTTGGCAGCCTTGAATGGAGAAAAAGCAAAGAATGAAGTAGTTAAATTCCATTTAATATTAACACAGAAAATTATGCATAACTTCAAAAATTAAAATGAAAATTGAAATACATTATTTTACCTTTCCACCATCACGGCTCTTGGCCCTGAGTTTGTTGACCTGGGACTCAGCAATGTCAGCACGCTCCTCAGCCTCCTCCAGCTCATGTGCTACCTTCCTCAACTTGGACAGGTGGACATTGGCTTGTTCCTCCTGTCGAGAGGAAATGTGTTGAGGAAATACATTCAATTTCAAAGCACTTGCCATTTGTGCATCAAAAAGTCAGGGTGACATAGAGGCTATGAAAGAAACCACTCACAGCTTCCTCAGCCTGTCTCTTGTAGGTCTTGACCTTCAGCTGCAGCTTGTCAACCAGATCTTGCAGTCTGGTAACATTCTTCTTGTCCTCCTCAGTCTAAAGAGAAATAGAACAGTATTAAGCTTGTCCAAAACCCTATACTGTGTAATGGAGTGAGGAGAGTTATCTGTACCTGGTAGGTGAGTTCCTTGACTCTCCTCTCGTATTTACGGACTCCCTTGACAGCATCAACACCACGCCTCTGTTCAGCCTCAACTTCACCCTCCAGCTCACGGACCTTAATGTAGAGAATGTTTAAATGTAAACACTACTGTCTATAACATAATTATGATTTGAGGTGTATATTTTTCAACTGCAAAGTATGGTACCTACCCGGGATTCCAGTTTCTGGAGCTGTTTCTTGCCACCCTTCATGGCCAGATTCTCAGCCTCATCCAGGCGGTGCTGCAGGTCCTTCACAGTGACCTCCAGGTTCTTCTTCATCCTCTCCAAATGAGCACTGGTGTCCTGCTCCTTCTTCAGCTCCTCTGCCATCATGGCAGCCTAAATATGGCCCAATGTTTTAATGTTTTCAATTAAACAACCTAGATTAACTGTATGCCCAACAAAACAGTATCCCCTAATTGACAAAATACATAACTTACATCAGTAATGGCTTTCTTGGCCTTTTCCTCAGCATTTTTAGCCTCCTGGACAATGTCATCAACTTCACCTTGGACCTGAACCAAGTCAGACTCAAGCTTCTTCTTGGTGTTAATCAGGCTTGTGTTCTAGAGTTCACAAAATCAGACCATGCGAATTAGAAGTTGAAATAAGAGCATGGTGATTTCATTCTTAGAATTACTATTATTATTAAAATAAGAAAGAAGAAAAAAAGTTCTCTCTACCTGGGAATGCAGCAGTCCAACACGCTCACTGGCATCAACCAGTTCCTGTTCAGCCACTTTGCGGCCTCTCTCTGTCTGCTCCAGAGCAGCTCTCAGCTCCTCAATCTCAGCCACCATCAGGCCATTCCTGCGCTCCACCATGGCAACCTGTTCCTTCATGTCTTCCTGTCCTCTGACTGCATCATCAAGGTGCAATTGTGCATCCTAATACAACAGGGAGGAAATTATTGGGAGATACTACTACTAATAATAATAATAAGACATAAATGCAATTTGACATTGTGATTCACATTAAACAATGTTGAGATATCTACAGCACCATACGGACATAATGTACCTTGAGCTGACCCTGGACGTTCCTCAATTGTTTCTGGGACTCAGCAGCCTGGCGGTTAGCATGGCTCAGCTGAATCTCCATCTCATTGAGGTCTCCCTCCATCTTCTTCTTCACTCTCAGGGCATCATTCCTGCTCCTGACCTCGGAATCCAGAGTACCCTGCATGGATTCAATCACCCTCTGACTGTTCCTCTTGATTTGTTCCATCTCCTCATCCTTCTCTGCAAGCTTCCTGTCAATCTCACCCTTGATCTGGTTGAGCTCAAGCTGGACACGAAGAATCTTGGACTCCTCATGCTCAAGAGTTCCCTATTAGAATGACAAACAGAATTTCACAATGTTTGATTTTTGATTAGATAAGTCTGGTGTTAAAGGTCTTTATCCTGATCTATGTAGTTTACCTCAGCCTCTTCCAGTGCAGTCTGGATCTCAGCCTTCTCTGTCTCAACAGTCTTCTTGGCCTTCTCCAGCTCATGAATGCTCTTGCCAGTCTCACCCAGCTGCTCAGTCAAGTCAGAGATCTCCTCTGTAGAACAGTGAATGTAGTATAATTAGAATACTGTCCATGCTCCTGAATATTAAGGCAAAGTACTTGCAGGCCATTTATATCTAAGGCAATGTGAGCTCTCAAGTTTTCTGTAACCACAGAAAGAAATTTCCCTTGCTGAAAGTTTGTTTGAAGTCTTTTCCTTCTTTCTATCTTAACTCACGTTGGAGGTTCTTGTTCTCCCTCTTCAGGGTTTCCAGGTGGTCAAGAGACTCCTCATAAGAGTTTTTCATCTTGAACAGCTCAGTGCTGAGAGAACGAGCCTCTTTCTGGGCACCCTCCAGCTCTGCTTGACCCTCCTCGAACTTCTGCTTCCACTCTGCCAAGACCTTTAGGAAGTAATCACCATTTTACAAAAAGATTCAATAGAAAAAATCCATTAATATATCAGTGCAATAATAGGTATATTACCTTGTCAAAGTTCCTTTGTTTCTTGTCCAGATTGGCAGCCAGAGCATTGGCTCTCTCTACATCAATCATGAGGTCCTCAACCTCACCCTGGAGTCTCTGTTTGGTCTTCTCCAGGGAGGCACACTTAGAGTTAATAGCCTCAATTTGCTCCTCAGCCTCCTGCAAGCGCTGGGCAAGCTTTTTCCTGAAAAAACAATGCTTTGGGTCAATCAGTGGGAATATGAGGACAAAATTTGGTAAATATCTTGTCCTTAAATTGAAAAAAAAAACTCAATCCCAATAAAAAATATAGTTCTTTGGATTGGATTCTTATTGAATTTCCATGGTAGAAAATTGCACATTTGGATGGTGAATATTTTGTGGATGATCACCTCAGAACAAATTTATATATGACACTGGAGTGTAATGGGCACAACAGTATTGTACAATGAGTTTAGGGTTTGGGGAGGAGAACTATTTACAGCTGACTAGTAATTCTTGTGATTGCGTGACAGCTTGTTGATGTTTAAATTGTGGTGATTTTTAGAACTTTGTAAATAAAACATGCTTTCTCCAGAGTATACACTGAACCACATTTCATAAATTAACTTATAGTGATTTTTGCACTCCAGGTCATGGAATAGCCTATGTAGAAATACCCAAAATGTATTCATAGAAGTGAAAGTACTAATTGAACTTGAAACTGAAGCAGTCCTTAGAGTTACATACTTGGACTCCTCAAGCTCCTCAGTGCGCTGGATAGCATCAGTTTCATACTTGGTCCGCCACTGAGCTACCTCACTGTTGGCCTTGGACATGCCACGCTGCAGCTCAGCCTTTGCCTCCTGCTCCTCCTCAAACTGCTCCCTCAGGAGGTCACAGTCATGACGTGCAGACTGAACAGCATGGGCCAGGGCATTCTTGGCCTATTTAAGAAAGAAATAAACATGTAATCATTCCTATCAGAGTAAATTCAAGGTGATAAGGATGACAATGATGACAACCCGTGATTTTACCTTGACTTCCTCTTCATTCAGTCTCTTCAGCTCCTCAATTTGCTGAGTGAAAGCCTGTTTGCTTCTGGTCAGTTGAGACACAAGAGCATCTTTCTCCTCAACCTGGCGGCCAAGCTCACCTGATTAAGAATTATAGCACTTTTTAATATATTTGAACGACAGACTGTTAGCACTAGAAACACATGTTTTCACTGTTTACCATTTTCAGTCTGAAGTCTTGCTCTCTGACCACTGAGGTCGTTGACCTGGCGGACACCCTCATCACTCTTAGCCTTGACTTCACTGAGTTGGTCCTCAAGGGTGCGGCACATCTTCTCCAGATTAGCCTGTTAGTGAAACCCACACACAACGTTTTTGATTAATTAAATTGCTAAAACCAATTTGTTATGTTGTTCACCTATAATTGTATGAGGAATGTGGAGATGTTAATTCATCAAGGAAATGAGTAATTATGCTGACCTTTGCTTTGGCAACAGCCTCCATGTTGCTGGAAAGATCATCAATCTCCATCTTATATTCACTCTTCTCCTTCTCAAGCTTCTGCTTGACACGTTGGAGGTTGTCGATCTGCTCTCCCAGCTCAGCTACACTATCAGCCTGCTTCTTGCGGAGAGCTGCAGCAGTGGCTTCATGCTGCAGAGTGGACTCTTCAAGGTCACGGCGCAGCTTCTGGAACTCAGCCTCACGCTTCTTGTTCATCTCAATCTGAGCCGCAGTGGCACCACCAGCCTCCTCAAGCCTCTCACTGATCTCCTCAAGTTCCCTGGAGAGATCAGCTCTCTGCTTCTCAACCTTGGCACGGGCAGCGCGCTCAGCCTCAATCTCTTCCTCCAGCTCCTCAATGCGGGCCTATTGGCAAAAATATTACTAAATCAAGACAGGAAGGTCCTGAAGTCGAATTTTGTTAGATAGGAAACTGTCATACCTGAAGCTCTTTGATCTTCTTTTGAAGCTGTGCACCTAGTGACTGTTCATCTTCAATCTTGCTGAGAAGCTGGCTTGTCTCAAAGTCCTTCCTGTTTAATTGTAAAAAATTAAACAGCAGCATTTGGTGATAATGTTTACGATGGTTGTAATGGTTCTGAAACTTTTGAATAATTTTAATGGAATTCTACATTACTTCCTGTAAATATATTTACTATTTATACTATTTATATTTATTATTTCTCTATTATTTCTCTAAAAATGTAAAACTTGACAATATCAGCAGTACTTCTTCAGTTTCTCCTCAGACTGCTGCTTGTCATTCTCCAGATCCATGATGTTCTCCTGAGACAACTTCAGGTCACCCTCAAGCTTTCTCTTGGCTCTCTCAAGGTCCATGCGAAGCTTCTTCTCTTGCTCTAATGAACCCTCAAGCTGTGGATTTAAAATATCACCTCAATACATGCTGTTATACAGTATATATGAATGATAGGTTACACATTTGGACCAAACTCACATCATCAACTTGCTGTTCAAGCTTAGTCTTGGATTTGGTCAGAGTGTTGACTTTGTCTTCCTCAGCCTGAAGATCATCAAGAGTCTGCTGGTGGGCCTCTTGTAGGCCTTTCTTCTCCTTGGTCAGCTTGGCAATGGATTCATCTTGAGAGGCCATTTCCTCAGTCAGGTTCTTAACCTGCACATAGAAAGTTTTATTGTTACATCCATTAAACTTGATAAACACCTCTTAGCACATACACATTGCCTTTAAAATATGGAATCTGAACCTTGTTCTCAGTGGCATGCTTCTCCTTCTCCACTTTGGCCAAAGTCAGCTCCAGATCATCAATGTCTTTCTTGAGTTCAGAGCACTCATCCTCCAGTTTCCTCTTCTTGGCAGTCATCTCAGCATTGATTTCCTCCTCATCCTCCAGCCTCTCGGTTGTCTCTTTGAGTTTGGCCTCAAGCTGGATCTTACTCTTGATCAGTCCCTCACACCTCTCCTCAGCATCTGACAGGTTCTCAGAGCCCTAAATGTAAGACGTTACATTGCATATTAATTATGAGTGTGTTTTGAATGTGGCTTAAAGCAGTGACAGAAACATTCCAATAGCAATCAACATACAGATGACACTTGGAGTGACAGGTCATTCCTCTCTTGCACCAGAGCCACCATCTTCTCCTCAAGTTCCTTCTTCTTGGCCTCAACCTTGGCATGGGCTGTCTTGAGTTTCTCATGCTCCTCCTTCAGGGTGGCCAGCTCCTTCTCAGTCTCAGCGCTCTTCAGCAGAGGCTTGATCTTGTAGTAAACCTTCATCCATGGCCAATGCTTGACATTCATGAAGGAGCGAATATTCCACTGGATTGTGTAGATTGACTCCCTATGAATTGAATTTCACATTTTAACTTGCTATATAAGTAAATACAGTAGTTAATGGTATGGGCCCATATACTACAAGCATTTTGCTTACAATGTTTTGTTTTGTTTTTTTAATTATTTTAGATACATTTTTTAAAATGGTGTAAATGTCAACAACAGTGAATTTCCAGACATTTCTAATTATTTCAGTGTTTGCAAATTACCTCCTCTCCATCATCTTGACGAATTCCCTCCTCATCAGATATGCACGACAAAGAGCCTGAGTCATTGTGACCAAGGCTGCCAGTTTTTCATCTCTCATCTCCTCAAGGGTACCCAGAAGACCAGCTTTGAAAAACACCTTTGAGGTAGAATTAAAACTTATGTGAGCCACATATGGAAAGAAGCATGAATCATCTTGAGTTACAGATCTGCGTTTAGGATTTTACCTTAGTGTGTCCAAACTTGTACTGGGTGTGATCAACATCAATTGATCCCAAGAGCTTCTCTGATGCTTTCTTGTTGTCAATGAACTGACCCTCAGGGATAACACTGGCATTTAGCACTTTGTATCTGTAAAATAGAAATAATGTTTTTTTATTGTTGTTACTGGCACATAACCTACTATCTCCCCCTCTCCCCTCAGTGTTTTGCTTTGCCAGTATACCTCTGCTTGAAGTCACCATAGAGGATTCTGCTTGGGAAACCCTTTCTGCAGATTCTGATACCCTCCAGCACACCATTGCACCTGAGCTGGTGGATGACCAGGAAGTTCTGCATAAGGCCTGTCAAAAAAGGCATATTTTTTTCATATAAATCGAGCCTACACATTGTACATGTGCATGTACAATACACATTCTCCACCTAAAGCCATTTACCTGGTTTCTTAATCTCATTTGGAATCAGGCAACGCACAAAGTGAGGATGGGTGCTTCTCAGGTTGGTCATCAGTTTACCCAAGTTCTCCTGTTAAGAGTAATGTAGTGTTATTTTTTTATACCGATAATTAAAGTAAATTGTTTCACTTTCAATTGATTCACTTAGTGGCAAGGTATACATACTCTGAACTGAGAGGACACAGTCTGCATTGAACCACCCTTCTTCTTACCACCCTTTTTACCACCACCACTCTCTGTTGACATACAATGATCAATTCATTCAAATAATCGAATCAATTAGAAATTGTTAGAATAGACATTTTTGTATTAACTCAGACTTATGTATAAAATAATTATACCTTCAACAACAGGTGGGTACAGAACAGGCAGCAGTTTCACTCCTGACTTCTGGTACAACTGCAACACAGACTCGTTCAGTGGATCCTTGTTCTTGTCCAGCCAGCCAGCAACGTTGTAGTCCACAGTACCAGCATAGTGCACCAGGGAGAAGTGGGCCTCAGCCTTGCCTTTGGCAGGTTTGGGCTTCTGGAAGGCATTGTTCTTGCCAAGATGCTGATCATACAGCTTGTTCTTGAAAGTGGTGTCAGAGGCCTTGGGGAACATGCACTCCTCTTCAAGGATGGCAAAGATACCCATGGGCTGTTAAAACAATGATTACTTAGGTTAAAAACTGGGCATCAATAAACAGTACACAGTTATAGCACTACAGTGTAGATTTCTATCATTGATCAAAATTGACCTTCTCAATAAGTTCAATGCAAGCGGCCAAGTCCATGCCGAAGTCAATGAACGCCCATTCAATGCCCTCTTTCTTGTACTCCTCTTGCTCCAGAACAAACATGTGATGGTTGAAGAACTGTTGCAGTTTCTCATTGGTGAAGTTGATGCACAGCTGTTCCATGCTGTTGAACTGTGTGCGGAGAAGTAATATTATTTGAGAATGGACAGCTTGTAAGTTAGCTTAAATGTGAATATAATTGGAAAATACACTTTTTTAACTAAAAACAAAGTGTTATCCTCACATCGAAAATCTCAAAGCCAGCGATATCCAGCACACCAATAAAGAACTGCCTTGGCTGCTTTGTGTCCAACATCTGGTTGATACGGATGACCATCCACAAGAACATCCTCTCATAGATAGACTTGGCTAAGGCCATAACTGAGTTATAGACCTAAACAAGATGCCAGAGTATTGTCTCAGTTGTCATGATTACCATTTATGATGACCGTAAAGCATAATCAACAGTGAACTGTACTCCTTGCAATGGGATAAATAATACCTGTGGCACAGTCTGACCCTTGGTGACAAACTCATTTCCGACCTTTACTCTTGGGTAACATAAACCCTTCAGCATATCAGCAGAATTCAAGCCCAAGAGGTAAGCAACTTTGTCAGCATCTATAAATAAAAAAACATTGTTACTGTAAATTCCTGATTTTGCCAATCATGACGCATTTTTTGGACTTTAGTATCTTATGAAGGAAAGTTGATAAACTGTTGATATACTTCAGAATATATTCCAATTTAAGTGCAATTTGATTGCAATTTTGCAAGTCTGGTTAACACTTATACTATTGAGATGGTATTGAGAAAGGTCTTTTGATGGCATTGAGAGGTGCCCTCTCTGAACTACTACTGCTTTATTTGAGGGAGGGCACAACTAAGTCACATGATAGCTCTTTGGCCATGCATCTCTCCAAATTTGTCAAATTTGAGGCAAAAATGTTTTCCCATTCATTGTCTCCTTTAAAAGTATTACTAGAATTAATTCAAGTCAGTTTAGTTTTTAAACCTACCCTCTGTGCCATCAGGCTCAGCCTGCTCCTCACGCTGCTTCTGCTTGAACTTCATGTTGCCATGATGGAGCACAGCACCAGTGAGTTTGTAAATGGTGACTTTCTCCTCATTACTGAAGCCCAGGATGTCAATTGCAGTCTGAAATTTCAAGACACACATATTTTTAATGAAATATCCTTACTATGACTTTCATTATCAAAGAACAAAAGCTTTGAATAACTTACATCTGTGGCATCCAACTCCTCTTTGTCATCAATGCTGGCCACAGTAATCTGACCCTGACTGCACATGGGGAAGTCATAGGGGTTGGTTGTGATGAGGGACATCTCTATAGAGGGTGTGAAATTGGAGAGAGTCTTGCATGTCAATCAGTTCATTGTGTTGTGTTGTGTTGTGCTGTGGTACTATTATATATTATAAATACAAATAAATAAATAAATAAACAAATAAATAAATACTATATTTACAGTTAGCTGAAACTATGGACCTTACCAACTAGCTCAGGCTTGTGGTTGGTCATCATCTGGTAGAAGATGTGGTAGCCTCTCTCATCAGAAAGCTGGAATGTCACTCTTGACTTCTCCAGCAGATCTGTTTACCCATCCAAAAATATACTATGTGATAGGTGATAGCTAAATCTATAGTGTATATTATGACCATGTCTCCTGCAGATGTACTGTAATATGCCTATTAGATATACACATACTTTACATCATATGAAACAAAGGTCTATTATATAGTGTATGTGACCATATAACAGTTTTGGTCTCAAGATATTTTGAGATATGGAATGCACCAAAAGATGCATGAACATTTCTGTCTCCATTAAATGCTAGACTTAAAGTGAATTTAGAGTTGAATTTAGTTATCAGTGGGAAACTGTATTTAGATGTGTGTAAAGTACATACAGTATATGTGGCCATATATTACATTTTGTGTGTGCAGAGGAAATTTTAATGAAACAGAATTTTGGCATAGAAAATATATCAATGTGTAATGCTAATGATGATACTTACAAGTCTCAATATCAGCACTAGCCAGTTTTCCACTTGTCCCAAAGTGAATTCTGATGAATTTACCCTATGTGAAATAAAGCAGTGTCATTCCAATCAAGAACTTTGGATTGGATTCTGTAAACACAGACTAATCGTTTTTGTGAGGAAATTAACTTACAAAACGGGAAGAGTTGTCATTCCTCACAGTCTTGGCATTACCATAAGCCTCCAGCAGTGGGTTAGCAGCAATAATCTGGTCTTCAAGAGAGCCCTGCAAATTAAATACACATGAAATGTCACAGCTTTCACGTCTTTATTTGTATTTTCCCAGTGGTTCTTACTTCTTTTCAACTTTATTATTATTTTTGTATTACCTGGATTTTTCCAGCTGCCTGTGGTTTGTCGTCTTTTTTGCCACCACCTACTGCAATTGTTGCAAAGTACTGGATGACACGCTTGGTGTTCACAGTCTTTCCAGCACCAGATTCTCCACTAGATTACACATAACATGTAATTATTATAATCATATCATTATCCAACAATAGTAATAGGAAGTTATAATGTCTTATAAAATTTACAAAAACATATTAGTTTGTTATCACTTACGTGATCAGAACAGACTGGTTTTCCCTGTCTGTAAGACAAAATGAAGTTTGGGTTTGTAGAGAAATTGATCATTTAAACGTGGTATGAAAAATAAATGTAAAAGGAAAATATTAGCTTAGATTAAAAGCTTACCTTGGAGCATGAACTGGTAGGCATTGTCAGAGACAGAGAAGATGTGGGGTGGGGCCTCCATGCGCTTCTTGCCTCTGTAGGCAGACACCACTTCTTGATCATACACTGGGAGCCACTTGTAGGGGTTCACAGTGGCGCAGAAAAGCCCAGAGTAGGTCTGCATGAAGGAGGGACAAAAAGAGTTATTTTGTGCCACTCATTTGTCAATTGTAAACATTTGTACTGGAAAAGAGCTTACATAGATCATCCATGCTGCATAACGCTCTTTGAGGTTATACAGGACAGAGGCTTCATTGAGATGGGTCATCATGGCCATGTCTTCAATTTTGTCAAACTTGGGAGGATTCATGGGGCTGACATCATCCTCCTTCACTGTCCTTTCCTTAATGTCAGGAGATAAAATAAAATGTAATGAAAGACATACAGTAAAAAAGCGCACATAAACCATTGTCCTTTCCTAAAACATGGCAGACAAAAAAGACAAAACATGGCAGACAAAAATTTACAAGTCACACGACACCAAGAAGGGGAAACATACAGTAATTAGGCACAGTGAGGACAATAAATCTATACTGTTAAGTTATATATTAAGTTATATCAAAGTTTCATTATTAAGATTGAGTTATTCCCCGAAAAGGTATAACGAAATATTTGAAAATATAAAGGATCTACTCAAAACATTATAGTGCCATGCTATAGCCTAGTACAAAAAATAAATAGGCAAAACAATAAATTAAATTCCACGTATCATACCTCTTTAGTGTCAAGGACTTCAACAGTGACTTTGCCACCCTCTCTCTTTTTGATTGTAGCCTTCAGGTACAGATCCTCCTTGTCAGCCACATAACAAGCTGATTTTGCATCAAAGGGCTTGGTCTGGGCCTCAATTCTCTCCTTCTCAGGCTTACGGAGGTAAATGGCAGCCTTGCCATAAATGGCCATGTCCGCATCCCCCATGGTTGCTGCTGGTTACTACAATTTAAGACAAATGTTCAGTCATCAGAAGATAAGCATAGTCTTCCTTTTACTGACAACAAGTATGACAGAATGTGGATAATGTCAAAGATCATGCCACTGACACAGTAAAATAACTCTTGGGCTAACTAAATTTGCTAATTTAATACCAATCAGCTCTACAAATACATGGAAATTTTGAGTTCATGAATTCCAGCAGATATGCAGAAATTTCCATGAAATTAAAAAATCATCATACATTTAAAGCTGTATTCGGCAACTCTTTTAAAGTCAAATTTGTAGAATTGTCTCGTTACTAGGGAAGAAGTACATGAAAAAAAAAAAAAACGATTTCTCTAGCTTCATCTAAACCCTATAATCATTTTTTTTAATGAAAATCCAGCTCTCCCTGTAGCGTTCCACCGATCAGGTTCGGAACTTATTCATAACTTTGTAAAAACAAGTGAGGGGAAAGACCAAAATAAAGATATTTCTGTTGTATATTCCACTGTGAATTTTTTCAGCTACAATAAAGTAAGAGTAGTCCATTGTAAAGTTGTAGGGCCTTTCTGAAAAGTTAAATGTTTTCAAGTCGGAGTAAACTGATCTATACATTTAGACTTATGTGCACAACTTAAGTAATTCTACACCCAAGTTTAAGATACAGACACTTTTTTTTGTCTTTCCCACTTTTTTTTGTCTTTCTCAGACTTCTCCGTCACCTACTGAGCTTGAAAGCATTGGCTGATCAAAACACATGTTTCTCCTCATGGAAGTGTTGCCAGGGTCTCAATAGTCTACATTTTACCGACGTCTATTGACTCTAGAGGGGAGGAGGGAAGGGAAATGATGTGGAAGTAGCTAGACCAGATACATGTGAAATTAAATGTTTTAGGAGGCAGAGTGCTGTTGGTAGGAATAAAAACAGGGACATTTTATACAAAATAGAGTGAATAGGGAAATGCCAGCCAATGCAAACTGGTGCCAGGTAAGAACTTCTCAGTTTTGTTTTCTCCGTTTTTGCAAATTGTTCTCACTGACAGTTCTGACAGTTGAACAGGGCTAGGGATTGATCGACTTTGGATGACATTTTGTAATGAGCGAGTAAATACAGATAGCATTGCTTTATAGACTCATGCCGCTGCCTCTTTGCCCCGTAGTGTTCAATGTGCCCTTTTGAAAATACTGGTAATTCAAGGAAACAATAACATACTGTACAACTCAGAAAGCTGATTACTGTGAAAGGTAGGCCTCTGAGTCAATCCAACTTGCAGTTTGAAGATAATGCCATATTTTGTTTTAACTAACATAGAGCAGCTTGTTTCTTTTTCAACTTTGCAAATGTTTTGAGAAATCAGATTAATTAATGTCTTACCTTTTCTTTCCCAGACCAGACGAAATTTCAAGTAGTGTCTGAAAGAAATAAATTAAAAGCACTAAGTAAAACATCTTACAACAACTAAAAACAATTGCAATAGTCCAAAGTTGATGTGGGCCTTTCATGCTCTTGACAAGACGGCATCCCAATAGCCGTCTCTTGCTGTGTGTAAATGCACTGGTTAGAGATGACTTACTGCGCACTGAAACTGGCCTCTTGAAGTCCTACTCCTCCTCCTCCTTCTCCCTCTGCATCTCCTTATATTGGGCATCCTCTGCAAACTAAGCAATTTACTAATAAGGCATTAAGGCACTAATAAGGCATGCGGTTTGATTTATTTAAAGATGACCTCAAACCTTTTGTCTTGTATAATCACAAAAATAAATAGTTATTTAAAAATGATGATAATTCAACATGTGACATTCAAACTCAACATTTTGCAATTGTATTTGGATTTTTCATTTTGTGTTTAATTAACTCAATCATTTATGAAACACCTTTAAAGTCATTTAAACAATTGGGAAATTGGAAGGACCTATGAAGGACCAATCCCATAATACAGTTGAATACAATACAAAGTAGTTTATTTGGCCAATAATTTTACATGACATTGTAATAAATGTATTTTTATATTAGATTTCACATTGTTTGTTTATATTTTATGTATGTGATAAATTTGTTTACAGTGGTTTATAAATGTTAGGGCACTAAATTTTTTCTCACTGATTTATTATGTCCTTGTAATAAATTAGCCTACATGAAATTAATATAGGGCTGTCTAATCTAACGTGGCATATTCTATTTATGCTCCATGTGCATGCACAGCATATAGAACTACTAAGATTTAGGGCAGCTTTCCAAAAGTAGAGGGCTCAGCAGCAGCCGTTTTACTGCCGGTGTTCAGTGACACATTTCTTGTGAGCTTGTAAGACTCGTGGACATCTACATTACTCCCAGTGCAGCATGAAACAAAATGTATGTATCAGAAGGAAGAAAAAGCTATAGTGCTTACTGAAGTCTTCCTTAACCCTATAAACATATAAGTGTTCACCATGTTGATCTAAGGAGGCGCTTTTATCGCTTTATGTATGTTCCACCAGCTTTCAATGCTGTAGCATGGGCATGCTGTAGGGGCTGTATGTAATGTGAGGAGCACAGTAGGGTCACTGTAGCTTACTGGAGTTCTGAACTTGTGATAGGCAATTGTTCATGGTAGTTTAATGTTTAATGTAGTCGCATCATTTAAAATAGCCTGTCTACGTTATCGCCTTATCCATTTCCATTTGCATATGTGATAGCTTCGTCACATAGACAATAAATCTATTAAAAAATACCCTGTTATTTCATCATCATCATCAACCATTCTTTATTCAGGGGAACTTGACTGAGCTCTAGGCTCTTTTACAGCAATGCCCTGATAGGAAATAACAATCATAACAATATAAGACAAAATAAACAAAATAATAATACAGATTTCACACACAAAAAACTAACAAACAAACAACAACAACAATAATATAATAATAATAATATTAATAATAATAATAATAATAATAATAATAATAATAATAATAATAAAAACTACAAACAACTTAAAGTCAAGTCAAGTCACATTTATTTGTATAGCACGTTTCACACAACATAGTTGCTCCAAAGTCCTCTTTTAAAAAACAGATAAAATAATAATCATGATAAAAATGATAATGATATGCAAATAACAAAAAAAAAAAAAAAAAAAACAAGGAGAGTAATAAAATAAAATAAAAGAGAGAGAGAGAGAGAGAGAGAGAGAGAGAGAGAGAGAGAGAGAGAGAGAGAGAGAGAGAGAGAAGGGGGTTAGGGGGTATTAAAGGCTAGGGAAAAAAATTAAAAGTGCTTTTAATTTAGACTTAAAAAGATCAATAGTATGAATGGACCTAATTTGGGAGGGGAGACTATTCCAGAGCTGAGGAGTAGACACAGAAAAGGAACAGAGAGAAGAACTTTTGATGAAGATCTGAGTGGCCTAGAAGTACTGTATGGACCCAATAGGTTGCAGATGTATTGTGGTGCTGAATCATGTAGGGCTTTAAAAACAAATAATAACAGTTTAAACTCAATTTTATATTTCACTGGCAACCAGTGCAGTTCACAGAGCACAGGAGTGATGTGATCACGCTTCTTAGTTCCAGTGAGTAATCTTGCAGCAGCAATTTGAACCATTTGTAATCTCGCCAAAATAGAGTCCATTACAATAGTCCAATCTTGAAGTGATGAATGAATGAATTATAATTTCCAAGTCTTTAGGAGAGAGGAAAGATTTTAACTTTGCAATAGTTTTCAATTGGAAAAAACTGGCCATCACCACACTGCTTATTATGACCGCCGCAGGCAGCGTAGCAAGCGTAGCGGTCATGTAATGATTGTCAAAGTTTTTTTTTTCTTTTTTTCTCCCGTCATCTACTTCCTGAATTTTTGGTCAACGATTCCCGGGACACCGTAACACCAGGGCACATGAAACTTGGTGGGCTTTTACGGAAAAATTTCGTAAGTGAATGGTTACTGGGTTACGGAAAAATTTCGTAAGTGAATGGTTACTGGGTTACAAAATTCAAATGATCATTTACATCATACAGTACAGACCAAAAGTTTGGACACACTTTCCCATTAAATTATTTACTTTATTTTCATGACTGTTGTCTTCAGTGACAATCTACAAAATAAACAAACTTATGAATGAACACGTGGCATTATGCATTTTATTAAAAAAGTGTGAAATAACTGAAAACATGTTTTATATTCTTGTTTCATCAAAGTATCCTTATTTTGATTTGATAACTGCTTTATACTTTTTATTTTTTGATGAGCTTCAAGAGGTAGTCACCTGAAATGGTTTTCCAACTGTCTTGAACAGTTATTCATTCCCAGAGATGCTAAGAACTTGTTGGCTCTTTTGCCTTCACTCTGCGGTCCAGCTCACCCCAAAACATCTTGATCGGGTTCAGGTCCAAAAGTTAGTCATAACCTCACACTTTTTTGTTAAGTACATAACTTTATATGTGTTCATTCATAGTTTTGATGCCTTTAGTGAGAATATACAATATAAATTGTTCTGGAAATAAATGAATCACATTGAATGAGGGGGTGTGTCCAAACTTTTGGTCTGTACTGTATGTGCTCATATATCACTACATACACACAAGCACACATGTGCACAGGTACACAGGTACACACACACACACACACACACACACACACACTACATACTGTACACACAAGCACACATGTGCACGGATACACACACACACACATACACACACTCTTATACTTGTACACAAAAGCAAACTCACTCATGCAGACACACATTTATAACATGAGAGAGATACAAACAAGTTGACAAGCATCATATGCAGAGAATGTGCAGAACTGAGCGGCGGTCATATTTTGTATCGCCATGCGGTACATCTAGTTTGGTTATGGAAAGAGAGTGAGGAATCTAGGTAGACTCCAAGGTTTTTGACTACACTACTGAAATTTGTGGATAAGGGACCAAGAGCATTACCCAGCTCTGATACAGCTAGGAGCTAGGAGGCCCAAATATGATCACTTCACTTTTCTTTTCATTAAGTAGTAAGAAGTTCATGTCCATCCAACATTTGATGTCATTAAGACAGTTAAACAAGTTTACCAAAGAGCCAGAATCACCAGGAGTGATTGGAAGGTAAAACTGTGCATAATCTGCATAACGATGGTACTGGACATTGTATTTTTCAAACATTGATCCAAGTGGGAGCATATCAGTCCTGCACGGGTCTGATTTTGGTGAACTGCAACCACCCGTACCCGTCATACTTAGACCCACACCCGAACCGTTTACCCGTCAGAAATAAAATATAATTCTGCAATCCACCCGACCCGTTATAAATGTATACCGACACCAGACCCGCACCGCAATGAAACTCAGCCAAATAGCTCAAAGACAAAAGTTTGTCACAACAAAACCAACAGGCTGTGCAAATTCGTTTCAGGAAGACATCAGCGCATGAGAATTCTCACTCACTTGCGGCGCTGATGCCGGGAGCTGTAGCCTAAGGCCCAGTCCCATTTCTATCACTTCACTATCACTTCCCCTCGATTTTGGCCCTAACACTCGGTTTGCGCGTTCATGTGTAAGTGTAGGGTGTCCCAATACTTTCGTGACCGAGGGATAGTGGCTTTCAGCCCTTCAAATCGCCCCTTCAAACGGAGGGAGGTCTGGTGCAGACTTCGAACGAAGTGAAGTTGAAGTGAAGATGAAATTACCCACGATTCTTTGCGAACTGCGTGTCGGTACCCGATCTGTGTCCGACTGCCCGAGCTGTGTCCCGTTCTCTCAGCTCTGGATAAGAACTTCAAAAATATAGTTACTATTGCAATTAAGCATGTATGTATATTTTTTAATGTTGGGATATCTTAGTTTGATGTAAATTCAGTTCAATTCCGCACTGGTGTGTTGAAACATGACTATTAGAAAGATCAATATATTTCCAAGTGCGCAAATCTTTCACCAGAATTACCAGAGCCTCTCATGTGGGTGATGATGATTGTCGATGACGGCTTTTGAACAGTTTACCCCGTTTAAGAGCCTTATATCCGTTCAGTCTTAACGATAGACGCATGAAACAGGTGAAGACGTTTTTATGCGAAGTGCTGTCCCATTTATTAGGGGAAGATCTGCACTTCTCACTACACAGTCGAGGGGTGTCTCATCTTGGAGGGAACTCGAAAACGAGTGCTAGTGTTAGGGAATAGAAATGGGACTGGACCTAAATCTCGCAATAAGAGAGATATTGGGGAAGAAACGTGCATATTATCTCCACGAAGACAAGACGTCAAGAGAGTCATCTTTAGGTGTTTTGTAGGCTATCAATGTAAGCGGCCACTTCGTTTTAGTAGCCTGCGGTAGAGCTTGAAACGGGCCTTAAAACTAAGACCCGAACCGGCCCCAGCCCGAGAGAACTCCACCCGAGCCCGCCCCGGCCCGTATGATTGACAGCTTCATAGAGCCCGAACCCGTTTGCAACCCGACATTTTTCAATTGTGCGCATATCAAAGCAGTCAACAATGAGTCATTTTTGCTGAACATTTCTACATTTTTTATTCAGATTAGTTAGCCTACAGATGTCTGAAGTTCAAGAACTTCAAGGCTAAAATAAATGATCTGCCCAAAGTTAAAAGAAAAATAACCAGTTGTCTTGCTGTCATACTTTAACATCACGTCGCACTTCTTGCATTTGACATACCCCACTGCCTCGTTTTTCTCATTGTGAACGTGCTCAAAATGTTTCCACACCTCCGACCTCGCATTTACTGGCTCGACCAACATGAATTCGCCAAGGGCTAATCTCCGTTTAACTTCTTCTACATCCATTTTGCATCTACTAACGCATGCCTGTAGATCGAACGTTAGGCGTATCATGTGATCGCATATTTGCCGCGCATCGGCTTTCAGCCCGAGCCCGAGCCGGGCCCGCTTGGAATATTGAAATTAGACCCCGAACCGGCCCGAACCCGGCAGGTCCTGTTGGGCCCCGTCGGGTTCGGGCAAATATTTCCAGCTCTAGCCTGCGGTGCCTCATCAGATCAAGCAGATCACACCACTTGCGGTTGTCATAGGCTAGACAAACAGTTTCAGGCAAGCTTTGCAGGCACTGAAGCCTAACAATGTTATTTCGTTGTCGGAGTTGACGACAATTCTTCCCACACATTAGATTTGAGTTTACTGGATGTAAGCTTTGGCCACAACTTTAAATTCTCATCTTGATGGTTTTCAACTCCTCCTCCTTAGGGGATCACGTTGTTAGAAAATTAAAGTGGCAGATAGTTCTGGGAATGGGGTCCGTGTACTTTTTCGTTCATTCATTATTCTATTTTGGAATGAAAGATGAAATTGAAAAAAGGGTGCAACTTCTTGTCTTGTTTACAGTAAAGCCATACACGCAGGAATGGCTGTAGGCTATTTGGTTTTCTGCATGTGTTGCCTCATACCATACCATAATAGTATTATAAAAAATTACAACATTTTTGATAATTTTTCAATGTGTGATATTTGTTTATTCATTTATTGAAATTCATTTGACTGACCCTTCCGTTTACCCGGAAAGAAAGTTTGCACCAGAGTCGCACCAGAAAAGGTCTAGATAGCGACCATACGAGGCATATGAAAAGACGCTCCACACGTAGCCGGAGCTAGAGACATAACAGAACAATAATAGAGTTAATTCTTTAGCTGGCAAGTTTATTAATGAGCTGAAGCGCGCTCTCTTGCTCTTCATACCACTGTTTTACGCACGTGTAATACACATTTCTCTTTGATATATTTGGGGCATTATCGTTGGGAAGCCATGTGTCCATGTAGACTACACAGGTAAAGGCTGGAGATGAGCTGGGAAGCTGATGGAAGATGCTGATAATCAGAGCTGTCAAAATCCTTTCTCAATCACAGTTGGTCTACCCTTCCCATCCTCTGTCCCTACTCAATATTGTGGTGGCGCTTGCATGCACTTGCTTGTGGCGCTATGGATATACGCATCTCACGAGGTTGTGAGCGTCACAAAATATTATTCGCACACTCATCACAGATCAACCACATCTTTTGAAGTGTAGCAACGTTCTGGAATAGTCTTGCAACAATGCTTGCAAAGTCGGTATTTGGCTCCAAATAACCCATGTAATAAAAAGTCAACCACCTAGTTCTACTTCCAGAATTACTTCCAAGTCATCCGAATTCTGGGTGCTTAACAAACCAAAGACGCAATTCAGATGGACGTTTTTCTTTATTGCTCTTCTCTTTTTTCTAGGATTCAGCGTTTCATTTTCAGTTCCTAAAAGATATCAAAACATGGCGCTTGGTTCCAATTCATAAGTGATATTCAAGCATAAAACACCATAAACGAGTCCTTATTCACTTCTTGTGCAACTTACAAAATAGAATAATGAATGAACGAAAAAGTACACAGACCGAATGGCATGCGCTGATGGATTTTACGTTTTATCATCTTAAAATGAATGAAGGGATTTTATATGTGGGCTGTAACTAAAATATAGGCCTAGCATTTCTTATTTTCATTTTTTGATTTTTGGAACATGATGTTTTGACCGCAATTAAGACCCGTGCTCTCCTGCTTCCGACCCGAACCGTCACCCGACGTAGTATGACATTTTTCAGCCGTAATATTTGCAGTTCACCCGTGGGTACCCGAACCCGTGCAGGACTCTGGAGCATATAGTGAAAATAAAAGAGGGCCTAGGATAGACCCTTGGGGGACATCACACTTGATCCACTTCAAGCAAGCAAGAACATTGTACAATAGGTTTACACACATCATCCAGTAAGGCCCTGAACCTGCTTCCTGCTACAAGATGTTCTCATTTTAAATGATCTTGTATCTTGTAGCTTGTTCCACTTTGTGTACAAGATCTTACACACATCATCCAGTAAGGCCCTGAACCTGCTACCTGCTACAAGATGTTCTCATTTTAAATGATCTTGTAGCTTGTTCCACTTTGTGGAACATAGACCTGAACAGTGTTTTCTACTGTCAACAGCAGTAGCTATATCATTTACAACAGCTGTGGCTGCAGTAATGGTGGCCCGCTCTAAAGCCAGATGGTAACACTTTAATTTACAGCCCGTGAAGTACTGCATAAGTATTAGGTAAGAATAATGTAACAAAAAGTATCAAGGGATAAATTACTGAGTGCTTACAGCTTAAGTTTGCTGGAGTAACACACGTTCACGCTTTATTTTACAGGCCGTGAAGTACTGAGTACGTACAAGTAAGAACAACGTAACAAAACAGAGCTTAATGTGTAATATTGCCAAAATTACAAAATAAGTGTGGGGTAGCCTGGATGCAGAAGCGTATAGAAATGGACATGCATAGGCAGAGGCAACGGTTCAGAGTTCTGCACCGGGCCGGGTACCCACGGGTGCCCGTACAATGTTGCTCAAACGGGCGAATTTTGATGTTCCAAAAATTTACGGGCGGACTTGCGGCCGGGTGGTTAATTATAAACGGGCGGGTAGCAAGTCAAACATAATTATATTGCAACCTGAAAAAAATAATATATCAGTGAAAATATGTGTAGCCGTCGTAACGAGAACGAAAACACCTTGCTTAACGTGACACACGTCACGAAATTTAAGTAGCCTAGGCTCAAGGCTACGATCAATCCCCGCCTCAAAGGCTGCAGTGAGAAAAAAGTCTTCCGCTGCATTTATTATCAAAGAACGCAGGACGTAGCTCAAACCTGGAATTGTGGATAATATAGCCTACTGTTCCCGCATGGTTAACGCTGGACAGCTTACATTTTTATTTTTCAACATTGGTACTTCTTCCATCCTTATTAATGCTGGCTGTAAGGGTTCTGAAAGAGCTCATGGCAGAGTTCAAGCTTCCACTCAAACTTACACACAGTATGATCGAGACACTGGATCATGGAAGTTAGCCTACATAATATTAAAATCCACATGCCAGTTTAATGCAAAATGTTTGAGAAAAAATAATGGCTACATGTTTTTATTGTGCTCTTCTTCTCACGCAGGCAGACGCTCATGCAGCACAGGTGACGTTGAGAGGTGCATGGGAAAATGCGCTTCAGTTTGAATGATTAATTTTATTTTATTTTTTCACAGGTACGGGCGGTTAACGGGCTGAATGTTAACAGGGCCGGGCGGATACGGATTTCACTTTGATATAATCACGGGTTAAAGGGCGGATGCGGGTTTATACTAGACGGTTCCGGGCGGGGGCGGTTCTCCTAAAGTGAACCCGTGCAGGACTCTGCAACGGTTTGACAAAGATGCCATTTATTTACAACATGGAAAATGAAACTAATTATAGCATTGTGATGGAGCACAAATTCTCCTGACCTTATTTTCTGCATTGAATCGATTAATTAAAATTAATTAATGGAAGACGAGTATGTTTAAGAGCAAATTGCCACAATGCGCCGAGCCTTTAAGAGCGTGCATCTGTCTAGTGGAAACGGGGACTCGCTTGCGAGAGAGACGGAGAAGTTGCTACCGAGGGTGGATACATTACTGCGGCGGGAATATTTGACGAGTACAGTTTCGTTCGTTTGTGAAGTTTGTAGCTCACTGGATTATCTCTGTCTCAAATATTGGCGTGGGAGAAATTGGCTACGAGGAATTATCCAACGTTTTGGAAAGGAAAAGCCTGCTGAAAGCTCTACATGGTGATGGTGGACTGGTGACAACCACAGACCGGTTTGAGAAGCAGTTTGCTCATCCACTCTATGGTCAAATCGTCCATGAGGCCTGCGTTTTCCTAGCCTGGCGAATGCCAAACTAAAATCACAAGTGATATTTAGTCTGGAGACCTACCTATTGCATTTCTCATAGCGGAAGCATCGTTTACGATTGTCCAGAGCCTTTTATTGGGCGCTACGAATGTCTATCATAGCGTCTGTACATACCTCGGAGCCAATACCAGAACCACCACGTGACGTAAAATGCAATCGAGGGCCGCACAAATCCCTTTATGTTCTGCGATTGGATACAGAAACCAGGCAAGAAAAACAGCCATTGTCACTCTGCTTTGCAGAGTCAAATGAAATAAGCGCGCAAAGGAGCATGGGAACTCCCATGCTAGCGTTTACCCAATTTCCCAAACTCCTGTTCTAACTTCCCTGAAGCCCGTAATCTGGATAGCGCGGACTTCATTTATCAATCTCTCCCTCTCGTTCCTCCATTACACCACACACCTCACGTCATACATACGTACACTCTGACTTGAACTATTATTTATTATTTCATTTTGGCATATATTGTACATTATCTTTATTCTATTTTGGCAAATGCTGTGATGAAATAATGTTTAAAACCTGTAGTTAAATTGTTACCACTGACGCAACTAGCGCATGTTAAAAAGAAAATGGTTCAGAAGGATGGGAGCAGGCTTCACTCCAGAGTCTTTTTGTAATTTTTAAGAGTGCTGGCCCAGCATTTATGCAGTCAAGATTCAGGAAAGGAGGCCGCACTATGCATATACACCTTTTATTCACACAGACGCGTTTCGGCGTTCTGCCTTCCACACTGAGGAAGGCAGAACGCCGAAACGCGTCTGTGTGAATAAAAGGTGTATATGCATAGTGCGGCCTCCTTTCCTGAATCTAAAAAGAAAATGGCCAATATTCAAATGTTACAAATAGCCTACATAAATGATCTGCTTAGAGAAGTGGGGGTACTGTTGAGAGTTTTGACAGAGCAAACCTCTGTAGTTGACCTTAGAGCTCCGTGTGTATTTTTAGGCCAAATTCTCACGGCTAGATCATGAAAGCCAGACAGTGTGTACTTCCTCTAATCAGTTTGTATGTCACGGGGCAATCGGTGTTTTGTACATGAAACGGTTGTGGGGTCAGAGGGTTGCTGTCTGTGATCAAGATATTTGGTGGTGGGCGTGTCAAACGCGTGGAATACGTATGTGCGTGTGTGAATGCAATGTAGGAAGTGTACCTGTAGACAGCCACCATAGAAACACAGGGGCTCCCACACACAGGTGTTTTAACTTGGGGGATAATTAGACAGGCGGGTGTTTGAATGACAAAAGGAGAGGACACAGAAAGTTTGGGAAGCGTGGGGGATAGCTGCATTCCGGTGCTTTAGCGTGTTAAGCACGGTGGTGGTGGCAGACTAAAGAGAAGCTGACGAAAATCCTGGTTGCGGATTCGAACAAGGAAAACGCCTACGGCCATCGCTGCTGCAGTTGCCTTCCAGTCATCCGACACCGTTGGGACAACGCTGTTACGGGCGCAGCCCGCTGCCTACTGATTCAACTGGGGGTGTGACGTTAGTCGCCCTCCACTAAGTTAAGTGGCTTGTAGCCTATGCTATCTACCCGTTGCTGTGTGTGCGTGTGCGACGACGCCGAAACAACAACTTTGTCTGGCACCGTTCTAGATGTTCAATTACTCAGTGGCCTCTTATGTGTGTGTGTGTGTGTGTGTGTGTGTGTGCTTTGCCGTGTGTGCTTTGCCCTGGCCATAAATCTAGCGGATTAGCCTCTCACTGAATGCATTGATTTGCCGTGATATTTGCAGTGCCACTTAGTTTGACCTGGCCACTGAAAGTATTATATGTCTTGGGACAAGTGGTGCCGTCTCCCTGACAGTACAGCGTGTGTGTGCCGCCATTAGCTCTTCCTTTCTTTCTCTCCTGGGCCGAAGCGAGGACTGTGCTGTGGTTCTGGCGGCCGTGTCATTGGCTCCGCCCCCCCACTACCTGTCCAGCGTGTGTGTGTTCAGCGGACCCAAATCACTCTCCTCTGCTCCTCCTTCCCAGTGACTGTGTGTGTGCTGTTCACCCCTGCTTCCAACGTGGCTGGATTGTGGGCTAAGCCCGGCGTGCCTGGACTGACCCTGAATTGACTTTTTTAACTAACAACAAACAAAAGAAACGGAACAGACTTTCTGGTTTAATAAAAATAATTATTTTCATAATTCAGTTGTTCTGCTGGTGTGTTGGGTGGCTACAGTGAACTCCTCAGATAAACACTAATTTCAACTTTGTTACATTTGGCGCTGCTGAGCAGGGTGTTTTTCTGTGTTGTAGTACTGTGCCTACCCAGCATGCCAGGGGACGAAGCCATGGCAGGGACCTCACAAGTAACAATGATGCCCATTTTTATGGGTGCCCCTTGGTCTCAAAAGTTTAGTGGGGTTGGGTCTGAGTTAAAATTCAGAGACTGGAAACAGCAGTTGGAAACCATGCTAAGCTTACAGACATTAAGTGAACCACAGAAAGCTAGCTTTGTTCTCAGCAACCTAGAGGGGGAGGCTAGACGGGAAATTCTAACTTTGGACTTGAAAAATAGGGACACCCCTACGAAAATTTTCAGTGCATTAGCCAAATTATATGGCGAGACCATCTCAATTGCTGCTTTAAGAACACAGTTTTTCAACTGTAGACAGGAAAGCACCCAGTCACTTAAGTCCTTCTCTCTCCGTCTGCGTGAATTGTTTTCAAGGTTAAAGGAGCGGCGGGATGGCTTGGCCAATGAGGACCCTGTGCTGCGTGACCAGTTCATAATGGGGTTGAGAGAGGACCATATTCGACGGGAGCTGAGACAACAGGTGCGGAGGAATCCAGAGCTGTCCTTTGAAGAGGTGTGGAGGGAGGCCATAGCCCTCGAAGAGGAACAAAATGACACGTGGCCTACAGCCTCCTGCTTAGCGGTGAGTAGACCTTCAGAAAACACCTCTAATGACTGGAAACAAACATTTAAAGCTGAAATCTTAAAGGAGGTTCGAGAACAAATGACTGTTATGACTAAGACTTTACTTGAAGAGTTTAGGAACGAACAAGCACCGGCATTTAGGCCACTACCACGCGAACGGTCATATTCCGATGGCGCGTGGCAGAGGCCAGCCAGACCAACGCCACGTTCACAAACACCCCCACCCCATATTAGGTATAAGTGGGACGCACAGGGCCAACCCATTTGTAACCAGTGTGGGGAGTCTGGACATATCAGTAGGCATTGCCCCCCTAAAGACAGCCAACAGGGTTTTTAGACTCGCCAGTCACTACGGGTCAAGTGACTGGACACTGCCAAAATGACCCCCAAACACTGCATGACAGAGACTGGGTAGCAGGCTCCTGCCCTCTAGTGACTGTAAAAGCTGACGGGAAAGATGTTCAATGCCTGCTAGACACAGGATCACAAGTGACTTTGTTTAGTGAGACACTTTGTAATGACCTTTTTGGAAGTAAGAACCATTGTACTGCTACTTTGCCATGGCTTACACTACAGGCAGCCAACGGGCTGCATATACCATATGTTGGATATATGATTCTTGATTTCCAGATTGGAGGAACTGATGTGCCCTCTAGGGGAGTAGTAGTTGTGAAGGACGATTGTTTGGGGGCTAAGAAGGCCATCCTAGGCATGAATGTTATATCCGCTTGTTGGCAGGAATTATTTAGCCGCCCAAACACCTCTGTCTATACCTCACGGTCCCACTCCCTAGGTAAAGAATGGGATACTGCCTTCGCAGACTGTAATCGGATCACTGCTACCACCAGTCAACGAGCTAAGCCCCGTACCGCTAGGCTGGCATACAATCATAGCGTCACCATCCCTGCCCAAGCTGAGGCCTTAGTGTGGGCAAAAGTTAACAATGATGCACCTATAGAGAACTGTCCAGTAATGGTTGAACCGACGGGGGGGACTTGGGGTGTGGAAGTGGCTCGGACGGTAGGTCATGTTCGGCGGGGAAGAATACCAATAAGGGTACGTAACGTACATCATCATCCAGTGACACTAAGGCGATTACAGCATCTGGCCACTATCTCTGCTATTGATTCTGACAATATCAGGGATGGACAAGACATTTCTTTGAAAATGCTTAGTCAAGATGTAGTTGAGGTTCAAGTGGTGCAGTCAGCTCAGGAGCCGAATGAGCGAGTTGAGGGGGCATCTAACATTACGGAGTTGCAGGGAGAAAATTTGAGCCCCTCACAGCAACAGCAGCTCCAACAGTTCTTGGCAAATTGGCAACACATTTTTTCTCAGCATGCGGAAGACTATGGTAGGACCACAGTAGTCAAGCACCATATTCCAACAGGGGCGCTGTTCCGGTGCGTGAGAGGTACCGGCCCGTCCCCCCAACTTTGTATAAAGAACTTCGTTCTCTACTTCAGGGCATGTTACAGAATGGTGTTATTCGGGAGAGTTGTAGCCCATGGGCAGCCCCTATTGTGCTAGTTCGGAAAAAATGTGGAGCATGGCGTTTCTGTGTCGACTACAGAAAGTTGAATAGTGTGACACATGCTTTTCCCTTGCCTCGAGTGGAAGAGTTGTTGACCAATCTGAATGCAGCTGAATTTTATTCTACCCTTGACCTCGCCAGTGGGTACTGGCAAGTGGAAGTGCAAGAATGTGACCGTGAGAAAACTGCCTTTACCACACCATTCGGACTCTTTGAGTTTGAGAGGATGCCATTTGGCCTTACTAACGCACCTGCAACTTTTCAAAGATTGATGCAGCGTTGCCTAGGCAACCAGTTGACGGAATCTGCGTTAGTATATTTGGATGACGTGATTTGCTATTCTAAAGATTTTTCTACTCATTTACAAGACCTTGAGAGAATCTTTCAGGCTATTGGACACTATGGGCTTAAATTGCGCCTCGATAAATGCCAACTTTTCCGCAGACAAGTGAATTTCCTGGGTCATGTTGTCAGCTGTAAAGGAGTAGCTCCAGACCCGGAGAAAATAGCCGCCGTCCAAGATTGGAAACCCCCTACTACAGTCCGTCAGGTCAGGTCCTTTTTAGGCTTCACGGGCTATTATAGGCGGTTTATTAAGGATTTCGCTAAAATTGCAAAACCCTTAAATGAGCTTTTAGTGGGTACTAGTCGCCATAGGGGTCGTTCTTCACCTCCAATACACTGGACACAACCATGCGAGCTAGCCTTTCAACAGTTAAAACAAAATCTGCTTGAAGCACCTGTACTGGCCTACGCTAACTTCGAATTGCCATTTATCTTGTATACAGATGCTAGTAACCATGGTTTAGGAGCAGTACTAGCGCAACAGCAGGATGGCTTGGAACGCGTCATAGCTTACGCTAGCAGAAGTCTCCATCCGGCTGAGCGTAATGACGCTTACTATAGTTCATTTAAAATCAAGCTACTTGCGTTAAAATGGGCCCTGGTTGAAAAATTTAAAGACTTTGTATGGGGCGCCCACATCATGGTAGTGACCGATAATAGCCCATTGGTACATCTACACTCAGCGAAACTGGGCCCAGTGGAGCTACGATGGGTAGCGCAACTGGCCAGCTTTGATTATGTCATTAAATACCGACCAGGGAAGGAGCATGTGAACGCTGATGTATTGTCACGGTTGCCAAGTAGCCAGTCTGTTGCGACAGGTTTCAGACCAAGGGCTGGGTCCGAAGATGAACTCTTGGTCAGCGCCGTAGGAGTGCACCCAGGGGAAATGCATGAGCCGGATGGCTGGGGGTGGGACCCTGTAAGCTGGCAAGCGTGGCAAAAGGGAGATCCGGTTTTGCAAATCATTGGTCATAGTTTGGCGGAAGGTAGGCTACCAAAAAGGGAGGAGAGGATGAAACGGGGTAAGGAAGTACAACGCCTCTTCAGCCAGTGGAAAAGGCTTGAATTGAGGGATGGTGTTATCTGTCGGAGGGTCCAAGATTGTAACACCCGGGAACCCCTTACACAGATTGTAGTCCCCATGGCTCAGACTCACTCCCTGTGGGAGGCTGTTCATCAGCATACTGGCCACCAAGGGCTAGAATGGACCCTATTCCTCCTTCGAAGAAACTTTTATTGGGCCAATATGGAGGGAAATGTACGGAACTGGATGCAGACATGCGAACGTTGTGTTTTGCGAAAGGCTAGGCCAGAAGGGAAAGCCCCCATGGTGCCTGTTATACCTCATGCACCCTTGCAAATTCTTGCTATTGACTTTCTGACACTTAGTAGGCCGACAGACCGTTTCCAGAATATACTAGTGATGACGGATCTATTTACGAAATTTTCCTGGGCTGTACCCACAGCCAATCAAAGTGCGATCGCAACTGCCCGAGCCCTTTGGACTCATGTCCTGCAACCCTTTGGTTGTCCAGAAACAATTCATTCAGACCAAGGGGCAAACTTTCAGTCTGAGTTAATTAGTGAACTCTGTCGTTTATATGGTTGCAAAAAAACACGTACCACCCCTTACCATCCACAGGGGAATGGGGGTGTGAAAGATTTAATCAGACACTTTTAAATCTTCTAGGCACCTTGGAGCTTGACAAACAGACAAAATGGACTGAATACTTGCCTTCATCTGATTTTTAGATTGTGTATTTTGTTATGGATTTTATGGTATTTCATGCATAAATGCCTAACTTGCATATATAAAGGTAATATCTCCAAAAGTTTGCAATACATTTGTCTTTGCTATGATGTAACTAATCAACTGGATAAGTTTCATAGTGATATCTGTTCATTTTAAATTTTTAGATTGTGTATTTTGTTATGGAGATTATGGTACATTTTATGGATAAATGCCTAATTTGCATATATAAACATAACATATCCAAAAACTTCCAATACATTTTTTCTTTGTTATGATGTAACTAATCAACTGAAGAAGTTTCATAGTGATATCTATTAATCTAAAATTTTACCCTATTCAACTCAATTTGACTTAGATTGTTGGGCACAACTTTGCCCTTTAACTTAGAAAATATATATGTTCCACTCCATCTACGGCGGTCGACTTTTAGTATGTGACCAAGAAAAACCATGAACCGTTTCTGTTGCAATTTTTTTGTCGATTTGCGCTAGATTGACTGGACTGCATCTGTTAAGCGTCTTTTTCAGATCATTGAAAAGACATCTTATTAAAGTGGTCTTTTCAGAATGTATGTTTTGTTGAAACCACGTCTTCAGTGGCATTTTCTGGTCATTGAAAAGACATCCTTTAAAAGCTGTTGAGACGCCTGTTCAACGCCTTTTTCTGGTCTTTGTAAGGATGTGATTTAAAATAGGTCTTTTCAGCATCTATTGGTTGAATCCACGTTTACACAGCTTCTTTTTCTGGACGTTGAAAAGACGTGTTTTAAAAGCGGTCCTTTCAGCATCTATATTTGGTTGAAACCACATCTGTTAAGTGTCTTTTTCTGGTTGTTGA
>JAODXP020000032.1:14472307-14502556 GCA_027497455.2 Sardinella longiceps | reverse complement strand
ATCTGGATAACCTCTACTTTTTGCACTAGGGCTCAATAAGTGACTTACACAATTCAATCATATTAAAAACATATTCAGAATATTCAGATGGAAAATATTTATTAGTTAGCGTACATTATACAAAATGGTCACATTGCAAAGGATATTAATCCAGATGAGAGTGACTTCATTTCAGAATGTTTACTCTTCTTTGGCAGCCTTGAATGGAGAAAAAGCAAAGAATGAAGTAGTTAAATTCCATTTAATATTAACACAGAAAATTATGCATAACTTCAAAAATTAAAATGAAAATTGAAATACATTATTTTACCTTTCCACCATCACGGCTCTTGGCCCTGAGTTTGTTGACCTGGGACTCAGCAATGTCAGCACGCTCCTCAGCCTCCTCCAGCTCATGTGCTACCTTCCTCAACTTGGACAGGTGGACATTGGCTTGTTCCTCCTGTCGAGAGGAAATGTGTTGAGGAAATACATTCAATTTCAAAGCACTTGCCATTTGTGCATCAAAAAGTCAGGGTGACATAGAGGCTATGAAAGAAACCACTCACAGCTTCCTCAGCCTGTCTCTTGTAGGTCTTGACCTTCAGCTGCAGCTTGTCAACCAGATCTTGCAGTCTGGTAACATTCTTCTTGTCCTCCTCAGTCTAAAGAGAAATAGAACAGTATTAAGCTTGTCCAAAACCCTATACTGTGTAATGGAGTGAGGAGAGTTGTCTGTACCTGGTAGGTGAGTTCCTTGACTCTCCTCTCGTATTTACGGACTCCCTTGACAGCATCAACACCACGCCTCTGTTCAGCCTCAACTTCACCCTCCAGCTCACGGACCTTAATGTAGAGAATGTTTAAATGTAAACACTACTGTCTATAACATAATTATGATTTGAGGTGTATATTTTTCAACTGCAAAGTATGGTACCTACCCGGGATTCCAGTTTCTGGAGCTGTTTCTTGCCACCCTTCATGGCCAGATTCTCAGCCTCATCCAGGCGGTGCTGCAGGTCCTTCACAGTGACCTCCAGGTTCTTCTTCATCCTCTCCAAATGAGCACTGGTGTCCTGCTCCTTCTTCAGCTCCTCTGCCATCATGGCAGCCTAAATATGGCCCAATGTTTTAATGTTTTCAATTAAACAACCTAGATTAACTGTATGCCCAACAAAACAGTATCCCCTAATTGACAAAATACATAACTTACATCAGTAATGGCTTTCTTGGCCTTTTCCTCAGCATTTTTAGCCTCCTGGACAATGTCATCAACTTCACCTTGGACCTGAACCAAGTCAGACTCAAGCTTCTTCTTGGTGTTAATCAGGCTTGTGTTCTAGAGTTCACAAAATCAGACCATGCGAATTAGAAGTTGAAATAAGAGCATGGTGATTTCATTCTTAGAATTACTATTATTATTAAAATAAGAAAGAAGAAAAAAGTTCTCTCTACCTGGGAATGCAGCAGTCCAACACGCTCACTGGCATCAACCAGTTCCTGTTCAGCCACTTTGCGGCCTCTCTCTGTCTGCTCCAGAGCAGCTCTCAGCTCCTCAATCTCAGCCACCATCAGGCCATTCCTGCGCTCCACCATGGCAACCTGTTCCTTCATGTCTTCCTGTCCTCTGACTGCATCATCAAGGTGCAATTGTGCATCCTAATACAACAGGGAGGAAATTATTGGGAGATACTACTACTACTACTAATAATAAGACATAAATGCAATTTGACATTGTGATTCACATTAAACAATGTTGAGATATCTACAGCACCATACGGACATAATGTACCTTGAGCTGACCCTGGACGTTCCTCAATTGTTTCTGGGACTCAGCAGCCTGGCGGTTAGCATGGCTCAGCTGAATCTCCATCTCATTGAGGTCTCCCTCCATCTTCTTCTTCACTCTCAGGGCATCATTCCTGCTCCTGACCTCGGAATCCAGAGTACCCTGCATGGATTCAATCACCCTCTGACTGTTCCTCTTGATTTGTTCCATCTCCTCATCCTTCTCTGCAAGCTTCCTGTCAATCTCACCCTTGATCTGGTTGAGCTCAAGCTGGACACGAAGAATCTTGGACTCCTCATGCTCAAGAGTTCCCTATTAGAATGACAAACAGAATTTCACAATGTTTGATTTTTGATTAGATAAGTCTGGTGTTAAAGGTCTTTATCCTGATCTATGTAGTTTACCTCAGCCTCTTCCAGTGCAGTCTGGATCTCAGCCTTCTCTGTCTCAACAGTCTTCTTGGCCTTCTCCAGCTCATGAATGCTCTTGCCAGTCTCACCCAGCTGCTCAGTCAAGTCAGAGATCTCCTCTGTAGAACAGTGAATGTAGTATAATTAGAATACTGTCCATGCTCCTGAATATTAAGGCAAAGTACTTGCAGGCCATTTATATCTAAGGCAATGTGAGCTCTCAAGTTTTCTGTAACCACAGAAAGAAATTTCCCTTGCTGAAAGTTTGTTTGAAGTCTTTTCCTTCTTTCTATCTTAACTCACGTTGGAGGTTCTTGTTCTCCCTCTTCAGGGTTTCCAGGTGGTCAAGAGACTCCTCATAAGAGTTTTTCATCTTGAACAGCTCAGTGCTGAGAGAACGAGCCTCTTTCTGGGCACCCTCCAGCTCTGCTTGACCCTCCTCGAACTTCTGCTTCCACTCTGCCAAGACCTTTAGGAAGTAATCACCATTTTACAAAAAGATTCAATAGAAAAAATCCATTAATATATCAGTGCAATAATAGGTATATTACCTTGTCAAAGTTCCTTTGTTTCTTGTCCAGATTGGCAGCCAGAGCATTGGCTCTCTCTACATCAATCATGAGGTCCTCAACCTCACCCTGGAGTCTCTGTTTGGTCTTCTCCAGGGAGGCACACTTAGAGTTAATAGCCTCAATTTGCTCCTCAGCCTCCTGCAAGCGCTGGGCAAGCTTTTTCCTGAAAAAACAATGCTTTGGGTCAATCAGTGGGAATATGAGGACAAAATTTGGTAAATATCTTGTCCTTAAATTGAAAAAAAAACTCAATCCCAATAAAAAATATAGTTCTTTGGATTGGATTCTTATTGAATTTCCATGGTAGAAAATTGCACATTTGGATGGTGAATATTTTGTGGATGATCACCTCAGAACAAATTTATATATGACACTGGAGTGTAATGGGCACAACAGTATTGTACAATGAGTTTAGGGTTTGGGGAGGAGAACTATTTACAGCTGACTAGTAATTCTTGTGATTGCGTGACAGCTTGTTGATGTTTAAATTGTGGTGATTTTTAGAACTTTGTAAATAAAACATGCTTTCTCCAGAGTATACACTGAACCACATTTCATAAATTAACTTATAGTGATTTTTGCACTCCAGGTCATGGAATAGCCTATGTAGAAATACCCAAAATGTATTCATAGAAGTGAAAGTACTAATTGAACTTGAAACTGAAGCAGTCCTTAGAGTTACATACTTGGACTCCTCAAGCTCCTCAGTGCGCTGGATAGCATCAGTTTCATACTTGGTCCGCCACTGAGCTACCTCACTGTTGGCCTTGGACATGCCACGCTGCAGCTCAGCCTTTGCCTCCTGCTCCTCCTCAAACTGCTCCCTCAGGAGGTCACAGTCATGACGTGCAGACTGAACAGCATGGGCCAGGGCATTCTTGGCCTATTTAAGAAAGAAATAAACATGTAATCATTCCTATCAGAGTAAATTCAAGGTGATAAGGATGACAATGATGACAACCCGTGATTTTACCTTGACTTCCTCTTCATTCAGTCTCTTCAGCTCCTCAATTTGCTGAGTGAAAGCCTGTTTGCTTCTGGTCAGTTGAGACACAAGAGCATCTTTCTCCTCAACCTGGCGGCCAAGCTCACCTGATTAAGAATTATAGCACTTTTTAATATATTTGAACGACAGACTGTTAGCACTAGAAACACATGTTTTCACTGTTTACCATTTTCAGTCTGAAGTCTTGCTCTCTGACCACTGAGGTCGTTGACCTGGCGGACACCCTCATCACTCTTAGCCTTGACTTCACTGAGTTGGTCCTCAAGGGTGCGGCACATCTTCTCCAGATTAGCCTGTTAGTGAAACCCACACACAACGTTTTTGATTAATTAAATTGCTAAAACCAATTTGTTATGTTGTTCACCTATAATTGTATGAGGAATGTGGAGATGTTAATTCATCAAGGAAATGAGTAATTATGCTGACCTTTGCTTTGGCAACAGCCTCCATGTTGCTGGAAAGATCATCAATCTCCATCTTATATTCACTCTTCTCCTTCTCAAGCTTCTGCTTGACACGTTGGAGGTTGTCGATCTGCTCTCCCAGCTCAGCTACACTATCAGCCTGCTTCTTGCGGAGAGCTGCAGCAGTGGCTTCATGCTGCAGAGTGGACTCTTCAAGGTCACGGCGCAGCTTCTGGAACTCAGCCTCACGCTTCTTGTTCATCTCAATCTGAGCCGCAGTGGCACCACCAGCCTCCTCAAGCCTCTCACTGATCTCCTCAAGTTCCCTGGAGAGATCAGCTCTCTGCTTCTCAACCTTGGCACGGGCAGCGCGCTCAGCCTCAATCTCTTCCTCCAGCTCCTCAATGCGGGCCTATTGGCAAAAATATTACTAAATCAAGACAGGAAGGTCCTGAAGTCGAATTTTGTTAGATAGGAAACTGTCATACCTGAAGCTCTTTGATCTTCTTTTGAAGCTGTGCACCTAGTGACTGTTCATCTTCAATCTTGCTGAGAAGCTGGCTTGTCTCAAAGTCCTTCCTGTTTAATTGTAAAAAATTAAACAGCAGCATTTGGTTATAATGTTTACGATGGTTGTAATGGTTCTGAAACTTTTGAATAATTTTAATGGAATTCTACATTACTTCCTGTAAATATATTTACTATTTATACTATTTATATTTATTATTTCTCTATTATTTCTCTAAAAATGTAAAACTTGACAATATCAGCAGTACTTCTTCAGTTTCTCCTCAGACTGCTGCTTGTCATTCTCCAGATCCATGATGTTCTCCTGAGACAACTTCAGGTCACCCTCAAGCTTTCTCTTGGCTCTCTCAAGGTCCATGCGAAGCTTCTTCTCTTGCTCTAATGAACCCTCAAGCTGTGGATTTAAAATATCACCTCAATACATGCTGTTATACAGTATATATGAATGATAGGTTACACATTTGGACCAAACTCACATCATCAACTTGCTGTTCAAGCTTAGTCTTGGATTTGGTCAGAGTGTTGACTTTGTCTTCCTCAGCCTGAAGATCATCAAGAGTCTGCTGGTGGGCCTCTTGTAGGCCTTTCTTCTCCTTGGTCAGCTTGGCAATGGATTCATCTTGAGAGGCCATTTCCTCAGTCAGGTTCTTAACCTGCACATAGAAAGTTTTATTGTTACATCCATTAAACTTGATAAACACCTCTTAGCACATACACATTGCCTTTAAAATATGGAATCTGAACCTTGTTCTCAGTGGCATGCTTCTCCTTCTCCACTTTGGCCAAAGTCAGCTCCAGATCATCAATGTCTTTCTTGAGTTCAGAGCACTCATCCTCCAGTTTCCTCTTCTTGGCAGTCATCTCAGCATTGATTTCCTCCTCATCCTCCAGCCTCTCGGTTGTCTCTTTGAGTTTGGCCTCAAGCTGGATCTTACTCTTGATCAGTCCCTCACACCTCTCCTCAGCATCTGACAGGTTCTCAGAGCCCTAAATGTAAGACGTTACATTGCATATTAATTATGAGTGTGTTTTGAATGTGGCTTAAAGCAGTGACAGAAACATTCCAATAGCAATCAACATACAGATGACACTTGGAGTGACAGGTCATTCCTCTCTTGCACCAGAGCCACCATCTTCTCCTCAAGTTCCTTCTTCTTGGCCTCAACCTTGGCATGGGCTGTCTTGAGTTTCTCATGCTCCTCCTTCAGGGTGGCCAGCTCCTTCTCAGTCTCAGCGCTCTTCAGCAGAGGCTTGATCTTGTAGTAAACCTTCATCCATGGCCAATGCTTGACATTCATGAAGGAGCGAATATTCCACTGGATTGTGTAGATTGACTCCCTATGAATTGAATTTCACATTTTAACTTGCTATATAAGTAAATACAGTAGTTAATGGTATGGGCCCATATACTACAAGCATTTTGCTTACAATGTTTTGTTTTGTTTTTTTAATTATTTTAGATACATTTTTTAAAATGGTGTAAATGTCAACAACAGTGAATTTCCAGACATTTCTAATTATTTCAGTGTTTGCAAATTACCTCCTCTCCATCATCTTGACGAATTCCCTCCTCATCAGATATGCACGACAAAGAGCCTGAGTCATTGTGACCAAGGCTGCCAGTTTTTCATCTCTCATCTCCTCAAGGGTACCCAGAAGACCAGCTTTGAAAAACACCTTTGAGGTAGAATTAAAACTTATGTGAGCCACATATGGAAAGAAGCATGAATCATCTTGAGTTACAGATCTGCGTTTAGGATTTTACCTTAGTGTGTCCAAACTTGTACTGGGTGTGATCAACATCAATTGATCCCAAGAGCTTCTCTGATGCTTTCTTGTTGTCAATGAACTGACCCTCAGGGATAACACTGGCATTTAGCACTTTGTATCTGTAAAATAGAAATAATGTTTTTTTATTGTTGTTACTGGCACATAACCTACTATCTCCCCCTCTCCCCTCAGTGTTTTGCTTTGCCAGTATACCTCTGCTTGAAGTCACCATAGAGGATTCTGCTTGGGAAACCCTTTCTGCAGATTCTGATACCCTCCAGCACACCATTGCACCTGAGCTGGTGGATGACCAGGAAGTTCTGCATAAGGCCTGTCAAAAAAGGCATATTTTTTTCATATAAATCGAGCCTACACATTGTACATGTGCATGTACAATACACATTCTCCACCTAAAGCCATTTACCTGGTTTCTTAATCTCATTTGGAATCAGGCAACGCACAAAGTGAGGATGGGTGCTTCTCAGGTTGGTCATCAGTTTACCCAAGTTCTCCTGTTAAGAGTAATGTAGTGTTATTTTTTTATACCGATAATTAAAGTAAATTGTTTCACTTTCAATTGATTCACTTAGTGGCAAGGTATACATACTCTGAACTGAGAGGACACAGTCTGCATTGAACCACCCTTCTTCTTACCACCCTTTTTACCACCACCACTCTCTGTTGACATACAATGATCAATTCATTCAAATAATCGAATCAATTAGAAATTGTTAGAATAGACATTTTTGTATTAACTCAGACTTATGTATAAAATAATTATACCTTCAACAACAGGTGGGTACAGAACAGGCAGCAGTTTCACTCCTGACTTCTGGTACAACTGCAACACAGACTCGTTCAGTGGATCCTTGTTCTTGTCCAGCCAGCCAGCAACGTTGTAGTCCACAGTACCAGCATAGTGCACCAGGGAGAAGTGGGCCTCAGCCTTGCCTTTGGCAGGTTTGGGCTTCTGGAAGGCATTGTTCTTGCCAAGATGCTGATCATACAGCTTGTTCTTGAAAGTGGTGTCAGAGGCCTTGGGGAACATGCACTCCTCTTCAAGGATGGCAAAGATACCCATGGGCTGTTAAAACAATGATTACTTAGGTTAAAAACTGGGCATCAATAAACAGTACACAGTTATAGCACTACAGTGTAGATTTCTATCATTGATCAAAATTGACCTTCTCAATAAGTTCAATGCAAGCGGCCAAGTCCATGCCGAAGTCAATGAACGCCCATTCAATGCCCTCTTTCTTGTACTCCTCTTGCTCCAGAACAAACATGTGATGGTTGAAGAACTGTTGCAGTTTCTCATTGGTGAAGTTGATGCACAGCTGTTCCATGCTGTTGAACTGTGTGCGGAGAAGTAATATTATTTGAGAATGGACAGCTTGTAAGTTAGCTTAAATGTGAATATAATTGGAAAATACACTTTTTTAACTAAAAACAAAGTGTTATCCTCACATCGAAAATCTCAAAGCCAGCGATATCCAGCACACCAATAAAGAACTGCCTTGGCTGCTTTGTGTCCAACATCTGGTTGATACGGATGACCATCCACAAGAACATCCTCTCATAGATAGACTTGGCTAAGGCCATAACTGAGTTATAGACCTAAACAAGATGCCAGAGTATTGTCTCAGTTGTCATGATTACCATTTATGATGACCGTAAAGCATAATCAACAGTGAACTGTACTCCTTGCAATGGGATAAATAATACCTGTGGCACAGTCTGACCCTTGGTGACAAACTCATTTCCGACCTTTACTCTTGGGTAACATAAACCCTTCAGCATATCAGCAGAATTCAAGCCCAAGAGGTAAGCAACTTTGTCAGCATCTATAAATAAAAAAACATTGTTACTGTAAATTCCTGATTTTGCCAATCATGACGCATTTTTTGGACTTTAGTATCTTATGAAGGAAAGTTGATAAACTGTTGATATACTTCAGAATATATTCCAATTTAAGTGCAATTTGATTGCAATTTTGCAAGTCTGGTTAACACTTATACTATTGAGATGGTATTGAGAAAGGTCTTTTGATGGCATTGAGAGGTGCCCTCTCTGAACTACTACTGCTTTATTTGAGGGAGGGCACAACTAAGTCACATGATAGCTCTTTGGCCATGCATCTCTCCAAATTTGTCAAATTTGAGGCAAAAATGTTTTCCCATTCATTGTCTCCTTTAAAAGTATTACTAGAATTAATTCAAGTCAGTTTAGTTTTTAAACCTACCCTCTGTGCCATCAGGCTCAGCCTGCTCCTCACGCTGCTTCTGCTTGAACTTCATGTTGCCATGATGGAGCACAGCACCAGTGAGTTTGTAAATGGTGACTTTCTCCTCATTACTGAAGCCCAGGATGTCAATTGCAGTCTGAAATTTCAAGACACACATATTTTTAATGAAATATCCTTACTATGACTTTCATTATCAAAGAACAAAAGCTTTGAATAACTTACATCTGTGGCATCCAACTCCTCTTTGTCATCAATGCTGGCCACAGTAATCTGACCCTGACTGCACATGGGGAAGTCATAGGGGTTGGTTGTGATGAGGGACATCTCTATAGAGGGTGTGAAATTGGAGAGAGTCTTGCATGTCAATCAGTTCATTGTGTTGTGTTGTGTTGTGCTGTGGTACTATTATATATTATAAATACAAATAAATAAATAAATAAACAAATAAATAAATACTATATTTACAGTTAGCTGAAACTATGGACCTTACCAACTAGCTCAGGCTTGTGGTTGGTCATCATCTGGTAGAAGATGTGGTAGCCTCTCTCATCAGAAAGCTGGAATGTCACTCTTGACTTCTCCAGCAGATCTGTTTACCCATCCAAAAATATACTATGTGATAGGTGATAGCTAAATCTATAGTGTATATTATGACCATGTCTCCTGCAGATGTACTGTAATATGCCTATTAGATATACACATACTTTACATCATATGAAACAAAGGTCTATTATATAGTGTATGTGACCATATAACAGTTTTGGTCTCAAGATATTTTGAGATATGGAATGCACCAAAAGATGCATGAACATTTCTGTCTCCATTAAATGCTAGACTTAAAGTGAATTTAGAGTTGAATTTAGTTATCAGTGGGAAACTGTATTTAGATGTGTGTAAAGTACATACAGTATATGTGGCCATATATTACATTTTGTGTGTGCAGAGGAAATTTTAATGAAACAGAATTTTGGCATAGAAAATATATCAATGTGTAATGCTAATGATGATACTTACAAGTCTCAATATCAGCACTAGCCAGTTTTCCACTTGTCCCAAAGTGAATTCTGATGAATTTACCCTATGTGAAATAAAGCAGTGTCATTCCAATCAAGAACTTTGGATTGGATTCTGTAAACACAGACTAATCGTTTTTGTGAGGAAATTAACTTACAAAACGGGAAGAGTTGTCATTCCTCACAGTCTTGGCATTACCATAAGCCTCCAGCAGTGGGTTAGCAGCAATAATCTGGTCTTCAAGAGAGCCCTGCAAATTAAATACACATGAAATGTCACAGCTTTCACGTCTTTATTTGTATTTTCCCAGTGGTTCTTACTTCTTTTCAACTTTATTATTATTTTTGTATTACCTGGATTTTTCCAGCTGCCTGTGGTTTGTCGTCTTTTTTGCCACCACCTACTGCAATTGTTGCAAAGTACTGGATGACACGCTTGGTGTTCACAGTCTTTCCAGCACCAGATTCTCCACTAGATTACACATAACATGTAATTATTATAATCATATCATTATCCAACAATAGTAATAGGAAGTTATAATGTCTTATAAAATTTACAAAAACATATTAGTTTGTTATCACTTACGTGATCAGAACAGACTGGTTTTCCCTGTCTGTAAGACAAAATGAAGTTTGGGTTTGTAGAGAAATTGATCATTTAAACGTGGTATGAAAAATAAATGTAAAAGGAAAATATTAGCTTAGATTAAAAGCTTACCTTGGAGCATGAACTGGTAGGCATTGTCAGAGACAGAGAAGATGTGGGGTGGGGCCTCCATGCGCTTCTTGCCTCTGTAGGCAGACACCACTTCTTGATCATACACTGGGAGCCACTTGTAGGGGTTCACAGTGGCGCAGAAAAAGCCCAGAGTAGGTCTGCATGAAGGAGGGACAAAAAGAGTTATTTTGTGCCACTCATTTGTCAATTGTAAACATTTGTACTGGAAAAGAGCTTACATAGATCATCCATGCTGCATAACGCTCTTTGAGGTTATACAGGACAGAGGCTTCATTGAGATGGGTCATCATGGCCATGTCTTCAATTTTGTCAAACTTGGGAGGATTCATGGGGCTGACATCATCCTCCTTCACTGTCCTTTCCTTAATGTCAGGAGATAAAATAAAATGTAATGAAAGACATACAGTAAAAAAGCGCACATAAACCATTGTCCTTTCCTAAAACATGGCAGACAAAAAAGACAAAACATGGCAGACAAAAATTTACAAGTCACACGACACCAAGAAGGGGAAACATACAGTAATTAGGCACAGTGAGGACAATAAATCTATACTGTTAAGTTATATATTAAGTTATATCAAAGTTTCATTATTAAGATTGAGTTATTCCCCGAAAAGGTATAACGAAATATTTGAAAATATAAAGGATCTACTCAAAACATTATAGTGCCATGCTATAGCCTAGTACAAAAAATAAATAGGCAAAACAATAAATTAAATTCCACGTATCATACCTCTTTAGTGTCAAGGACTTCAACAGTGACTTTGCCACCCTCTCTCTTTTTGATTGTAGCCTTCAGGTACAGATCCTCCTTGTCAGCCACATAACAAGCTGATTTTGCATCAAAGGGCTTGGTCTGGGCCTCAATTCTCTCCTTCTCAGGCTTACGGAGGTAAATGGCAGCCTTGCCATAAATGGCCATGTCCGCATCCCCCATGGTTGCTGCTGGTTACTACAATTTAAGACAAATGTTCAGTCATCAGAAGATAAGCATAGTCTTCCTTTTACTGACAACAAGTATGACAGAATGTGGATAATGTCAAAGATCATGCCACTGACACAGTAAAATAACTCTTGGGCTAACTAAATTTGCTAATTTAATACCAATCAGCTCTACAAATACATGGAAATTTTGAGTTCATGAATTCCAGCAGATATGCAGAAATTTCCATGAAATTAAAAAATCATCATACATTTAAAGCTGTATTCGGCAACTCTTTTAAAGTCAAATTTGTAGAATTGTCTCGTTACTAGGGAAGAAGTACATGAAAAAAAAAAAAAACGATTTCTCTAGCTTCATCTAAACCCTATAATCATTTTTTTTAATGAAAATCCAGCTCTCCCTGTAGCGTTCCACCGATCAGGTTCGGAACTTATTCATAACTTTGTAAAAACAAGTGAGGGGAAAGACCAAAATAAAGATATTTCTGTTGTATATTCCACTGTGAATTTTTTCAGCTACAATAAAGTAAGAGTAGTCCATTGTAAAGTTGTAGGGCCTTTCTGAAAAGTTAAATGTTTTCAAGTCGGAGTAAACTGATCTATACATTTAGACTTATGTGCACAACTTAAGTAATTCTACACCCAAGTTTAAGATACAGACACTTTTTTTTGTCTTTCCCACTTTTTTTTGTCTTTCTCAGACTTCTCCGTCACCTACTGAGCTTGAAAGCATTGGCTGATCAAAACACATGTTTCTCCTCATGGAAGTGTTGCCAGGGTCTCAATAGTCTACATTTTACCGACGTCTATTGACTCTAGAGGGGAGGAGGGAAGGGAAATGATGTGGAAGTAGCTAGACCAGATACATGTGAAATTAAATGTTTTAGGAGGCAGAGTGCTGTTGGTAGGAATAAAAACAGGGACATTTTATACAAAATAGAGTGAATAGGGAAATGCCAGCCAATGCAAACTGGTGCCAGGTAAGAACTTCTCAGTTTTGTTTTCTCCGTTTTTGCAAATTGTTCTCACTGACAGTTCTGACAGTTGAACAGGGCTAGGGATTGATCGACTTTGGATGACATTTTGTAATGAGCGAGTAAATACAGATAGCATTGCTTTATAGACTCATGCCGCTGCCTCTTTGCCCCGTAGTGTTCAATGTGCCCTTTTGAAAATACTGGTAATTCAAGGAAACAATAACATACTGTACAACTCAGAAAGCTGATTACTGTGAAAGGTAGGCCTCTGAGTCAATCCAACTTGCAGTTTGAAGATAATGCCATATTTTGTTTTAACTAACATAGAGCAGCTTGTTTCTTTTTCAACTTTGCAAATGTTTTGAGAAATCAGATTAATTAATGTCTTACCTTTTCTTTCCCAGACCAGACGAAATTTCAAGTAGTGTCTGAAAGAAATAAATTAAAAGCACTAAGTAAAACATCTTACAACAACTAAAAACAATTGCAATAGTCCAAAGTTGATGTGGGCCTTTCATGCTCTTGACAAGACGGCATCCCAATAGCCGTCTCTTGCTGTGTGTAAATGCACTGGTTAGAGATGACTTACTGCGCACTGAAACTGGCCTCTTGAAGTCCTACTCCTCCTCCTCCTTCTCCCTCTGCATCTCCTTATATTGGGCATCCTCTGCAAACTAAGCAATTTACTAATAAGGCATTAAGGCACTAATAAGGCATGCGGTTTGATTTATTTAAAGATGACCTCAAACCTTTTGTCTTGTATAATCACAAAAATAAATAGTTATTTAAAAATGATGATAATTCAACATGTGACATTCAAACTCAACATTTTGCAATTGTATTTGGATTTTTCATTTTGTGTTTAATTAACTCAATCATTTATGAAACACCTTTAAAGTCATTTAAACAATTGGGAAATTGGAAGGACCTATGAAGGACCAATCCCATAATACAGTTGAATACAATACAAAGTAGTTTATTTGGCCAATAATTTTACATGACATTGTAATAAATGTATTTTTATATTAGATTTCACATTGTTTGTTTATATTTTATGTATGTGATAAATTTGTTTACAGTGGTTTATAAATGTTAGGGCACTAAATTTTTTCTCACTGATTTATTATGTCCTTGTAATAAATTAGCCTACATGAAATTAATATAGGGCTGTCTAATCTAACGTGGCATATTCTATTTATGCTCCATGTGCATGCACAGCATATAGAACTACTAAGATTTAGGGCAGCTTTCCAAAAGTAGAGGGCTCAGCAGCAGCCGTTTTACTGCCGGTGTTCAGTGACACATTTCTTGTGAGCTTGTAAGACTCGTGGACATCTACATTACTCCCAGTGCAGCATGAAACAAAATGTATGTATCAGAAGGAAGAAAAAGCTATAGTGCTTACTGAAGTCTTCCTTAACCCTATAAACATATAAGTGTTCACCATGTTGATCTAAGGAGGCGCTTTTATCGCTTTATGTATGTTCCACCAGCTTTCAATGCTGTAGCATGGGCATGCTGTAGGGGCTGTATGTAATGTGAGGAGCACAGTAGGGTCACTGTAGCTTACTGGAGTTCTGAACTTGTGATAGGCAATTGTTCATGGTAGTTTAATGTTTAATGTAGTCGCATCATTTAAAATAGCCTGTCTACGTTATCGCCTTATCCATTTCCATTTGCATATGTGATAGCTTCGTCACATAGACAATAAATCTATTAAAAAATACCCTGTTATTTCATCATCATCATCAACCATTCTTTATTCAGGGGAACTTGACTGAGCTCTAGGCTCTTTTACAGCAATGCCCTGATAGGAAATAACAATCATAACAATATAAGACAAAATAAACAAAATAATAATACAGATTTCACACACAAAAAACTAACAAACAAACAACAACAACAATAATATAATAATAATAATATTAATAATAATAATAATAATAATAATAATAATAATAATAATAATAAAAACTACAAACAACTTAAAGTCAAGTCAAGTCACATTTATTTGTATAGCACGTTTCACACAACATAGTTGCTCCAAAGTCCTCTTTTAAAAAACAGATAAAATAATAATCATGATAAAAATGATAATGATATGCAAATAACAAAAAAAAAAAAAAAAAAAACAAGGAGAGTAATAAAATAAAATAAAAGAGAGAGAGAGAGAGAGAGAGAGAGAGAGAGAGAGAGAGAGAGAGAGAGAGAGAGAGAGAGAAGGGGGTTAGGGGGTATTAAAGGCTAGGGAAAAAAATTAAAAGTGCTTTTAATTTAGACTTAAAAAGATCAATAGTATGAATGGACCTAATTTGGGAGGGGAGACTATTCCAGAGCTGAGGAGTAGACACAGAAAAGGAACAGAGAGAAGAACTTTTGATGAAGATCTGAGTGGCCTAGAAGTACTGTATGGACCCAATAGGTTGCAGATGTATTGTGGTGCTGAATCATGTAGGGCTTTAAAAACAAATAATAACAGTTTAAACTCAATTTTATATTTCACTGGCAACCAGTGCAGTTCACAGAGCACAGGAGTGATGTGATCACGCTTCTTAGTTCCAGTGAGTAATCTTGCAGCAGCAATTTGAACCATTTGTAATCTCGCCAAAATAGAGTCCATTACAATAGTCCAATCTTGAAGTGATGAATGAATGAATTATAATTTCCAAGTCTTTAGGAGAGAGGAAAGATTTTAACTTTGCAATAGTTTTCAATTGGAAAAAACTGGCCATCACCACACTGCTTATTATGACCGCCGCAGGCAGCGTAGCAAGCGTAGCGGTCATGTAATGATTGTCAAAGTTTTTTTTTTTCTTTTTTTTCTCCCGTCATCTACTTCCTGAATTTTTGGTCAACGATTCCCGGGACACCGTAACACCAGGGCACATGAAACTTGGTGGGCTTTTACGGAAAAATTTCGTAAGTGAATGGTTACTGGGTTACGGAAAAATTTCGTAAGTGAATGGTTACTGGGTTACAAAATTCAAATGATCATTTACATCATACAGTACAGACCAAAAGTTTGGACACACTTTCCCATTAAATTATTTACTTTATTTTCATGACTGTTGTCTTCAGTGACAATCTACAAAATAAACAAACTTATGAATGAACACGTGGCATTATGCATTTTATTAAAAAAGTGTGAAATAACTGAAAACATGTTTTATATTCTTGTTTCATCAAAGTATCCTTATTTTGATTTGATAACTGCTTTATACTTTTTATTTTTTGATGAGCTTCAAGAGGTAGTCACCTGAAATGGTTTTCCAACTGTCTTGAACAGTTATTCATTCCCAGAGATGCTAAGAACTTGTTGGCTCTTTTGCCTTCACTCTGCGGTCCAGCTCACCCCAAAACATCTTGATCGGGTTCAGGTCCAAAAGTTAGTCATAACCTCACACTTTTTTGTTAAGTACATAACTTTATATGTGTTCATTCATAGTTTTGATGCCTTTAGTGAGAATATACAATATAAATTGTTCTGGAAATAAATGAATCACATTGAATGAGGGGGTGTGTCCAAACTTTTGGTCTGTACTGTATGTGCTCATATATCACTACATACACACAAGCACACATGTGCACAGGTACACAGGTACACACACACACACACACACACACACACACACTACATACTGTACACACAAGCACACATGTGCACGGATACACACACACACACATACACACACTCTTATACTTGTACACAAAAGCAAACTCACTCATGCAGACACACATTTATAACATGAGAGAGATACAAACAAGTTGACAAGCATCATATGCAGAGAATGTGCAGAACTGAGCGGCGGTCATATTTTGTATCGCCATGCGGTACATCTAGTTTGGTTATGGAAAGAGAGTGAGGAATCTAGGTAGACTCCAAGGTTTTTGACTACACTACTGAAATTTGTGGATAAGGGACCAAGAGCATTACCCAGCTCTGATACAGCTAGGAGCTAGGAGGCCCAAATATGATCACTTCACTTTTCTTTTCATTAAGTAGTAAGAAGTTCATGTCCATCCAACATTTGATGTCATTAAGACAGTTAAACAAGTTTACCAAAGAGCCAGAATCACCAGGAGTGATTGGAAGGTAAAACTGTGCATAATCTGCATAACGATGGTACTGGACATTGTATTTTTCAAACATTGATCCAAGTGGGAGCATATCAGTCCTGCACGGGTCTGATTTTGGTGAACTGCAACCACCCGTACCCGTCATACTTAGACCCACACCCGAACCGTTTACCCGTCAGAAATAAAATATAATTCTGCAATCCACCCGACCCGTTATAAATGTATACCGACACCAGACCCGCACCGCAATGAAACTCAGCCAAATAGCTCAAAGACAAAAGTTTGTCACAACAAAACCAACAGGCTGTGCAAATTCGTTTCAGGAAGACATCAGCGCATGAGAATTCTCACTCACTTGCGGCGCTGATGCCGGGAGCTGTAGCCTAAGGCCCAGTCCCATTTCTATCACTTCACTATCACTTCCCCTCGATTTTGGCCCTAACACTCGGTTTGCGCGTTCATGTGTAAGTGTAGGGTGTCCCAATACTTTCGTGACCGAGGGATAGTGGCTTTCAGCCCTTCAAATCGCCCCTTCAAACGGAGGGAGGTCTGGTGCAGACTTCGAACGAAGTGAAGTTGAAGTGAAGATGAAATTACCCACGATTCTTTGCGAACTGCGTGTCGGTACCCGATCTGTGTCCGACTGCCCGAGCTGTGTCCCGTTCTCTCAGCTCTGGATAAGAACTTCAAAAATATAGTTACTATTGCAATTAAGCATGTATGTATATTTTTTAATGTTGGGATATCTTAGTTTGATGTAAATTCAGTTCAATTCCGCACTGGTGTGTTGAAACATGACTATTAGAAAGATCAATATATTTCCAAGTGCGCAAATCTTTCACCAGAATTACCAGAGCCTCTCATGTGGGTGATGATGATTGTCGATGACGGCTTTTGAACAGTTTACCCCGTTTAAGAGCCTTATATCCGTTCAGTCTTAACGATAGACGCATGAAACAGGTGAAGACGTTTTTATGCGAAGTGCTGTCCCATTTATTAGGGGAAGATCTGCACTTCTCACTACACAGTCGAGGGGTGTCTCATCTTGGAGGGAACTCGAAAACGAGTGCTAGTGTTAGGGAATAGAAATGGGACTGGACCTAAATCTCGCAATAAGAGAGATATTGGGGAAGAAACGTGCATATTATCTCCACGAAGACAAGACGTCAAGAGAGTCATCTTTAGGTGTTTTGTAGGCTATCAATGTAAGCGGCCACTTCGTTTTAGTAGCCTGCGGTAGAGCTTGAAACGGGCCTTAAAACTAAGACCCGAACCGGCCCCAGCCCGAGAGAACTCCACCCGAGCCCGCCCCGGCCCGTATGATTGACAGCTTCATAGAGCCCGAACCCGTTTGCAACCCGACATTTTTCAATTGTGCGCATATCAAAGCAGTCAACAATGAGTCATTTTTGCTGAACATTTCTACATTTTTTATTCAGATTAGTTAGCCTACAGATGTCTGAAGTTCAAGAACTTCAAGGCTAAAATAAATGATCTGCCCAAAGTTAAAAGAAAAATAACCAGTTGTCTTGCTGTCATACTTTAACATCACGTCGCACTTCTTGCATTTGACATACCCCACTGCCTCGTTTTTCTCATTGTGAACGTGCTCAAAATGTTTCCACACCTCCGACCTCGCATTTACTGGCTCGACCAACATGAATTCGCCAAGGGCTAATCTCCGTTTAACTTCTTCTACATCCATTTTGCATCTACTAACGCATGCCTGTAGATCGAACGTTAGGCGTATCATGTGATCGCATATTTGCCGCGCATCGGCTTTCAGCCCGAGCCCGAGCCGGGCCCGCTTGGAATATTGAAATTAGACCCCGAACCGGCCCGAACCCGGCAGGTCCTGTTGGGCCCCGTCGGGTTCGGGCAAATATTTCCAGCTCTAGCCTGCGGTGCCTCATCAGATCAAGCAGATCACACCACTTGCGGTTGTCATAGGCTAGACAAACAGTTTCAGGCAAGCTTTGCAGGCACTGAAGCCTAACAATGTTATTTCGTTGTCGGAGTTGACGACAATTCTTCCCACACATTAGATTTGAGTTTACTGGATGTAAGCTTTGGCCACAACTTTAAATTCTCATCTTGATGGTTTTCAACTCCTCCTCCTTAGGGGATCACGTTGTTAGAAAATTAAAGTGGCAGATAGTTCTGGGAATGGGGTCCGTGTACTTTTTCGTTCATTCATTATTCTATTTTGGAATGAAAGATGAAATTGAAAAAAGGGTGCAACTTCTTGTCTTGTTTACAGTAAAGCCATACACGCAGGAATGGCTGTAGGCTATTTGGTTTTCTGCATGTGTTGCCTCATACCATACCATAATAGTATTATAAAAAATTACAACATTTTTGATAATTTTTCAATGTGTGATATTTGTTTATTCATTTATTGAAATTCATTTGACTGACCCTTCCGTTTACCCGGAAAGAAAGTTTGCACCAGAGTCGCACCAGAAAAGGTCTAGATAGCGACCATACGAGGCATATGAAAAGACGCTCCACACGTAGCCGGAGCTAGAGACATAACAGAACAATAATAGAGTTAATTCTTTAGCTGGCAAGTTTATTAATGAGCTGAAGCGCGCTCTCTTGCTCTTCATACCACTGTTTTACGCACGTGTAATACACATTTCTCTTTGATATATTTGGGGCATTATCGTTGGGAAGCCATGTGTCCATGTAGACTACACAGGTAAAGGCTGGAGATGAGCTGGGAAGCTGATGGAAGATGCTGATAATCAGAGCTGTCAAAATCCTTTCTCAATCACAGTTGGTCTACCCTTCCCATCCTCTGTCCCTACTCAATATTGTGGTGGCGCTTGCATGCACTTGCTTGTGGCGCTATGGATATACGCATCTCACGAGGTTGTGAGCGTCACAAAATATTATTCGCACACTCATCACAGATCAACCACATCTTTTGAAGTGTAGCAACGTTCTGGAATAGTCTTGCAACAATGCTTGCAAAGTCGGTATTTGGCTCCAAATAACCCATGTAATAAAAAGTCAACCACCTAGTTCTACTTCCAGAATTACTTCCAAGTCATCCGAATTCTGGGTGCTTAACAAACCAAAGACGCAATTCAGATGGACGTTTTTCTTTATTGCTCTTCTCTTTTTTCTAGGATTCAGCGTTTCATTTTCAGTTCCTAAAAGATATCAAAACATGGCGCTTGGTTCCAATTCATAAGTGATATTCAAGCATAAAACACCATAAACGAGTCCTTATTCACTTCTTGTGCAACTTACAAAATAGAATAATGAATGAACGAAAAAGTACACAGACCGAATGGCATGCGCTGATGGATTTTACGTTTTATCATCTTAAAATGAATGAAGGGATTTTATATGTGGGCTGTAACTAAAATATAGGCCTAGCATTTCTTATTTTCATTTTTTGATTTTTGGAACATGATGTTTTGACCGCAATTAAGACCCGTGCTCTCCTGCTTCCGACCCGAACCGTCACCCGACGTAGTATGACATTTTTCAGCCGTAATATTTGCAGTTCACCCGTGGGTACCCGAACCCGTGCAGGACTCTGGAGCATATAGTGAAAATAAAAGAGGGCCTAGGATAGACCCTTGGGGGACATCACACTTGATCCACTTCAAGCAAGCAAGAACATTGTACAATAGGTTTACACACATCATCCAGTAAGGCCCTGAACCTGCTTCCTGCTACAAGATGTTCTCATTTTAAATGATCTTGTATCTTGTAGCTTGTTCCACTTTGTGTACAAGATCTTACACACATCATCCAGTAAGGCCCTGAACCTGCTACCTGCTACAAGATGTTCTCATTTTAAATGATCTTGTAGCTTGTTCCACTTTGTGGAACATAGACCTGAACAGTGTTTTCTACTGTCAACAGCAGTAGCTATATCATTTACAACAGCTGTGGCTGCAGTAATGGTGGCCCGCTCTAAAGCCAGATGGTAACACTTTAATTTACAGCCCGTGAAGTACTGCATAAGTATTAGGTAAGAATAATGTAACAAAAAGTATCAAGGGATAAATTACTGAGTGCTTACAGCTTAAGTTTGCTGGAGTAACACACGTTCACGCTTTATTTTACAGGCCGTGAAGTACTGAGTACGTACAAGTAAGAACAACGTAACAAAACAGAGCTTAATGTGTAATATTGCCAAAATTACAAAATAAGTGTGGGGTAGCCTGGATGCAGAAGCGTATAGAAATGGACATGCATAGGCAGAGGCAACGGTTCAGAGTTCTGCACCGGGCCGGGTACCCACGGGTGCCCGTACAATGTTGCTCAAACGGGCGAATTTTGATGTTCCAAAAATTTACGGGCGGACTTGCGGCCGGGTGGTTAATTATAAACGGGCGGGTAGCAAGTCAAACATAATTATATTGCAACCTGAAAAAAATAATATATCAGTGAAAATATGTGTAGCCGTCGTAACGAGAACGAAAACACCTTGCTTAACGTGACACACGTCACGAAATTTAAGTAGCCTAGGCTCAAGGCTACGATCAATCCCCGCCTCAAAGGCTGCAGTGAGAAAAAAGTCTTCCGCTGCATTTATTATCAAAGAACGCAGGACGTAGCTCAAACCTGGAATTGTGGATAATATAGCCTACTGTTCCCGCATGGTTAACGCTGGACAGCTTACATTTTTATTTTTCAACATTGGTACTTCTTCCATCCTTATTAATGCTGGCTGTAAGGGTTCTGAAAGAGCTCATGGCAGAGTTCAAGCTTCCACTCAAACTTACACACAGTATGATCGAGACACTGGATCATGGAAGTTAGCCTACATAATATTAAAATCCACATGCCAGTTTAATGCAAAATGTTTGAGAAAAAATAATGGCTACATGTTTTTATTGTGCTCTTCTTCTCACGCAGGCAGACGCTCATGCAGCACAGGTGACGTTGAGAGGTGCATGGGAAAATGCGCTTCAGTTTGAATGATTAATTTTATTTTATTTTTTCACAGGTACGGGCGGTTAACGGGCTGAATGTTAACAGGGCCGGGCGGATACGGATTTCACTTTGATATAATCACGGGTTAAAGGGCGGATGCGGGTTTATACTAGACGGTTCCGGGCGGGGGCGGTTCTCCTAAAGTGAACCCGTGCAGGACTCTGCAACGGTTTGACAAAGATGCCATTTATTTACAACATGGAAAATGAAACTAATTATAGCATTGTGATGGAGCACAAATTCTCCTGACCTTATTTTCTGCATTGAATCGATTAATTAAAATTAATTAATGGAAGACGAGTATGTTTAAGAGCAAATTGCCACAATGCGCCGAGCCTTTAAGAGCGTGCATCTGTCTAGTGGAAACGGGGACTCGCTTGCGAGAGAGACGGAGAAGTTGCTACCGAGGGTGGATACATTACTGCGGCGGGAATATTTGACGAGTACAGTTTCGTTCGTTTGTGAAGTTTGTAGCTCACTGGATTATCTCTGTCTCAAATATTGGCGTGGGAGAAATTGGCTACGAGGAATTATCCAACGTTTTGGAAAGGAAAAGCCTGCTGAAAGCTCTACATGGTGATGGTGGACTGGTGACAACCACAGACCGGTTTGAGAAGCAGTTTGCTCATCCACTCTATGGTCAAATCGTCCATGAGGCCTGCGTTTTCCTAGCCTGGCGAATGCCAAACTAAAATCACAAGTGATATTTAGTCTGGAGACCTACCTATTGCATTTCTCATAGCGGAAGCATCGTTTACGATTGTCCAGAGCCTTTTATTGGGCGCTACGAATGTCTATCATAGCGTCTGTACATACCTCGGAGCCAATACCAGAACCACCACGTGACGTAAAATGCAATCGAGGGCCGCACAAATCCCTTTATGTTCTGCGATTGGATACAGAAACCAGGCAAGAAAAACAGCCATTGTCACTCTGCTTTGCAGAGTCAAATGAAATAAGCGCGCAAAGGAGCATGGGAACTCCCATGCTAGCGTTTACCCAATTTCCCAAACTCCTGTTCTAACTTCCCTGAAGCCCGTAATCTGGATAGCGCGGACTTCATTTATCAATCTCTCCCTCTCGTTCCTCCATTACACCACACACCTCACGTCATACATACGTACACTCTGACTTGAACTATTATTTATTATTTCATTTTGGCATATATTGTACATTATCTTTATTCTATTTTGGCAAATGCTGTGATGAAATAATGTTTAAAACCTGTAGTTAAATTGTTACCACTGACGCAACTAGCGCATGTTAAAAAGAAAATGGTTCAGAAGGATGGGAGCAGGCTTCACTCCAGAGTCTTTTTGTAATTTTTAAGAGTGCTGGCCCAGCATTTATGCAGTCAAGATTCAGGAAAGGAGGCCGCACTATGCATATACACCTTTTATTCACACAGACGCGTTTCGGCGTTCTGCCTTCCACACTGAGGAAGGCAGAACGCCGAAACGCGTCTGTGTGAATAAAAGGTGTATATGCATAGTGCGGCCTCCTTTCCTGAATCTAAAAAGAAAATGGCCAATATTCAAATGTTACAAATAGCCTACATAAATGATCTGCTTAGAGAAGTGGGGGTACTGTTGAGAGTTTTGACAGAGCAAACCTCTGTAGTTGACCTTAGAGCTCCGTGTGTATTTTTAGGCCAAATTCTCACGGCTAGATCATGAAAGCCAGACAGTGTGTACTTCCTCTAATCAGTTTGTATGTCACGGGGCAATCGGTGTTTTGTACATGAAACGGTTGTGGGGTCAGAGGGTTGCTGTCTGTGATCAAGATATTTGGTGGTGGGCGTGTCAAACGCGTGGAATACGTATGTGCGTGTGTGAATGCAATGTAGGAAGTGTACCTGTAGACAGCCACCATAGAAACACAGGGGCTCCCACACACAGGTGTTTTAACTTGGGGGATAATTAGACAGGCGGGTGTTTGAATGACAAAAGGAGAGGACACAGAAAGTTTGGGAAGCGTGGGGGATAGCTGCATTCCGGTGCTTTAGCGTGTTAAGCACGGTGGTGGTGGCAGACTAAAGAGAAGCTGACGAAAATCCTGGTTGCGGATTCGAACAAGGAAAACGCCTACGGCCATCGCTGCTGCAGTTGCCTTCCAGTCATCCGACACCGTTGGGACAACGCTGTTACGGGCGCAGCCCGCTGCCTACTGATTCAACTGGGGGTGTGACGTTAGTCGCCCTCCACTAAGTTAAGTGGCTTGTAGCCTATGCTATCTACCCGTTGCTGTGTGTGCGTGTGCGACGACGCCGAAACAACAACTTTGTCTGGCACCGTTCTAGATGTTCAATTACTCAGTGGCCTCTTATGTGTGTGTGTGTGTGTGTGTGTGTGTGTGCTTTGCCGTGTGTGCTTTGCCCTGGCCATAAATCTAGCGGATTAGCCTCTCACTGAATGCATTGATTTGCCGTGATATTTGCAGTGCCACTTAGTTTGACCTGGCCACTGAAAGTATTATATGTCTTGGGACAAGTGGTGCCGTCTCCCTGACAGTACAGCGTGTGTGTGCCGCCATTAGCTCTTCCTTTCTTTCTCTCCTGGGCCGAAGCGAGGACTGTGCTGTGGTTCTGGCGGCCGTGTCATTGGCTCCGCCCCCCACTACCTGTCCAGCGTGTGTGTGTTCAGCGGACCCAAATCACTCTCCTCTGCTCCTCCTTCCCAGTGACTGTGTGTGTGCTGTTCACCCCTGCTTCCAACGTGGCTGGATTGTGGGCTAAGCCCGGCGTGCCTGGACTGACCCTGAATTGACTTTTTTAACTAACAACAAACAAAAGAAACGGAACAGACTTTCTGGTTTAATAAAAATAATTATTTTCATAATTCAGTTGTTCTGCTGGTGTGTTGGGTGGCTACAGTGAACTCCTCAGATAAACACTAATTTCAACTTTGTTACATTTGGCGCTGCTGAGCAGGGTGTTTTTCTGTGTTGTAGTACTGTGCCTACCCAGCATGCCAGGGGACGAAGCCATGGCAGGGACCTCACAAGTAACAATGATGCCCATTTTTATGGGTGCCCCTTGGTCTCAAAAGTTTAGTGGGGTTGGGTCTGAGTTAAAATTCAGAGACTGGAAACAGCAGTTGGAAACCATGCTAAGCTTACAGACATTAAGTGAACCACAGAAAGCTAGCTTTGTTCTCAGCAACCTAGAGGGGGAGGCTAGACGGGAAATTCTAACTTTGGACTTGAAAAATAGGGACACCCCTACGAAAATTTTCAGTGCATTAGCCAAATTATATGGCGAGACCATCTCAATTGCTGCTTTAAGAACACAGTTTTTCAACTGTAGACAGGAAAGCACCCAGTCACTTAAGTCCTTCTCTCTCCGTCTGCGTGAATTGTTTTCAAGGTTAAAGGAGCGGCGGGATGGCTTGGCCAATGAGGACCCTGTGCTGCGTGACCAGTTCATAATGGGGTTGAGAGAGGACCATATTCGACGGGAGCTGAGACAACAGGTGCGGAGGAATCCAGAGCTGTCCTTTGAAGAGGTGTGGAGGGAGGCCATAGCCCTCGAAGAGGAACAAAATGACACGTGGCCTACAGCCTCCTGCTTAGCGGTGAGTAGACCTTCAGAAAACACCTCTAATGACTGGAAACAAACATTTAAAGCTGAAATCTTAAAGGAGGTTCGAGAACAAATGACTGTTATGACTAAGACTTTACTTGAAGAGTTTAGGAACGAACAAGCACCGGCATTTAGGCCACTACCACGCGAACGGTCATATTCCGATGGCGCGTGGCAGAGGCCAGCCAGACCAACGCCACGTTCACAAACACCCCCACCCCATATTAGGTATAAGTGGGACGCACAGGGCCAACCCATTTGTAACCAGTGTGGGGAGTCTGGACATATCAGTAGGCATTGCCCCCCTAAAGACAGCCAACAGGGTTTTTAGACTCGCCAGTCACTACGGGTCAAGTGACTGGACACTGCCAAAATGACCCCCAAACACTGCATGACAGAGACTGGGTAGCAGGCTCCTGCCCTCTAGTGACTGTAAAAGCTGACGGGAAAGATGTTCAATGCCTGCTAGACACAGGATCACAAGTGACTTTGTTTAGTGAGACACTTTGTAATGACCTTTTTGGAAGTAAGAACCATTGTACTGCTACTTTGCCATGGCTTACACTACAGGCAGCCAACGGGCTGCATATACCATATGTTGGATATATGATTCTTGATTTCCAGATTGGAGGAACTGATGTGCCCTCTAGGGGAGTAGTAGTTGTGAAGGACGATTGTTTGGGGGCTAAGAAGGCCATCCTAGGCATGAATGTTATATCCGCTTGTTGGCAGGAATTATTTAGCCGCCCAAACACCTCTGTCTATACCTCACGGTCCCACTCCCTAGGTAAAGAATGGGATACTGCCTTCGCAGACTGTAATCGGATCACTGCTACCACCAGTCAACGAGCTAAGCCCCGTACCGCTAGGCTGGCATACAATCATAGCGTCACCATCCCTGCCCAAGCTGAGGCCTTAGTGTGGGCAAAAGTTAACAATGATGCACCTATAGAGAACTGTCCAGTAATGGTTGAACCGACGGGGGGGACTTGGGGTGTGGAAGTGGCTCGGACGGTAGGTCATGTTCGGCGGGGAAGAATACCAATAAGGGTACGTAACGTACATCATCATCCAGTGACACTAAGGCGATTACAGCGTCTGGCCACTATCTCTGCTATTGATTCTGACAATATCAGGGATGGACAAGACATTTCTTTGAAAATGCTTAGTCAAGATGTAGTTGAGGTTCAAGTGGTGCAGTCAGCTCAGGAGCCGAATGAGCGAGTTGAGGGGGCATCTAACATTACGGAGTTGCAGGGAGAAAATTTGAGCCCCTCACAGCAACAGCAGCTCCAACAGTTCTTGGCAAATTGGCAACACATTTTTTCTCAGCATGCGGAAGACTATGGTAGGACCACAGTAGTCAAGCACCATATTCCAACAGGGGGCGCTGTTCCGGTGCGTGAGAGGTACCGGCCCGTCCCCCCAACTTTGTATAAAGAACTTCGTTCTCTACTTCAGGGCATGTTACAGAATGGTGTTATTCGGGAGAGTTGTAGCCCATGGGCAGCCCCTATTGTGCTAGTTCGGAAAAAATGTGGAGCATGGCGTTTCTGTGTCGACTACAGAAAGTTGAATAGTGTGACACATAGGGACGCTTTTCCCTTGCCTCGAGTGGAAGAGTTGTTGACCAATCTGAATGCAGCTGAATTTTATTCTACCCTTGACCTCGCCAGTGGGTACTGGCAAGTGGAAGTGCAAGAATGTGACCGTGAGAAAACTGCCTTTACCACACCATTCGGACTCTTTGAGTTTGAGAGGATGCCATTTGGCCTTACTAACGCACCTGCAACTTTTCAAAGATTGATGCAGCGTTGCCTAGGCAACCAGTTGACGGAATCTGCGTTAGTATATTTGGATGACGTGATTTGCTATTCTAAAGATTTTTCTACTCATTTACAAGACCTTGAGAGAATCTTTCAGGCTATTGGACACTATGGGCTTAAATTGCGCCTCGATAAATGCCAACTTTTCCGCAGACAAGTGAATTTCCTGGGTCATGTTGTCAGCTGTAAAGGAGTAGCTCCAGACCCGGAGAAAATAGCCGCCGTCCAAGATTGGAAACCCCCTACTACAGTCCGTCAGGTCAGGTCCTTTTTAGGCTTCACGGGCTATTATAGGCGGTTTATTAAGGATTTCGCTAAAATTGCAAAACCCTTAAATGAGCTTTTAGTGGGTACTAGTCGCCATAGGGGTCGTTCTTCACCTCCAATACACTGGACACAACCATGCGAGCTAGCCTTTCAACAGTTAAAACAAAATCTGCTTGAAGCACCTGTACTGGCCTACGCTAACTTCGAATTGCCATTTATCTTGTATACAGATGCTAGTAACCATGGTTTAGGAGCAGTACTAGCGCAACAGCAGGATGGCTTGGAACGCGTCATAGCTTACGCTAGCAGAAGTCTCCATCCGGCTGAGCGTAATGACGCTAACTATAGTTCATTTAAAATCAAGCTACTTGCGTTAAAATGGGCCCTGGTTGAAAAATTTAAAGACTTTGTATGGGGCGCCCACATCATGGTAGTGACCGATAATAGCCCATTGGTACATCTACACTCAGCGAAACTGGGCCCAGTGGAGCTACGATGGGTAGCGCAACTGGCCAGCTTTGATTATGTCATTAAATACCGACCAGGGAAGGAGCATGTGAACGCTGATGTATTGTCACGGTTGCCAAGTAGCCAGTCTGTTGCGACAGGTTTCAGACCAAGGGCTGGGTCCGAAGATGAACTCTTGGTCAGCGCCGTAGGAGTGCACCCAGGGGAAATGCATGAGCCGGATGGCTGGGGGTGGGACCCTGTAAGCTGGCAAGCGTGGCAAAAGGGAGATCCGGTTTTGCAAATCATTGGTCATAGTTTGGCGGAAGGTAGGCTACCAAAAAGGGAGGAGAGGATGAAACGGGGTAAGGAAGTACAACGCCTCTTCAGCCAGTGGAAAAGGCTTGAATTGAGGGATGGTGTTATCTGTCGGAGGGTCCAAGATTGTAACACCCGGGAACCCCTTACACAGATTGTAGTCCCCATGGCTCAGACTCACTCCCTGTGGGAGGCTGTTCATCAGCATACTGGCCACCAAGGGCTAGAATGGACCCTATTCCTCCTTCGAAGAAACTTTTATTGGGCCAATATGGAGGGAAATGTACGGAACTGGATGCAGACATGCGAACGTTGTGTTTTGCGAAAGGCTAGGCCAGAAGGGAAAGCCCCCATGGTGCCTGTTATACCTCATGCACCCTTGCAAATTCTTGCTATTGACTTTCTGACACTTAGTAGGCCGACAGACCGTTTCCAGAATATACTAGTGATGACGGATCTATTTACGAAATTTTCCTGGGCTGTACCCACAGCCAATCAAAGTGCGATCGCAACTGCCCGAGCCCTTTGGACTCATGTCCTGCAACCCTTTGGTTGTCCAGAAACAATTCATTCAGACCAAGGGGCAAACTTTCAGTCTGAGTTAATTAGTGAACTCTGTCGTTTATATGGTTGCAAAAAAACACGTACCACCCCTTACCATCCACAGGGGAATGGGGGTGTGAAAGATTTAATCAGACACTTTTAAATCTTCTAGGCACCTTGGAGCTTGACAAACAGACAAAATGGACTGAATACTTGCCTTCATCTGATTTTTAGATTGTGTATTTTGTTATGGATTTTATGGTATTTCATGCATAAATGCCTAACTTGCATATATAAAGGTAATATCTCCAAAAGTTTGCAATACATTTGTCTTTGCTATGATGTAACTAATCAACTGGATAAGTTTCATAGTGATATCTGTTCATTTTAAATTTTTAGATTGTGTATTTTGTTATGGAGATTATGGTACATTTTATGGATAAATGCCTAATTTGCATATATAAACATAACATATCCAAAAACTTCCAATACATTTTTTCTTTGTTATGATGTAACTAATCAACTGAAGAAGTTTCATAGTGATATCTATTAATCTAAAATTTTACCCTATTCAACTCAATTTGACTTAGATTGTTGGGCACAACTTTGCCCTTTAACTTAGAAAATATATATGTTCCACTCCATCTACGGCGGTCGACTTTTAGTATGTGACCAAGAAAAACCATGAACCGTTTCTGTTGCAATTTTTTTGTCGATTTGCGCTAGATTGACTGGACTGCATCTGTTAAGCGTCTTTTTCAGATCATTGAAAAGACATCTTATTAAAGTGGTCTTTTCAGAATGTATGTTTTGTTGAAACCACGTCTTCAGTGGCATTTTCTGGTCATTGAAAAGACATCCTTTAAAAGCTGTTGAGACGCCTGTTCAACGCCTTTTTCTGGTCTTTGTAAGGATGTGATTTAAAATAGGTCTTTTCAGCATCTATTGGTTGAATCCACGTTTACACAGCTTCTTTTTCTGGACGTTGAAAAGACGTGTTTTAAAAGCGGTCCTTTCAGCATCTATATTTGGTTGAAACCACATCTGTTAAGTGTCTTTTTCTGGTTGTTGAAAAAACGTCTTAACTTATTTTACACTGTCATGTTGCTATTTGTTATTATAGTTTATAAGCCTACATTATCCTTTTATAGGCTTTTCAAAATGTGCATTGTGTATTTTCAAATCTTGTTTTACAAACCCATCATCTATAAGATGATTATGTATTAGACAAAAATAGAAAGGCTCATAAATAAATATTCAAATGGAAAATTACATAAATTATTTTATTTTTCATCATGAACACATTTTTGTAAATTAATCCATCCATATGTTTTTATTGATTTATTTTATTGCTTGTTGTAGTCTCTGTAGACTGGGGCATGTTTCAAATGGTCTGACAAGTTTGGTCTGTGGTTATGTCGCTCCACTTCTTCACAGCGTCTGAAATGACAAGGAAACCATTTTCATTTGATTAGGGGTGCCATATATAACACTGCAGTGGTAATGTTGCCCAAAAACACAGAGGTTCTTTTCAAAACTAATATGATAAAGTTTAAGTATGTCACAAACGTTCTCCCGGCATGGTTTACTCTGTACATATGTAATCCACAATGTCACCGAATTCAACTTTAATCATTCACTTGAATCTTATATACTATTTTATATAATCTCACTGCATTTCTTGACCATTAAAACATAGCGGTAGACATCACCATTTCTTTATAACCATGTCTGGTTCCTGAGGTATGAATAAAAATGTATTAATTCTGTTATGCCGGAGGGCTGAGGTGGTAACCATGGCAACCCCAAGGCATTTACGATATCATGTTTGGTATCTTTGAAATCCTTGACCATCAAA
>JAODXP020000032.1:14467247-14472207 GCA_027497455.2 Sardinella longiceps | reverse complement strand
TATAAAACTTAAAAATAAAAAAGGCAGACGCAACGCAAAAACAAATGATCAGGCTTATGGACCTGATGGATGATTTCACAGCAAGCTACTGTAATAGTAAAAGATGAGAATATGAGCAGGTCAAAACTGGATATAAAGGGTGGAATTCTCTTCAGTGAAAATATGGGCCTGAACACTCACACAATAGGTATTGTCAAGTCATGGTGGTACAAGTTCTTTTTTATTTATATTTATATAAAATTGGTAACACAAGTGGCCATGTGCCTGGCCACTGTTGTAAAATGGCTTCATTGCTGTCAAGTCTTAATGCATCATTTTATATCAATTTAAAAGCAGTCATGTAGGCTACTAACATCAACACAATATGGCTCAATGGTATACACATTGCCCCTAAAAGGCACTACCTACCCCTAAACCTAATCCCCTCAACCCTTATCCTAACCCTAAATTGGGGGAGTAGTGCCTTGAGGGCAGCGTTACCTGGAAGGCACCGTTGGGGGCAAAAAAATACCACGACCCACGATATGCCAGTATCATAGTTTCATAGAACGTCATGGAACATAAAAGGAGTTCACATTAGCGATAAATTTATATGAAATACTGATTTTGTAAAAAATAAAATCATTATAATTAAGTAATAATAAAAAAAAATCAGTACAATGTAATTATTTCTTCAGTGGAATTGTGCTGCTGTTAATTGCCAACAGGGGGAGTCATATGACCATTATAATGTGTAGAATAGATTCACCATCTCCTTACAGACTGTTCTTTTGTAGATCATTTTTACTGAATGTGAGTTTATTGAGCTATAGTTGAAGAGAATACCATACCAAAGAGCATCTGTCCCAGAATCCCAGTTTTAAAAAAAGACAAGCAGAAATCTTGTGTGATTCATTCCATATCCCTATTGTTTTAGGTCACCACGTGTTGTCTGTTGGACAAAGGTTGAGACAGCACAGGCCAGCACAGGCGGCTTACACTAGCTGAATGGGGCATAGGAAATAGCTAACTGTAGCTATTTAGCTACAGTTAGCTAACACTATAGCTAACACTAACTGGATAGGAAACGGCTAACACTAACTGAATAGGGCATAGAGAAATCAACCCAAAAGAGAGTTTCTATGTCTCATTGAGTTAGTCTTTCCCACACTACTGACAGCACAATGTGGTGACCTCAAACAACAGGACTATGGATTAATTCACAACAATTTTTCCCTTTCATGTTTCAGTTAGAAACATTAAAGGGAAAAATCAGAATGGAGGATGTTTTGTCACACACCATAATTGGCTTGTGATAACCTGACCTGAGCATGAACCAACTGAAGATAGACTCATGTTGACATAGCATAATAATCTAAAGCAGAAGTACAAAAGGCAAATTTAAAAAGTTTAAATGTATTTGAATAGTATTACGTGTAGTCCTGTATTACAGAATATCAGAATACCAGAATAAATGAATCAGTTTCCAACTGACATCAAAGAACTGATCCTATTTCACTTCCCTGTTACTTAAACAGTTGTTTTCTGTGACTCTAGGCTTGGCAAGAAATCAGATGTTATATCTTAAACCAAACACCCCTCATATTAAGATGGAAATTCAAACACAAATGTGTTTTGGCATACAGTTAAAGTTGAATTATCAGGAAAATCTGGCAAGTCAATATGCTCCCATGAGGGAACAAAAAAAAATAAAAAAGAAGAAGTAAGGCTCCCAGGATTCAACAAGTAAATGCGCCCTTGGCTGACATGTTATCCATGGTGTGAAATAGATCTTGAAACCCCCAGGTTATAGAACAGTGAGATAATCTGATACCTCCTCTGGACAAAAGGAGTGGTTCAGAGGGTGAAGACCATGGAGGACAAAACCGTCAGGACGAGACAGAGACCTGAAGTCGACTGACTGGCTCGGTTGCAGAGACTCCCCTGGCAACACACAGAGCTGGTGTAGATGTTGGGCAGTGCCACCTGGGGCTGGGAGGAAGACGTGTCACCACAAAAACTCTCAGAGGCGCATCCTTTCAGGGTTAGTGTGTGACCATCAGTAATGACTGTGACCACGTCAGCAGAGGAAAAAGAGGGAGAGAAACCCTGTTAATGGTTCATATCAAACATAAGAAAAATATGCAGCAGGTGTCTATGTAATGCAATCAGTGAGAGACGCACCTTTTGATTTGATGCAGTGGTTTTCATCTCCTAAACAATCTACTGAGGTGGCACAACTGTCTCCTAAGCAGGTGAAGCATTTCAGGCCATTTTTTGAGCTGTTGAGTGGTATATCTGGAAGAAATTAACAATAAATTAACAATAAATTGCTTTTATTATTACTTTGATATACTATTATAAAATACTTTAAGAGCATTGCTGTTACTATATATTCTGAATGAATTCTAGAATGAGTAACCTATTCACTAGATGGCATAAAGATAAGATGTAGCTGGTTCCTAATATTTTCTTGAAATGATAATAAATATAAACTGGTTTAAAATAGTTTATCCCACACTCACCTGGCATTTCACGAGCATTGCACAAGTCCGTCTTGCAGCAGTCACTTCTGTAGCTTGACACTTCAATCCCATAATTGATTGATCCGGATGGGCACTGTCCAGGTGATGTGCAGAACTTCATGTTTATATGATTTACTTTAATACCCTCTGTGAACAAGACCAGAGAGAAGACAAAGTGGTGGAAAACAAAATAAATAATATTGATTACTTAAAATACTTAAAGAAATACTTAAAAATAACGATCTATCAATACTTTTTAAAGCAGTCATTTTTGTGTAAACTATACTTCTAGAAAACTTATTGGCACTGCTCAGTGATGCCCAATGAGGTTATTTCATTTTACTAGTGTATTTTTTATTTTGCCAAAATGTTCTCCACTGTGCCCAGAACTTCACAGTGGACATCCTGGATGGCTGGTGGTAATTACGTTTTTCTTTTCTCTCTCTCTCTCTCTTTATCCAGACCATATACACAAACTCAACTGAAATTAATACAAATACTAAATGGCTGATAAAAAAAGATGACATAAATCAAATTGAGCAAATTGTTCCATAGTCTGAATGATGATTACTATTATTTTTTGAAGCTTATAAAGAGGACAACTCCCTGCGGCTTCCAAGCTCACCGGTGTATGTAGTTACGCCCAGGGTCACACACTCTCCAGACGGACAGTCCACCTCAGAATCCGTGCAGTTTAAAGATGTCTCCGGAATGCACTTGGTGCACTTCAGGGAATGCACTGAGGCACATTAGTTATCATCTCATTAATTATGGTTTTCATGTTTTCATGATCAGATATGCATTATGAAAAACTTCTATAAATAAACAAACAAATAAATATGTAAATAAAACTAGTACTGAGTACACTTTCTTCTGGGATTTAAAGGCTTTAATTAAATGAATTATTCAGATCTAATGATAAATTATTGAACTTTTGATAAGACAAAACATGTATTTATAGAATCAATACATTAAATAATTAATAAAATACCTTTCCAGAGAAGGGTGCTCACGAAAAATAACAAAACTCGTATGTCCATCTTGATCAGGGAGTATTTCCAATGAGAATTTTTGAACATAAAGTGATGGTTCAAAAGTGAAATGAAAAACAAAAGTATTCCTAAAAGCAATCAAAACGAAGTATTCCTAAAAGCAAATCAACAAGCAATTCAAAAAGAAATTCAAGTTAATTAAACTACGCTTAAACCGCAAATATCCACATCACAAAGATCATCTCCAAATGCAAAGCAAACCCTAGACCCGTGTCCCACTCTGCACTCTGAAAGGTATACACCAAAAAAGGGCTGTCCGATTGGCCCTTGTTGACTTCCTCGTGTGGTAGAACAGTAATTCGAGATACCTCTCAGGTGTTCAGATAGGGGAAAACGCACAACTTGAGGTCATCCTATTCTAAACCACTTTGGTTTAGGAAGTGTTATGAATGAGTTAGTTCCCTCTGGAAATGTTCTGACCTGAATAACTGTTTGAGATGTACTAGGCCTACACCCCATATGCTTGAAATTACATCTCTCGAGATCACAGGCTAGGGAGAAATTGAGGATTTTCTTTCATTTGTTTTAAAGTCAGCGCGTACAGTATGAAAATGTATTTGGAAAGCAAGCTCATAACGTAGCTGGAAGCCAAGGAGAAGTCAAATATACAGATGATCATTTCACATTTAAGATTTAATGATAAAACGTAAAATACAATTTGTCTTTCCCCCATACATGAGACACCAAAACGGTCACATTTACACATTTACATGACTGACTCTCTCTAGTTCATCTTGTTAGGCTGTTTTGTGAACGGGCCGTTTGAATTTGGAGAGGCCTTAGAACTGATCCAGTGCTTTAAATGAGAGCATACATGTTAAAACCTGGTGCACCAGTTTCAGAAAGCAGGCTTACAACTCAGCCCCAGACCCAAGCCCATCCAATCACACATCCAAAGATGTCTCTTTTCGAAGCAAACAGTACACACGGCCATTTTGACGTCACCACATTCACATCACCACATCATCTTGGTGAATAGAGGGGGAGGAAATTGTGGTGGCAGAAAAACAAACACAACAAAAGAAAACAAAAAAAAACGTCTAAACAAACATTTATTTGTCTCGTATCTTTGCCTTTGTTTTTAATACATCATAACCACCCTCTCTTGGTGCCAGTTTGAAATCTTCAAGCACAGACCCTGACAGAACAGCTTTCTCAGAGGTCCCAATAATCTGGTGCCCCCGAAAACCCTCTAGTCTCACCGCCCTGCCCCACCCCACCCCACCCCACCCAACCCAACCCCACCCCACCACGCAATCATGTGATCGTCTTTCAGGATCTCTCTTTCTTGGCTTTGGAATGGACACCAGTGTCTGTTCTCACTCGCCCATTCTCACCAGTCCACCCTCCTAAGATGAGACGCTCTTCTCTCTCTCCAACTCCGACAGCAGGGAGGGTGGGTCG
>JAODXP020000032.1:14434747-14464747 GCA_027497455.2 Sardinella longiceps | reverse complement strand
AGTGGTCTTCAATCTGAAAAAGTTTGAGAAACGCTGCACTAACTTAACTTCCCCAGGTTTACCACTTAACCACCTAACCCTGCTGTCAGCAATGTCTTGTGGTTTTACCTTTGTACTTGAGGTGAGAGTGAGTCATGAGTTTGTCCACAGTCATGTGCATCTTCTTCAGATTCCGTGGACAGAATTCCTCCCTGCGGGCCTTATTCTGCAGGAAAACTGAGACGGGGAAAAGAACACTTCATCAGGTGCTTCACCATACAGTATATTGAGAGAGACAGAGAGAGAGAGAGAGAGAGAGAAACTTGATGCCACTTAAGTGAAAGTTCTTTTCAGCGTTCTTTTCAACATTCTTTTTGAAAACTAGATTTAAAATTGAAAACTATATTTCAATGTCTATTTAAATATTACATTTTTTTGTAAAATTGTACCTAAAAGTGATTTTCATTTTGTTTTTTAAGAAATCTCGCTTTGTAAATGACAAATAGATGTATTTCCATTCCTGACAGTGCTGGTCCTCCATATTACAAGTGTGTGTATTTCTAAGCTAACCTACTGTACTGTATATGAGGGCAATACTCAGAGAGAGACAGAGGGAGAGGGATAGAGAGACTTGCTGACACTTCCTGTGAGTGTGTATATTTCTAGGCTAACCTATATGAGGGTAATACTCGGAGCCTTCATCACTTCCTGAGGATCCAGTGCTGTCGTGGCTGGCAGACGGAGTCGAGGGCTTTAGCATCTCAGCTGTCTGGAGGAACCTGTGTGTTTGATATGACAAATCATAAGTCTGGGTCAAGCCTTTACAACTTGCACATTTTGATTAAAGGTACAGTCAGTGATTTTTTGTTGTTGTTTGGGGGCAGTCTTCATAGTTTTGGGCAAAGATTGTAGATGTAGCCGGTAGCAGTCCGCACCACACACGGGTCTCGAACCCGCCACCCTGCCACCCACAACAAGCCCCCGGCATGGGAGTCGGATGCTCTAACCACTGAGCTAAAAGCAGTTAGAAGCGCCCAAAGAATTGAGTTGTGAGGATTTACACGAACTGCCGCCAGCTAGGCGAACTAGTTGGCATCTGTTACACAGAGCGGAGTGAGTCATAAGGAGATACTATCTTAATGTTATAAAATGTGTCGTGTTTACAAACCACATAAAATCACAGACGGCACCTTTAAGTTTGTGTTCTCTCACACTCTTTGCTATCCAGTCCATAACACTGTATTTTATGACTTAAAATACTTCAGAACATCTATCCCATGTTTGTGAATGTCCCTGCTATCAGTCCATCAGACACAAAAAAGACGGGACCTGTAGAGGTTTATGTCGGTGAACCAGTCCTGCAGCACGATGACCACATGGCACACGGTGAAGAGGAAGGCAGCGATTTGCAGAGACTGGATGAGAAAAGACAGAGGACAGCGTACAGGAAAATAAATAAAATAAATTAAGGTCTGGCAATAAAACAGCCACAGAAAATACTATGTTAGAGGATATGTAGTATACATGTTTCAAAAGACTGTCACACAAACAGCTCGAGGGTGTAAGATCAGCTACTGCTATCATTAAGACTGGATGTGACCGTTGCACATGTGATAACTACGATTGGGCATGAACTCTACACTGAACATTAAAACAAAATCAAACATTACAACCAAACAGACCATAAGTGGTACTCGCCAACTACATAAAAGCAGCCATAAAGTGAGAGAAACGCCACAATACAGCAGCAATAACAAAACATAATCAATACAAAAAAAAAAACAATGCAAAGGCTTCAAGAGTACTGAGCAGTACAGCATTCAATATTCATTTCTGGTGGGCCGGGACTGGGTCACCTACCTGCATCTCCACATAGGTGTGAGGGAGGCTGTACTCTGGGGGTAGTTTGCGGTCATTATTGATCAGGTGATCTAAAATCGAGGGGCTCAAAATGGGCTGCGAGTAGAGAAATGCAAAAGATTGTTAGAGATGAGCAGGATTTATGAGCACTCCCATGTGTGTTACTGTACACAATCAAATAGAACCATTTCATCATTGTGGATTAGATTACTCAGATGAGATTTAGAGTGCTACAGGACAGGCTCTGTAAACAAACAATCAAAGTGAACAATCAAAGATTCATAATAGGTGGCAACACTGTACAACTTTACAACACTACAACCACAGGTCATGTCCATCAGACCCGGGTCATCTAATTAGTTAATATTTGACCCTTTAAGTACTGATTAAATGTTGATTAAGTAGAATACAGATATTATATCTGATAATAAAAGTAGGAAGTATTAAAGTCAATCACATTACACATAAATCTAAATAAATCTTAACAGATACAAATAAAACATTAGACTTTAGCAACAATATATTAAGACACAGTTTAAAAGTTATAAATAAATAACATATACACTATATAGAAAAATATGGAGCATATAAAAATGCAGAGGTAACATCACAAGTCAATTTCAGATCTGTAGGAAACACTGATCAGTGATGGTAAGGGTAGTGAAGAAAATGCCCTCCACTTGACATAGGATACCTTCAGATATTAGTATTGTCTAGCTTCAGGAAGCATAGCACAGCTAGTGGTTCTTTCAAGTCCTGGAGCAGAGCCTTAGGCCTCACCTGTGTGTCCAGGAAGATGACCCTCTCCTGGGTGATGTAGAAGTCTATGCCACTACTCTGGTTCCCCCCTCTCTCCTTGATCTCCTGAGCCTGAGCTCTGAACACAAACGCCCTGAGAAACACACAGTACACATACATACATGAACCTGCATAGAAAACAATATATATACTTTTTGATGAAGTACTACACATATTGAACCTGAATCGAGATCAAGTATACTCTATGATGAAGTAAATACACATACTGAACCTGCATCAAGACCAAGTATACTGTATGATGAAGGGATATTTGAGGTTTTGTCTAAGTCAAGTCTAAGTCACATAAACACAAGCACACACAAGCGCACATGCGCGCACACACACACACACACACACACACACACACCTCTGATCCTCCTCAGGAGTGTTGGCGGACAGGAGGGACATGAGTGTAGACTTGCCCGTCCCCTGGAGCCCGAGGACCCCCACCACCAGCATGTCGGTCTGGTCCCGCAGATACTGTTAGGAACAGAACCAGGTCCACAGATTGAGCACTGTTTCTGGACTGTAAGCACCCAGATCACAGACACACACAGCAATGCAGCTGTATGAACCTGGCGTCTGTTTCCCAAAAGCATAGTTGCTAACCAGTTAACAACTTAGTTAGTTGGCTATGGTGAATTGTATTGCAACCAGGCTAGGCTAACCACTATACACAAACCTGGGTATGTGTATAGTGGATGTGTGGGTATAAAACAACAGTATCCAAGGAGATGCGATCATAAACTCCAACTGAAATGGAATATTCGGTTGGATAATCAGATTATTCATGTCCATTAAGCTGCACTCTTAAAAAAAAGTGCACCCAAGAAAAGGCTCACCTCCATAGCACTGTCACACCAGTTCATCTGATCATCCACCAGTTTAATGCTGTGCTTCATCCTCTCAGGCGGAAGCAGTTTGGTCTGTCCAATCACAGCTACAAAGAGCATAACATACATACACTTAGTTTGGCTGCATGTAAAAACTTAGCCTGACATAGCTCCGCCCATAATACTACTGTTCATCCGTATTCATGGTCTGGAGACGGTCTTCTGGGGAGGGTTTAGTCTGTTAACAAACAGGGCTCTTCCAACAGAGAGGCTGATTGGATGAGCTGTCCAATCGTTTCAAACCAGAGCTGAGTGCACTCCCCCCGCCCCTATAATCGCTCTATATATAGGCGGGCTATATCAGGCCAGTAAAAACTACCCTTCAGGACAATACGTGGGGAAACAAAAAATCTTGCAAGAACTTATGTCAATAATGTCAACTTATGATGATGTATTCCTGATTACAGTAGTATATCCAATACATGCTCATTTACAGTAACATAATTATGTGCTCCTGTATATTCCACACAAACACTCTCTGAATGACACTGATTATGTTCATGGATCACTATCATAAAAATTTGTCCAAAAAGGACAGAGGTAACCTATCATCAATACACACATTGTACACAAATGTAAAGCGGAAGGTATCGCACTCACGGTCCACAGCAGTGCTGGAGGCAGCTGCACCCATGCCCCGGTTCTGAATCTGATACACAGGCTGAGTTGGGCGCTGGCCTTCCCGCTCCAGCTTGGCTGCACCGGTCCCAGTCACTGGTGGGCCAGTGTCCGGTGGGGTGCCAGGTTTACCAGCCTCTTCCCTACTCTTCATGAGCGTGATTGGTTTCTCAAGGGAAGGAGCACCACCAACAGGCACATTCTGACTCTGCTTGCTCTATAATGGAAGCCAGACACACAGATGATAAGTTGAAGTTTAAGAGACACCAGGCAACTTTTCGCCACTGCTTGAGGTCATTTGTATCTGAAAATTTATTTTGGATGACATTTACTCATAAGCTAGGCAAAAAAGGCATAATTCTTTGCACAGGCAGTAGTGTTAAAAGAACCACTTCAGCAAAATGTGCACTACATTAACGTTAATATTTGACATCATGTACAAGAAACCGTGGTTTGCATATTTACGTAGGCTATTTGTTTGTTTTGCTACCAACCCTTTCTCCAGGAGGTTTTGCAAGGATAATGGGGGTCTTCTGAAGAAGTGGTCCTGGTGGATCCTCACTACCATCCTAACGTTACACAACAAGAGAAACAAAATGTAAAATCTGAGGCACTCAAGATGGATGGACAAGATTCATTCATGACCATTGCTAGAAAAAAGTTGTCAATCTTACCCTGCGGTCTCTAGGCATATACTCCCGGTCACGGCTGGGACCCGACAGATTTTGTCCCGGTCCTACAGGGTCCCTGTCCCGGCGTCGACGCCTCCTCCGCCCCTGACCATACACACCCGGCTGGCTGTGGCCAGATTCCGACATGATTTGAACGACTGCACCAGAAATTACATAGTTTAAACTCAAAATGATGATGATGTGAAAAGTGGCAGTTGGGTTTAAGTTGGTGTTCAATTGACATAGGCTAAAACACGTTACGCGTGAATTGAATGAAAAATGCTACCAAACATCAATAAGCTCTTGCTAACCAGCTAGGTTAACTGTTAAGTTTGAAAGAACAGTCAAAACAGTAGCCTAACAATCTTACCGCTTCGTTTCTATCTGTAGAATAGATTAATTTCCCCGAGCAAATATATTTTAAATCAAACAAATTTCTTCGGTAGTAGTAGAAACCTGATAGAAACAGGCTGCGTTACTTCCTGTACTCATACGTCCATATTTTGAACAGATTCCTTCGGCCCCCATAGAACAGCGCTCTCGTCTGTACTGGAGTGTAAAATGCGTCGTAGCATGCATTCACATCCAAATCTGAATGAACGAGCGTTCTTGACTTCTATGCCACATCCTCCTCGCCAAAAAAGTGTTTTGCTTTAAAACATTTTGCCCCACTTTGCCCGTGCCTTACTGGCATCTCTAGAACCCCTTTTTAATGAATCCCACGATTGAGCCACTCTAAGATGTTATTCTGTGCCTACGAGAGAGAGAGAGAGAGAGAGAGAGAGAGAGAGAGGAGGGGAAGTGTGCTTATAATGCTTTTTGCAGGTGAGTGCCCAATGCAGCTGCTTTTTCCGGTTTCTGATAGAAGGTAGGCCTATAGGCCAGACAGTGTGTGGTTTTAGCATGCACCAGAAAAGCTCAAACCAGTTTTGTTCCCCAATTTCCAGTTAATATAACCTCACTCATGTCAGAGTGAGGTTACAGTTAATAGCCCCATATGAATAACTACTGTATGATCCATGAAATATGTACATGGAATATTTATTGTGCATGCAATATTTATTGAAATGTATTGTGCTACTTGTAAGGGGGACCCTTGAGACTGAAATTGGTGTTACATCATATCTTCATATCTGTGATCTGCAAAGACAAGGTGTCAATTCTTGATAAATAATTATTGCATGAACAGGAAAAATCTGATATTGCATCACACCAATGTTCTTAATAGTGTCCACTCAGTGTACAGTATGTTATTCATTCCAAAGTCACTAAAGGTTCAGAAGGGTGTCACTTTGCACTCAATCCTCTTAGGTGCTCCGTCCAGGACCACAGAATCAGCAAAACCAGGCTGGACTACTTTTTAAAAACTTCTTTATTTTGGTGCAAAACAGACTGACGTTTTGACGCCGTGCATCCTCAGAGTCAAACCACACTGGTAACATTGCCAGATCATAAAGGTTTACCCCTCCTTCTCATTTAGACATTGGTTAATTATAAGGGTGGGTGTTGAAATCATTAATGATTTCAACATGATTAATTTAACCCATGAGGCTCAACTGTGTTGAGGGTGTAAATCTTCAACAGGCTTCTCTTTGAAGTAATGTTTTAATAATGTCCCCTCCTCCTTGGTGCAGTTGAATTCTATCAATTCCCCAGAATTTTAAAGAAGCTCTGTGCAACAGCCATGATTTGCTTGTGCGTAATGGCACACTATGGCATAGTCCATGCTACCATTACATAATGGCGGCTTTGTGCTCTGCAATTCTTTGCTTCAGTGGGCGTTTGGTTTACCCCACAAATACCAACCCACATAGACATTTCAAAATATAAATCACATGTGTAGTGCTACATTTTATGAATGTGTTAATTTTGTAACGCTTACCAGTGTGCAGGTGAGAAAAAATGTTTAATGTCAAAGGAATAGGAACTGTGCAGCGACCACATGTATAAAAGCCTTGTGGTGGAGATGGAAACCAAGCCAGCTGTTTAGAGGGGCTAAACGTTGTGTGCACAAGCCTATCTCTCAAAAGTTATCAACAGGGGTTCTGCGCAAATGTCCTTTAAAGAGAACATGCCAGTGTTTCTTAATAATGTTGGTAGCCTATTAGCTTTTGCTTGTTTGGAGCATTGAAGATAGCACTCTCCCACAGAAATGTGGACAATTATCGGTCAATTTGGCACAGTATTCTTTTTTGCAAACTCTCATTGGCAGCCAGATCATTGGACAGCTCAGAGAATGTCGTTTCATGTGATGGCACCAGAAATAATCTGACAATGAGGAGTGGGTGCGGCCATCAGGAGGCAAGATTTAAATCAGTCTACTGGTGCTGAGAAAATTTGTAGGGACACCTGAGTTCAACAATTAATGAAATTGAGTATAAACCCTTGCTACTTAGTTGTTTAATGAGGAAGCCCTTCCAGTTAAGCATTTTGAGGCATAATCAAGTAGGCCTAGGCTATCTATGAAAGCAAATGTTTATTTATGGGGTTGAGCCTATCATCTGTCCAGCCACACTGGAGATCTCTGAAAACTTTAACTTCAGCTAAGTGTAGATAGCACTGTGTCTTGATAGTATTCGGTTTTCAGGTCTCTGGCTGTCTTTTTTTTTTCTTTTTTTTTGGCACGTTTCTGGCTGTCTTTTTTTTTTTGGGGGGGGGGGGGGGCTCAACCATGGCAACCTGTTCTTTCTGTTCAACCATGGCAACCTGTTCTTTCTTTCTCTTTCTGGCTCTTTGAGCATTGAGTGAACAGAATTCTTTTTTAATACATGGGAGGAGGAGACTATGAGGCGCCATGTGTTAATGTGTTAACCTGAAATACCAAGCTTCAGCCTGGTTGTAAAGGCACACATACCCACCCCACTTACTGAAGTTTATGAACTGTGTTGTGCAGTACCCATGAAAAAAGATGTACAAATGTATTGACATAAGGAAAAGTTTATTAGGTAGTATGGCTTTTTCCAGGATCTTTAATCCAAATGGAATGACATGGAATCACATAGGATTTACTCTGCAGCCTCTTTGCCCTTTAGAACAGAAGAAAGAAATTAAATTAGTGAAAGATTGGGCTCCAATAGATGTTCTTGGACTATAAGTTTAAAGGTGAGGTATGTGATCAGGAAAAACAGTTTGAGAAAACTAGGCATTTGAAAAGAAACAATTCAGAGGTCCAATCCCCTGTCTTCAGATTTCCCCTGAAGCCACACCTCCAGAGTATAGGAATGAATGGGGAGGGGGAAGGACAAACAACAGTTGGGTTTGACAAACTTATCACCATTCAATCATTTTTGCTGTTTCCTTAAAATGATTGGATGTTGTTTTACCTGTCCTGCTCATTGCACAGGTGACTAACAAATTTTATTTTTGCATTGGAGTATTTCATTAATTGTTTGCAATCGAGGTCTGAATGTCATTTTAAGCAATATAGTAAAAAGTGCTCCAGGAAAGCATCACATACTCCACCTTTAAAACATTGAAATGACAGTAAATAAGGTCTGTCTTACCTTTCCACCATCACGGCTCTTGGCCCTGAGCTTGTTGACCTGGGACTCAGCAATGTCAGCACGCTCCTCAGCCTCCTCCAGCTCATTTGCCACCTTCCTCAACTTGGACAGATGGCCATTGGCTTGCTCCTCCTATTTCAGATGAAATTGGGGAGAATAATAAGGATTGAGAATATAACAGAATGCAATTTAGATGAAAAAAGAAAAGGAGAGCTGTTCCTGTATAGTTACGACAAAATATGACTTACAGCTTCCTCAGCCTGCCTCTTGTAGGCCTTGACCTTCAGCTGCAGCTTGTCAACCAGATCCTGGAGTCTGCTGATATTCTTCTTGTCCTCCTCAGTCTAAAGAGAAAAATATGTCAAGAACTATTCCCTACATGTTAACTTTACAGACAGTGGTAGACTGTTGAGGAAAGATTTCTTGCCTGGTAGGTGAGCTCCTTCACCCTCCTCTCGTATTTGCGGACTCCCTTGACAGCATCAACACCTCGTCTCTGTTCAGCCTCAACCTCAGACTCTAGTTCACGAACCTTGATATGGCAAAAAAATCATAATTCCATTTCCATCTGAGATATATAAAGATACCCTGTATACAGTTTATAATGAAAATGTCCAAATATATAAATATTAATGAAGTTAGTTTTTACTGACCCTGGACTCCAATTTCTGGAGCTGTTTCTTGCCACCCTTCATGGCCAGATTTTCAGCCTCATCCAGACGGCCCTGCAGGTCCTTCACAGTGACCTCCAGGTTCTTCTTCATCCTCTCCAGATGAGCACTGGTGTCCTGCTCCTTCTTCAGCTCCTCTGCCATCATAGCAGCCTAGATAGGAGAACAGTGTGTTTATAAATAAAGGACCACTATTTTGCTCCAGAGTACAAAGCTTAACATAAATACCATACTTACATCAGTGATGGCTTTCTTGGCCTTCTCTTCAGCATTTTTGGCCTCCTGGACGATGTCATCAACCTCACCTTGGACCTGAACCAAGTCAGTCTCAAGCTTCTTCTTGGTATTTAGAAGACTTGTGTTCTAAAAGAAAGAAAATAATTGGTTAACTTAGTAGACATCCTAAAGTATGCATAGGCCTACACATCAGTTTTGTAATTACTGTCTGTTTACCTGAGAATGCAAAAGGCCAACGCGCTCACTGGCATCAACCAGTTCCTGTTCAGCCACTTTGCGGCCTCTCTCTGTCTGCTCCAGGGCAGCTCTCAGCTCCTCAATCTCAGCCATCATCAGGCCATTCCTGCGCTCAACCATGGCAACCTGTTCTTTCATGTCTTCCTGTCCTCTGACAGCATCATCAAGGAGCAATTGGGCATCCTATTTGGAAGAGATATGTTTAGCACCAATCATAAAGTATTGTTTGCTAATCACTGCTACACTGAAACATTGATAGTACATACCTTGAGCTGACCCTGGACAGTCCTCAGATGTTTCTGGGCCTCACCAGCTTGGCGGTTAGCATGGCTCAGCTGAATCTCCATCTCATTGAGGTCTCCCTCCATCTTCTTCTTAACTCTCAGGGCATCATTTCTGCTCCTGACCTCAGAGTCCAGAGTGCCCTGCATGGATTCAATCACCCTCTGGCTGTTCCTCTTGATCTGCTCCATCTCTTCATCCTTCTCTGCAAGCTTCCTGTCAACTTCGCTCTTGACCTGGTTGAGCTCAAGCTGCACACGGAGGATCTTGGACTCTTCATGCTCAAGAGTTCCCTGTTGTCATAAGAGTAACAAGCACATGTTAAAATAATAAAGCACTTTGATTTGTGAAATTGTTCCTATGTGTCATACGGTTTCTGTACCTCAGCCTCTTCCAGGGCAGTCTGGATCTCAGCCTTCTCTGTCTCAACAGTCTTCTTGGCCTTCTCCAGCTCATGAATGCTCTTTCCAGTCTCACCCAGCTGCTCAGTCAAGTCAGAGATCTCCTCTGCATAGATATTACAATTAAATTAAAACATTTGTGTTTGCACTGTAAAATGCACTAAGATATTAAATCTAATTTACTAGTGAATATTTGTGCATCAAATCATGTTAACTTACGTTGGAGATTCTTGTTCTCCCTCTTCAGAGTCTCCAGATGGTCAAGAGACTCTTCATAGGAGTTCTTCATCTTAAACAGCTCAGTGCTGAGAGAACGAGCCTCCTTCTGGGCACCCTCCAGCTCTGCCTGACCCTCCTCGAACTTCTGCTTCCACTCTGCCAGGACCTTATACCAAATAATGATAAGTATGATAAGCACTTCCATTCCGGTCATATTCACATATAATACACGGCAATCAAGATTTTCTACATCCACATATACAGTTTACATTGTTGTAGTAGTTTATTTGGCCAATGAGGTTTGTTTGTATGTCTGTCTGTTGTTTTGTTTGTGGATTTTGTATTGCATCAGTGGCCCTAATGCCTTTGGCGGATGTCCGCACTCTGATTGCTTTTCGGGATCAATATATGTTCCATACCTTATCAAAGTTCCTCTGCTTCTTGTCAAGGTTGGCAGCAAGACCATTGGCCCTTTCCACATCAATCATGAGGTCCTCAACCTCTCCCTGGAGTCTCTGCTTTGTTTTATCGAGAGAGGCACACTTGGAGTTCATAGCCTCAATTTGCTCCTCAGCCTCTTGCAAGCGCTGGGCAAGCTTTTTCCTAATAAAATTATGTAATTTGTCAGGCAGTTGCTGATATGAAGATATAATGTACAGTGTGTAATTTACTATTTCAGCTGTACATACTTGGACTCCTCAAGCTCCTCAGTGCGCTGGATGGCATCAGTTTCATACTTGGTTCTCCACTGAGCTACCTCACTGTTGGCCTTGGACATGCCACGCTGCAGCTCAGCCTTGGCCTCCTGCTCCTCCTCAAACTGCTCCCTCAGGAGGTCACAGTCATGGCGGGCAGACTGAACAGCATGGGCCAGGGCATTCTTGGCCTTTTTGAAGAAAGTACATTAATTTGCATGAACATATGTCTGTGTAATCATTACTGCCAAACTTTTGAACATATTCTCAGGTTGATGATAATCAGATTTGATAGCATGTTGTATACTTTACCTTGACTTCCTCCTCATTCAGTCTCTTCAGCTCCTCGATCTGCTGGGTGAAGGCCTGTTTGCTTCTGGTCAGCTGAGACACAAGAGCATCTTTCTCCTCCAGCTGACGACCAAGCTCACCTATAGAATATAGGCATTATAGCTTGAATAAGAAAAGGGGCAACGGAATAGGTGCATTGAAATTCACCATCTAAGATTCTAAACAATTCCCCTTCTTTCTATGTTCTGCATTTTTATTTTATTTTACCATTTTCAGTCTGAAGTCTTGCTCTCTGAGCACTCAGGTCGTTGTTCTGGCGGGCGCCCTCATCAAACTTGGCTTTGATCTCTCCCAGTTGGTCTTCCAGGGTACGGCACATCTTTTCCAGGTTGGCCTATTCATGGAAATGTATTATAGCTTAACTCAAAAGCAATTAAAAAAAACATGTAGAGTCAAAAAATGCTTAATGACAGCATTTGTTAGAGTAACAACGAGAATTACTCTTTGAATGTTAAAATTGATTTACCTTAGCTTTAGCAACTGCTTCCATGTTACTGGACAGGTCATCAATCTCCATCTTGTATTCACTCTTCTCCTTCTCAAGCTTCTGCTTGACACGCTGGAGGTTGTCAATCTGCTCTCCCAACTCAGCTACGCTATCAGCCTGCTTCTTGCGGAGAGCTGCAGCAGTGGCTTCATGCTGCAGAGTGGACTCTTCAAGGTCACGACGGAGTTTCTGGAACTCAGCCTCACGCTTCTTGTTCATCTCAACCTGAGCAGCAGTGGCACCACCAGCCTCCTCAAGCCTCTCACTGATCTCCTCAAGTTCCCTGGAGAGATCAGCTCTCTGCTTCTCCACCTTGGCACGAGCTGCACGCTCAGCTTCAATCTCTTCTTCCAGTTCTTCAATGCGTGCCTATTACCAGTAAAATGAAAATTAACATCATTCAAAATGAAGATCAGATTTCAAATTTGAAAAAATAAGACTATGAAAGATGAACAAACCTGAAGCTCTTTGATCTTCTTCTGCAGTTGTGAACCCAGAGACTGTTCATCCTCAATCTTGCTGAGAAGCTGGCTTGTTTCAAAGTCCTTCCTGTTTTCCAACACAAAATAAGGAAATTAATAAGTACAGGAGCACTTAACAGACATGAATTTGAGTGCTGAGGGGAATTCTGGATTACTTCTTCAGCTTCTCCTCAGACTGCTGCTTGTCATTCTCCAGGTCCATGATGTTCTCCTGGGACAACTTCAGGTCACCCTCAAGCTTTCTCTTGGTTCTCTCAAGGTCCATACGGAGCTTCTTCTCTTGCTCCAGGGAACCCTCAAGCTGTGAATTTAGAGTAGTTAGTCATGCTATGTCAAGTATTGAAAAAATAATGTTTTATGCTTGTTCCCAGTCAAGCCCTCAACTCACATCATCCACTTGCTGTTCAAGCTTAGTCTTGGCTTTGGTCAGAGTGTTGACTTTGTCTTCCTCTGCCTGAAGATCATCAAGAGTTTGCTGGTGGGCCTCTTGGAGGGCTTTCTTCTCCTTTGTTAGCTTACCAATGGACTCATCCTGAGCTGCCATCTCCTCAGTCAGGTTCTTGACCTGCATGTATAGAAATTTGTATTGAAATCCAAGGAAATTTATAATGCAATGTTCTTTAGTATAATGTATATATTATGAAATTTAATAAATTACCTTGTTCTCAGTGGCATGCTTTTCCTTCTCCACTTTGGCCAAGGTCAGCTCCAGATCATCAATGTCCTTCTTGAGCTCAGAGCACTCATCCTCAAGTTTCCTCTTTTTGGCAGTCATCTCAGCATTGATTTCCTCCTCATCCTCCAGTCTCTCGGTTGTCTCTTTGAGTTTTGCCTCGAGCTGGATCTTACTCTTGATCAGACCCTCACACCTCTCCTCAGCATCTGACAGACTCTCTGATCCCTTTAGTATAAAAATAAATAAATACACAATAGGGATGACATCTATTGAGATATATAATGCCCTGGCAGGCTAGAAATTCATATTGCAATCATGTTTGGAATTGTTGCCACCTAACTTTCACACCAAGTACACACTTACTAGTCTAGTCTAGACATTAAGACTGGATAGTCTGTGACTGAATATTGTAACTCTTGTATGGACTTACAGATGACACTTGCAGCTGAAGCTCATTCCTCTCCTGCACCACAGCCACCATCTTCTCCTCGAGTTCCTTCTTCTTGGCCTCAACTTTGCCAAAGTTTGCTTTGAGTTTTTCATGTTCCTCCTTCAGAGTGGACAACTCCTTCTCAGTCTCAGCACTCTTCAGCAGAGGCTTGATCTTGTAGTAAACCTTCATCCATGGCCAATGCTTGACATTCATGAAGGAGCGCACATTGTACTGAATGGTGTAGATTGCCTCCCTATAACAGAAAATGGATGGAATGGATGGATTATTAAGTGTATTTTCAATCTTTTATGATGTTTGTAAATCTTTCAAATACAGTATCTATCATGAAATCATTAAATATGGTACCTCCTTTCCATCATAACAACAAACTCCTTCCTCATGAGGTAAGCACGGCAAAGAGCCTGTGTCATTGTGACCAGAGATGCCAGTTTCTCATCACGCATCTCCTCAAGGGTACCCAGCAGACCAGCTTTGAAGAACACCTGATGGAGATAGGTAAAAAATTCATATATTTTGCCAAAAAAAAAAAAAAAATCTGTGAAAAGATGAATGACAAAACAACTCTACCTTAGTGTGTCCAAACTTGTACTGGGTGTGATCAACATCAATGGATCCCAGGAGCTTCTCAGCAGCCTTCTTGTTGTCAATGAATTGACCCTCAGGGATGACACTAGCATTCAGCACCTTGTATCTAGATATCATAAATAGAGATACAGAATTATTCCCCCTATCTGACTGCAACGAACATATAATCACACTTTATCTGCTTTCTCAGTTCACCTCTGCTTGAAGTCAGCATAGAGGATTCTGCTTGGGAAACCCTTTCTGCAGATTCTGATACCCTCCAGCACACCATTGCACCTGAGCTGGTGGATGACCAGGAAGTTCTGCATAAGACCTGTCAAAAACATTTCAAGTCAAGTTATACAAGGTTCTGAATTCAAAATAATGCAATGTCTTTTTTGGAATATATTGACTATTAAACCATTTACCTGGCTTCTTGATTTCATTTGGAATCAGGCAACGCACAAAGTGAGGGTGGGTGCTCCTCAAGTTGGTCATCAGTTTGCCCAAGTTCTCCTATTAAGACAAGAATTCAGTTAGATATCACCTTACGTTAGTTAGAATGAGCCATTTCTGTCTTCATTATTTAGTTAAAGATACACATACTCTGAACTGTGAGGACACAGTCTGCATGGAACCACCCTTCTTCTTGCCACCCTTCTTACCACCACCACCACCAGCCTCTGCAGATCAACAAATTTTGAGACACAAAAAATCTGTGGTGAATTCATTTCTTTCACTTAGAAATTAACAGGAAAATGAAAGAAACATTGACAAGGTATAATATAATATAATATGAATTCACACTGCTATAATTACCTTCCACAACAGGTGGGTACAGAACAGGCAGCAGTTTCACTGATGACTTCTGGTACAGCTGCAACACAGACTCATTCAGTGGATCCTTGTTCTTGTCCAGCCAGCCAGCGACGTTGTAGTCCACAGTGCCGGCATAGTGCACCAGGGAGAAGTGGGCCTCAGCCTTGCCTTTGGCAGGCTTGGGCTTCTGGAAGGCATTGTTCTTGCCAAGATGCTGATCATACAGCTTGTTCTTGAAAGTGGTGTCAGAGGCCTTGGGGAACATGCACTCCTCTTCAAGGATGGCAAAGATACCCATGGGCTGTTCAAAATAATAAAATTAATTAACAAAACATTATCTCTGGCATTCAATTTTTATGAAATAATGGCTAAATAATCTAAAATAATCACCTTTTCAATAAGCTCAATGCAAGCAGCCAAGTCCATGCCAAAGTCAATGAACTCCCAGTCAATGCCCTCTTTCTTGTACTCCTCTTGCTCAAGAACGAACATGTGATGGTTGAAGAACTGTTGCAGTTTCTCATTGGTGAAGTTGATGCATAGCTGTTCCATGCTGTTGAACTAAGATGGGGAAAACATACAATATTAAAGTTTTCATCTATCTGTTGAAAAAAAATCACCATTTGAAGGTGAAGCATTACAATAAGTTGTCCTCACATCAAAAATCTCAAAGCCAGCAATATCCAGCACTCCAATGAAGAACTGTCTTGGCTGTTTTGTGTCCAACATCTGGTTGATACGGATGACCATCCACAAGAACATCCTCTCATAGATAGACTTAGACAAGGCTGACACAGAGTTCAGGACCTGTGGCACAGTCTGACCCTTGGTGACAAACTCGTTTCCGACCTTCACTCTTGGGTAGCACAAACCCTTCAGCATATCAGCAGAGTTCAGGCCCAAGAGGTATGCAACTTTGTCAGCATCTATAAACAATTAAATGTTGTTTCTTAGTGATATCATTTGGCATTTTGCAACAAATCCATGAATTTCAATGTAATTGCTTATTCAGTAAAGTACTGTAATAATGTTATAATAGAGCAGATCTATGTTCAGTTGTAACATACCCTCAGTGCCATCAGGCTCAGCCTGCTCCTCACGCTGCTTCTGCTTGAATTTCATGTTGCCATGGTGGAGCACAGCACCAGTCAACTTGTAAATGGTGACTTTCTCTTCTGCACTGAAACCCAGGATGTCAATGGCAGTCTGAAATGACAAAGTCAATATGTTAACATTTGAAATACTTCACCACATCTATCACATAAGATTAATGAAGTTTTATATCAACAGGCAAGTATCAGGCAAGACTATCTTACATCTGTGGCCACCAACTCCTCTTTGTCATCAATGCTGGCAACAGTGATCTGGCCTTGACTGCACATGGGGAAGTCATAGGGGTTGGTTGTGATGAGAGACATTTCTGTATGGAATAAATACACATTATTGCAACATACAGTCTATAAAAATAACTCAGCTATCAACATGATAACCAGTAGTAAGTATAAACCCTACCAATCAGCTCAGGCTTGTGGTTGGTCATCATCTGGTAGAAGATGTGGTAGCCTCTCTCATCAGGAAGCTGGAACGTCACTCTTGACTTTTCCAGCAGGTCTGTTGGTAAGTTGGTAGAATGTGAAATTCTACATTTATCTATTATCTGTTTCAATTCACATTATTCTAATAACTGTCAATCTACATTTTTTTTATTAAAGGAAGGTTGTTGTACTTACAAGTCTCAATATCAGCACTAGCCAGTTTTCCAGATGTGCCAAAGTGAATTCTGATGAATTTACCCTGTCAAAGACAAAATATCTTAAAACCAACTTTCCATTGGATAAACTACAAAAGGGAATAATTTAAAGAAGAGGTAATAACTTACGAAACGGGAGGAGTTGTCATTTCTCACAGTCTTGGCATTACCATATGCCTCCAGCAGTGGGTTGGCAGCAATAATTTGGTCTTCCAGAGAGCCCTTCACATGGATAAAACATAATATAATATTATTTGTCATGCTATATTTTTTATTAAAGCATTCTTTTGAGATGTGTGATTATGCTTTTTATATTACTTGGATTTTTCCAGCTGCCTGTGGTTTTTCCTCTTTTTTGCCACCACCAGCCACAGCAATTGTTGCAAAGTACTGGATGACACGTTTGGTGTTTACAGTCTTTCCTGCACCGGATTCTCCACTGTGGAAGATATTAACATGATTCAATTATTACAAAGTATTGGGTCATAAATGTAAAAAATCAAAATAATTATAATAATGCTAAGTTGGCACTTACGTAATGAGGACAGACTGGTTTTCCCTGTCTGTGTGCCAAATTAAAGAAATTAGATCACACATAGGCCTACAGTATGTAATTCAAAGATAATTGTACAATGGCCTGCAAAAGAAGAGCTTACCTTGGAGCATGAACTGATATGCGTTGTCAGAGACAGAGAAGATGTGGGGTGGGGCCTCCATGCGCTTCTTGCCTCTGTAGGCAGCCACCACTGCTGGGTCGTACACTGGGAGCCACTTATAGGGGTTCACAGTGACGCAGAAAAGCCCAGAGTAGGTCTGAGATGAAGAATAAGGTAAATTAGTCCTATTGTATCGTGAAGGGGGCAAAAGAAACTGTCAATAAACTCATTAGGCAAAAAGTCTCTTTTCTTTTTGTGAATAAACTCAAGAAGCTTACGTAGATCATCCATGCTGCATAACGCTCTTTGAGGTTATACAACACAGCAGCTTCATTGAGGTGGGTCATCATGGCCATGTCCTCAATTTTGTCATACTTGGGAGGATTCATGGGGGAGACATCATCCTCCTTCACTGTTCTTTCCTAAGGCAAGCACATTAAACAGATTTTAGCAATTAAAGCAACACTGTGTAATATTTCATCAGTAGAGAATTGCAATTATCTAGGGGAGCACATTAACGATAAACTGGACTGGAAACACAGCACTGAAGCTGTCTACAAGAAAATTGAGGTCTTTTAATGTGTTCACTAAGTTGCTACAAATGTTTTATCAGTCTGTGGTGGCAAGTGCCATTTTCTTTGCTGTCATCTTTTGGGGTAGCAGCATCAGGGCAAGTGACTCTAACAGACTAAACAAGCTGATAAGGAAAGCAAGCTCTGTGCTGGGGACCACTCTGGAACCCCTTGAATTGGTGGTGGAGAGAAGAATGTTGCAGAAACTGTTAAACATTATGGACAATTTTCACATCCCCTACACAGTACTAGCCTGGGAGTTCCCATGCTCCTTTGCACGCTTATTTCATTTCACTCTGCAAAGCAGCATGGTGACCATGGCCGATTTTCTCGCCTGCTTTCGGTATCCAATCACAGAACAAAAAGGGATTTGTACAGCCCTCAATTTCATTTTAGGTCACGTGGTGGCTCTGGTATTGGCTCCGACGTATGTACAGACGGTATGATAGACATTTGTAGCGCCCAATAAACGGCTCTGGACAATCGTAAACGATGTTTCCACTACGAGAAATGCACTTGTGATTTTTAGTTTGGCATTTGCCAGGCTAACACAGTACACTGTGTACTCAGCAAAAAATGTTTTTATCTGGCGGCTTTGCCAACTCAGTTGCAGATAAGAGGACTTTTTTACCCACGGCAATAGCATTATAATAACTCTTCTCTGAGCTAGGAGAGTCAACTTGACAGCTACCTCACATCTGGCATTGTCTTCTGATTGGATGTAGGCCTATATGTGTGTAAGCTTGTTGTATGTTTTTTAAGCTGCTGAAACAATGGAATTTCCCTTTGGGATGATCTGTCTGTCTATCTATCTATCTATCTTTCCATCTATCTATCTATCAATCAATCAGAGCTAAAAAGTTTGGAAGGTGTGTGTACCGTTTAAGTAGCTACTTATTCTAATTTATAACAAAAACACAATGGTTTTGCTTTAAAAGTAAATGAAAGAAAAACTGAATTTAAAAATCAGCCATGCTGAGCATACCTCCTTGGTATCAAGCACTTCAACGGTGACTTTGCCACCTTCTCGCTTTTTGATTGTAGCCTTCAGGTACAAATCCTCTTTGTCAGCCACATAGTAAGCTGTCTTTGCATCAAAGGGCTTGGTCTGGGCCTCAATTCTCTCCTTCTCAGGCTTACGGAGGTAAATGGCAGCCGGGCCATACACAGCCATGTCTGCATCCCCCATGGTTGCGGTTTACTGTTGGGGAAAAAATAAATATGTACATTTAATGGTAAGCCAACATAGAATGCATTTTGACGATACAGTCACAGACATCAATATTATTAATTGTAGTAAAAAATATTGTTACTCAGATAAGGATATTTCTCTTTTTTCTGTCTTTTGCCCTTTGCAGAATTGACAGATTGTGTATTGTGTTTATACTTTATGTGTCAGTGGACCTTTCTGGAGCTGTAACCAGGGCATATTAAAGGGCAACTTCAGTCAATTTCAACAAGAGCTCTATTGAGCTCTACTTGAGCTTAGCCAATACTGAAGACACAAGACATTTTGGTCCAACCATAAAGGTTTCCTTAAACAGAGAATAATCACTTACAACTAGCCCAATGGGGCAGATTTTTCAGTCACTTACAACTAGCCCAATGGGACAGATGCGTTTTCAGCATCTAAACATGCTCCAAATATCAACCCAAAAGCTACTGTGTGTAACATCATCAGACAAATTACAACACACCACTGTAGTGTTTATGACTACAAATGTATGACAAAGTGGTCAAAATAGTGTTTTTATGCAGTGTTTTGTAAACAAACAGTGTTTGGCTGCATGCATGAACACAAAGTTTTAACACTGTTTCGGCCATTTGTAGTCATACACAATATACTTCTGTGTTGTAAGGTGTCTATTGATACTTCATAGATTTTGTGGTGACATTTGGAGTATGTTAAGATGTTAAAAATACAGTTCAAAATTAGTGATTATTCTCTGTTCAAGGAAACCTATATGGTTGGGCCAAAATGTCTTGCATCTTGGCTAATCTCAAGTAGCTTGAGCATAGAGTTCTTGTTGAAAATGACTGAAGTTCCAGCAGCAAAGCCAGATATAATAGTAGCTTTCCAGCCAATTGGACTCACAAACAAACTTTGGATTTTGGGTCCAGGTGAGAAAATGATGCTCATATTAAAATGTTAAACTTGTAAAAGAGTAGGCTAAAATTGTTGTAACCTAAGCTTTTTTTGAGTACTAGAATTACAAATGATGCTGTGGTTGCTAGTCTCTTAAATAAAAAACAAAGCAAATACAGTTGGCCTACTTACTTGTTGTCACCGGACCAGATGAAATCACCACAACTGTTAAGCTGTGTAAGATAATGAAGGAATAAGAAATTAGTGAAACATTTCCCAACCCAACATTTCTTTTACACAGCAGAGTTAAAAAACATCTCCAAGTAATTATAACAAACAAAAAAAAAAAGACCCAACTTTACATCTCTGCTTCAGATGGAAAGAATTTAGCATAGGCTACAACTATCAATACAGCACCCACCCTGACAAGTCAAGCAGGTGACACTTACATGTACTGCACACTGGAGCCCCTAGGCCTGCTCTGCAACCTCAGGTCTCCGCCGGGTCCTTATGTTGTGGCCATCTGCAAGCTAAGCAGTATCCTAATAAGGCAAGATTGCCTTGGTTAAGTATATTTAAACTTGCGCGCTCTCTCTCTGCCCATGTAGGCCTTTGTGTGTGTGTGTGTGTGTGTGTGTGTGTGTGTGTGTGTGTGTGTGTGTCTGTGTGTGTGTGTGTGTGTGTGTGTGTGTGTGTGTGTGTGTGTGTGTGTGTGTGTGTGTGTGTGTGTGTGTGTGTGTGAATTGAATCAATCTACACAATCTAAGAACATTTTTTAGGCCACACTTTATGAATCCAGTATAAACCATAAGGGTTATAATGCTAAACCTTGCATATTCAGCAATACTCTCAATATGTCTAATGTAATCATGGCCATAGCCAGCATTTAGAAACAACCTTGATCCCAGATGCGCGCTGAAAATTTTTCAACATAGGAGATCTACTGAAATAGTGTTTGAACTAATTTTTTAACTCCCCCTGCTCATTACTGACTTTGCTAAACTCACTTATTGTATTAGTTACACTGTTACAGCTGCCACAGCAAAAGGAAAGATCTGAGACCCCCCAAACCCCCTCTCCCTTCTAGAGTTATGTGAGACTTCAGCACCACCTAAATTGAATGAGGGTGCTACATTTCTGAAAGTCAATGAGACAGTGCTCCTTCGTAATACATCACTGAGCAATGCTGAATATGCATCTGTCTCTTTATAGCACAGAATTCTTTAGGCTATTTATGATTTTGAGTCAACAGTGTAACCTGCCACTGATTGAGTTGGCAGAAAACATCTTTTATTTCAATGAGTGAGTTGTGTCCAGTTGGTGTGATTTCAGTGGGTGTGATTTCTGCGTTCCCATCATAAAAGTCTACAATGATGTGCATCCACCAGTTACAGTGAAGAATTGTGTTCATTTCACAGATTTCTGTGAGATTAGGTTGAAAACTTATCTCTGCAAATTATAGGTTTATATTGTAATGTGTCATGATTTTGCAAGTTCAGCCTCTAATTTTCCCTTGCCTAAATATGGGCGATCTTTATACTGAAATTGAACCCTCTCATTCTCAAGCAATTGCATTAACAATGATACCAATGGATAGATCTGGTTGTCTAGTTTAATATTACACCAACTGTCCTGTATTGTATACGGCCATCAATGTAATGACAAAATATATAGGCTTGTCACTTTTAGACAGGGAAGAAGGAAGTAAAAGGCAAATCAACTTTCACTGCCTCATATACCTCTGACCTTCACTCAAGAATGTCTTCTATGCCGCTGGTATTTACTGGTGTTTTTGAAAGTTAATGGCCTGAAGGACTAGTTTACCTAATTGTTGATTTACTGTGCTTCCAGTTTACTGAAGTATTTCAGCATTGTGATGTTTGGAGTGTTTCTTAGTTGTCAATGCGTTGAACATCTTGTATGACAAGGAAAGTTCCACAGCCAGAATATTAAAAAATAGGCTAATCCTTACTCAGTACTCATTGGTCTTAATCTAAAGCATGACCAGCCAAAAGATTGCTGAATACATCACCGAAGATTAAAAAACAATAGCTTCAAGTAGGCCTATTTGAATAACTTGAAACCCATTCAAACTCATTGTAAATAGGGGAGCCTGTGTGTCTGTTGTTGACACTTGACACCTGCTACTCCTCAATGTATTTTGGTGAGGGGGACTGTTAAGTGACCTATTGCCCCTTCAGCTTAGTATCCGTTTAGCATTACTTTCCAATGTGCAGGACAGCACAATTTGGAGCGTTCATGGATTCTGTAAAGAAAGAAACTGAAGAGAGTAGACAAGGAAAATGCAAATATGAGTAAATAACATCATATAATGACATTGTGCAATGAGCCCAATGTTATCCACAGAGAGAAAAACAATAATACAATTTGCTTTAATACTTGAATGTAGCAGGGGCTATTATTTAATTGAGAGATTGAGTGTGCTTAGCCACAAATCCTATGTATGAATATGGGCTCAATATGGCGGCCATGCCCCATCCCATCTAAATAAATAGTACATTTTGTTACATTAGTGGAAATGTTTTGAAAAGGAATGTAACACTTTTGTGAGTGAATTCAAAAAGTAGACTATGGTATCAGCATGCAGGATCTCAGAATAAGAAGAATACGGTGGATAATAGGGAATAGGGTGGGTATTGGTTTTCAACCTCTGATAATTAATCATAGAGTGGATATTGGATTTCAACTTCTGATTATTATTTATATCAAGCTGAAATTCGAGGGATGAGTCATGAATATATGCAGTCTAGGTTGAATAGAATAAAAAGCTTTATGTGTGTTCTAAAACACCTACTAAACATCCTTCTTCACAATGGCAGAAGGCAGGGGCATTAAGCGACCACACATGGGGCAGAACTACATGATGGTCAATGGTGGCTGGACCTCCATGCTAAGCCCTGACCACCACAGTAGCCACCCCAATGGCATTTTTAATGTAAATTCCTTTTTTTTCCATTTTAATTTTCTGTTGGTAAGCTTGGTCATACAGTTTCATATGCATATAATGTAGGCAATGTACAGTATGACTAAACTGTTATCTATCAGAAAGCAATTGTAATGGGCTAGTTTCTTCACACACTGTAGTGTACTGTAGCAGAAACAGATTTCAAGAAAAAATGAATTTACATTAAAATATGTAAATACTGTATTTTCCGCCTATAAGACGCTCTGTCAATGAATGGTCTATTTTCAAACTTTTTGCAGGTAGCATATAAGGACACCAGGATATGAGTGGGACATGTCCTTCTCACATTTCAAAATGTTACATTTGGACCACCCCAGATTTGACAACAAAAGTATCCAGCTAGTGCTGTCAGTTTAACGCTTAAATAAGGCAAACCCATTTTTAACGCCGTCATTTTTTTTTACGCACGATTAACGCATTTGACCCGCGATTGTCTAATATAGCATGTGAAAAAATATTTCCCATTCCAACACATACCGACGTTTCATGAAGTAAGCCTGCTAACTCATGCCTACACTACACACGCACACGCATTCACACACGGGTGATGATGCGTCTGGTCTGCTCTGCTACTCCGAAGCCTGGAGTTAGTAGGCCTATCTAATTCCGATGTCAGGTGAAAACAAATATTTTACCGACGCAATCGTTGACGTTAACGCGCATGTTTGATATTTAAGTTGTTAATTGACTAGAGGATTAATGCTGTCAGTGTCACTTAGAAATCTCTTTTGAAATGAATCCCCCGTATCAGTTTCAAAATTCCACCGTGAGAGATGCGAAACAAGTCGGACCGCAAGTGTGACAGAGAGAGAATGTTTGTGAGCGTCCCTATGCAGACGCTTCTCTCTCTCATCAAATCATTTCGTCATTTACATGTAAATGAGGGTTTCTTGCAGGCCAAATGGCAATAGGCAAAATGCATTTTACTGTAAAAGTAAAGTAATGCTCATACATTGTAGGTTTACTCATGCAGACCATAATGCCATATTTTCATTGTTTTAACTGCCTGTTTACATGTAAAATAGGCTACAGACCAAGTTTTATTTAAAGGGCCACCATCCATTTTTTTTTGTAAACTTGTTAACTAGCACAAGTCTCTCTGGCACTACTCGAACATGTTACATATCATGCTGTAGGCCTAACTACATTTTCTTTTATTTTGAGTTGGTATGCACCCCCACCCATCCATGTGGATAGCAGCATTAAAATGAAAAGAAATAAATACATATGGGACAAAAAGAAATCAAGGGAGGGACAATTAGAATAGAAAAAAAAGTGATTAATCATGATTAATTATGAGTTAACTACAGCATTACAGTTTTTCCTCAATTGGTTTGTCTAATTTCTTGAAACAGAAATTACATTCTTAAAACTCTAAGATCAATACAACTCTGTTTTGAACAACTGCAAGATAGTTTGGAGATTTATCCATGTTATTTTGAGAATGCAATCTCAGTTTCAAGAAGTGAGCCAAACCAATTGAGAAAAACTGCGAACAAACTGCAGCAAAATGTTTCAAAACATTGCGCATAGCGCCCTCTAGAGAGGAAACGATTGCCAATGGAGATGTCAGACGCTTTACACGAAATGAAACGATGTGAAAGTGGATGATCATTCAAATCAAGCTTGGAGAGCATAATAACCAATTTACTTTTACCAATCAAAATGTCTACAAACACAAGAAGAAATGTTTCCTTCTGTTGGTGTATTGTTATTTCAGATTTATGGGAGTAGGACATAACATCAGGGGTGAAAGTAAGCCTATACGCACCTACACTAAGTACATGTATAAGATTGACAGGTGGTACGTAGTAGTGGTAAGAGAAGAGGATTTCTGCCTACCAAAACCCATATTAAAATTAAGTCACATGTGTTGATTAAGTAAAAACACAAATACCATCATTACGGCTTTGGAAATGAGCAAGGAGCAGGTTTGGATGTCTGGGGATGCCCCATACAGTACATCCATATAGACCTGCCATACATAACACATAGGCCCACTAAAAAAAAAAAATTCTGAAAGTGTGTCGATAAAGTTTTAGTACCGGTAAGAAATTGAAACTACTTTCACCCCGGGATAACATCACAAGATCAGCCCATCACTTAGGACTTGGGACCTCATCAGGACTTGGTTCATGTAGATGGTAGCCTACAGTAGCTGAGGACATTGGTCTTTATCATGTCATGACACCAAAACACTACAGTAGCTTTTAAATGGATTGGAACGGAGATTAGTGAGTAAACATTGTACCTTACTCACTGAAACTGGAAAGACGACTAGTTTGGCTGTAACATGCAAGGTTTTGGTGCTGATGACTGCTTTGCTTTTGAAGTAGCCTAGAGGTCATTGACAAGCTTACTCTTGTCATATTATTAGGCTACAGTAATGTGGGCCTACATCTGATCTGCGTCTCTGTAGTTATAGCCAAATCTGGTGCACTCTACCCACATAAATTCTATTCAGAGAGCAGTAAAGCAGTAAAGATATCAACAGGTTTAACAGATTTTGTGACAATTAATTTACATTTCCCGTGACTCTTTGAGCTACTTGGGTGGTGGGCAGATCCCGAGCTACCTATTGGAGACTCCTGGTCTAAACAGAATTGTATATTAGATTGTGCCCAAATAACACTCGGCATCACTTTTTCTTTACTGAATCGGTAATTGAATAAGTCATAAGTCATAAGTCAGTTTATTTATATAGCACATTTAAAAACAACAGAAGTTGAAACCAAAGTGCTTCACAGGGTTAAAAAAAAAAAAAAAAAAAAAAAAAACACGAAAAAACAGGCACATAAGTGCTTCCAATACATAAATAGTTCAAAACACAGAAATGTATAAAAGTTCAAAAACAGCTGTGACATTCACTCCTGCGCCACACATGAGCACCACCCCCTTCCAACAATAAAGAAAAACTAGATTTGCAATTCCAAGGAATTACACAGTGCATGCAAACGTTTAAAAAAGTACACTTAGAAAGTGATAGTAGAAAAAAAGTAGAAAAGTAGAGTAAAGAGGAAACTTGTTTAGGCAATCAAAGTTACTAGTCAAGTAGCAAAGAAAAATGTTGCTACCTTGATCATGTTGTTGAATAGTTGAAAAAAAAAAAAAGAAAATGGCGCTGGTTGCTGTATTGGTTATGTTGATTGCAAGGGTACTTTTGGTTGTTATTAGGCCGTTGCTAGGGTGGATATGGTGGTTACTATGCTGGTTGTTACATTGATCATGTTGGTTGCTATGTCTAGTGCTTGGTCATCAGTGTGGAAGCGGTTCCTAGGACATTGCAGGGCGACTTGAGGTTGTTGCTAGGCTGTTTGCCATGTTGAGCATGTTGGTTGCTATGCCAGTTGCCATGTCATCATTGTGGAACTGGTTCCTAGGACATTGCAGGGCTTCTTGAGGTTGTTGCTAGGCTGTTGCCAGGTAAGTTATGGTGGTTGCTACGTTGATCATGTTGGTTGCAATGTTCATTGCTAGGTCATTGTGGAAGTGCTTCCTGGAAGGTGGCATTGGTGCTTAAGGTTGTTGTTCGGCAGTTGCTAGGGTGGACATGTAGGTTGCTATGCTGGTTGCTACGTTGATCATGTTGGTTGCCATGTTCATTGCTATATCATTATTGATGGAGTGGTTCTAAAGACATTGCAAGGCTGCTGGAGGCAGTTGCTAGGCTGTTGCTAGGGCGGATATGGTGGTTGCTATGCTGTTTGCCATGTTTAGCAAGTTGGTTGCTATGTCAATTGCCATAGGGGTGTCTGAGGTTGTTACTAGGCCATTGCGAGGGCGGATATGTTGGTTGCTACATTGATCTTGTTGGTTGATATATTGCTAGGTCATCATGGGAGTTGTTAGCAGTGGCTATTGTTAATGTTGATGAATGGGTGATTATTGAATAGTTGAAAAAAAAAAAGATAGTTGATGACAGTTCGAATGAACATGGCCCGTATCAGTAGTTAAATTAGTGATAAAAGGTGGACGCAGCCTTTGGCTGCGTCAAATGGTTCGTTGTTGATGATTACATAAAAAGTTGCTTTGTGTAAATTTGTTTAAAAATGTTGAAATAGGAAATAGTTGAAATAGGAAAAGATGTGGAAAAAAGTTGCAAAAAATGTTGAATATAATACAGAGAATTGAAGAGAAAAAAAGGAAAATATGTAGGCTAGGCCTGAAAGGTTGCCAAAAAGTTGAAGAGATAATACAGAGAATTGAAGAGAAAAAGGCAAAGATGTACAGTAAAAAGTTGGCAAAAAGATGAAGGGAAATAGGCAAAAATGTCAAATGTCGATGAAAAAGTGAATAGATAATTGAAGAGAATTGAAGACAAAAAGGTGAAGACGTAAATAGTTGCCAAAAGTTGAACAGATAATACAGAGAATCAAAGAAAAAAATGGCAAAGATGAAAAAGTTGTTAAAAGTTGAATACATGATACAGAGAATTGAAAAGAAAAAGACAGTAGAAGAGGGAAAAGGCAAAGAGGCTCGCTTCGCGAGCCCTTTGCCTCAGCAAATGGAAGTGAAATAAGCTTAAATAGCCCATTAGGTTAATAGAAATGAACTGGAAAGGTTAATACAGCAGATAACAGAATGTTCGTGGAAATAGAATCCTAGAAGTTCCACTAGTCTGCTGAAAGTTCTCTGGAATGTTTACAGTAGTCAAGAAAGCAACAATAGAATGTTTACAGTAGTTAAGGTAGCAACAATTGGAAGTAGAATTCTGTTGTGGAACTCTGAAAATTCCATAATTTGTGAAAAAAAGCACTTTTTTCGCTCGTTTATCGCAGATAGTAGAAAAAGTAAAAATAGTAGAAAAGTGAAATGTCATAGCATAACAACACAAATCGAGACCTACGAGATGAAGTTTGAATGAAGTTTCTAGGTGAAACGGTTATTGAGAAAAAGTGAGCATTGAAGAATAATAATAATAACTAGATTTGCAATTCCAAGGAATTACACAGTGCATGCAAACGTTTAAAGAAGTACACTTAGAAAGTGATCGTAGAAAAAAAGTAGAAAAGTAGAGTAAAGAGGAAACTTGTTTAGGCAATCAAAGTTACTAGTCAAGTAGCAAAGAAAATGTTGCTACCTTGATCATGTTGTTGAATAGTTGAAAAAAAAGAAAATGGTGCTGGTTGCTGTATTGTTATGTTGATTGCAAGGGTACTTTTGGTTGTTGTTAGGCCATTGCTAGGGCGGATATGGTGGTTACTATGCTGGTTGTTACATTGATCATGTTGGTTGCTATGTCTAGTGCTTGGTCATCAGTGTGGAAGCGGTTCCTAGGACATTGCAGGGCTTCTTGAGGTTGTTGCTAGGCTGTTGCCAGGTAAGTTATGGTGGTTGCTACGTTGATCATGTTGGTTGCAATGTTCATTGCTAGGTCATTGTGGAAGTGCTTCCTGGAAGGTGGCATTGGTGCTTAAGGTTGTTGTTCGGCAGTTGCTAGGGTGGACATGTAGGTTGCTATGCTGGTTGCTACGTTGATCATGTTGGTTGCTATGTTCATTGTTATATCATTATTGATGGAGTGGTTGTAAAGACATTGCAAGGCTGTTGGAGGCAGTTGCTAGGCTGTTGCTAGGGCGGATATGGTGGTTGCTATGCTGTTTGCCATGTTTAGCATGTTGGTTGCTATGTCAATTGCCATAGGGGTGTCTGAGGTTGTTACTAGGCCATTGCGAGGGCGGATATGTTGGTTGCTACATTGATCTTGTTGGTTGATATATTGCTAGGTCATCATGGGAGTTGTTAGCAGTGGCTATTGTTAATGTTGATGAATGGGTGATTATTGAATAGTTGAAAAAAAAAAGATAGTTGATGACAGTTCGAATGAACATGGCCCGTATCAGTAGTTAAATTAGTGATAAAGGTGGACGCAGCCTTTGGCTGCGTCAAATGGTTTGTTGTTGATGATTACATAAAAAGTTGCTTTGTGTAAATTTGTTTAAAAATGTTGAAATAGGAAATAGTTGAAATAGGAAAAGATGTGGAAAAAAAGTTGCAAAAAATGTTGAATATAATACAGAGAATTGAAGAGAAAAAAAAGGAAAATATGTAGGCTAGGCCTGAAAGGTTGCCAAAAAGTTGAAGAGATAATACAGAGAATTGAAGAGAAAAAGGCAAAGATGTACAGTAAAAAGTTGGCAAAAAGTTGAAAGGAAATAGGCAAAAATGTAAAATGTCAATTAAAAAGTGAATAGATAATTGAAGAGAATTGAAGACAAAAAGGTGAAGACGTAAATAGTTGCCAAAAGTTGAACAGATAATACAGAGAATCAAAGAAAAAAATGGCAAAGATGAAAAAGTTGTTAAAAGTTGAATAGATGATACAGAGAATTGAAAAGAAAAAGACAGTAGAAGAGGGAAAAGGCAAAGAGGCTCGCTTCGCGAGCCCTTTGCCTCAGCAAATGGAAGTGAAATAAGCTTAAATAGCCCATTAGGTTAATAGAAATGAACTGGAAAGGTTAATACAGCAGATAACAGAATGTTCGTGGAAATAGAATCCTAGAAGTTCCACTAGTCTGCTGAAAGTTCTCTGGAATGTTTACAGTAGTCAAGAAAGCAACAATAGAATGTTTACAGTAGTTAAGGTAGCAACACTAGGAAGTAGAATTCTGTTGTGGAACTCTGAAAATTCCATAATTTGTGAAAAATGGTCTTTTTTTCGCTCGTTTATCGCAGATAGTAGAAAAAGTAAAAATAGTAGAAAAGTGAAATGTCATAGCATAACAACACAAATCGAGACCTACGAGATGAAGTTTGAATGAAGTTTCTAGGTGAAACGGTTATTGAGAAAAAGCGAGCATTGAAGAATAATAATAATAACTAGATTTGCAATTCCAAGGAATTACACAGTGCATGCAAACGTTTAAAAAAAGTGCACTTAGAAAGTGATCGTAGAAAAAAAGTAGAAAAGTAGAGTAATGAAGAAACTTGTTTAGGCAATCAAAGTTACTAGTCAAGTAGCAAATAAATGTTGCTACCTTGATCATGTTGTTGAATAGTTGAAAAAAAGAAAGTGGTGCTGGTTGCTGTATTGGTTGTTATGTTGATTGCAAG
>JAODXP020000032.1:14355545-14434647 GCA_027497455.2 Sardinella longiceps | reverse complement strand
GGGGGGGTGGAGGGGGGATCAAAAATGCTATTATAGGCTAAACTATCACTAAGAATCTTCACTGTCTCTTTTCCAAGGTACAGTATCATTAACAATATTGGTAGCACTTTGCGGTAAGGGTACATGAATTATCATGAATTCATGCATGATTCCATTCATGATTCATTCGTGATTCATGCATTATAGTCAGGAGGGAATTTGCGAAGATCGTGCACTTCTGGACAAGTTTTTGATTTTTGGCAGGGTGTTAGGTATGGGCCTAAGGATTTCAAAAATCAATGGATACAAGTTGGGATGACCCCCTAGTGGCTGGTATGCATACAATCCAAAATGGCTGGTATGCAAACAAGAAAAGGCTGTATATAGGTTTAAATTGGTGTATTATGTCATTTTCTACTTTGTTTGACACAAGGAATCCACTTCTGATATGTTCTTCTCATTTTAGAAAAAAAAAAAAAAAATTATCATCTTTTGTCATCTATTGTCATCTTTAGCTAAAATAAACTGTCAATATCTGTGAAAAAGACAGACAGAATTGGAGGTGTCGGATCATTCTGACACCTTCCGAATGCATGCCAAGCTTTGTGATATTCTGCCCATGGGGGGGCCATACAGTAAATTGATTTATGACATTTTACACCAGTTGGCCAGCAGGTGGCTGGACATTTTTCTGCAAATATCTTAAGAACCGTAGGGCTGAGGAGGACCACATTTTTTATATGCTAACCTATCCCATGATCACCCATTCCATGTATAGCGCCACCAAGTTTAAAATGAGAACCCAAAGTAAGGTATTGTAATCGGTGTTAATGGGTATTCTTGTCTGACATGGTCAAAACTGGAGACCTCCCTCAAATGCCTCAGTTTGCTACTGGTCGATGTCAGAAAAGGCTGTGCTGAAGCTTAAACCACTCTTTCCTCTGACGTATGTGACACGAAGGGAACTGCTTGAGTAACAGGACTGAGTAACGTCTAGAACACGCCTCTAACGAGGGCCATTGGAGCTGCACAGTTGATTGATTCTCGACAAATTAGATGTCTCGATCTTTCAGGAGCTCAGAAACCCTGTGTAGATTGTAGCTGGCTAGACCAGTGAGAAGCAACGCTGCCTGAAGGTGTTACGTCACTGGGAGGGCGGGCCAGGCTACCTAAAAGCAGGCAAGAAAATCAACCATGGTCACCATGCTGCTTTGCAGAGTGAAATTAAATGGAGCACGTAAAGGAGAATGGGTACTCCCAGGTGATCAAACCACAGGTCTATGGATTTATTCACACTCCATAGACCCAAGGGGTTAAGCCCCTCTATCCTTCCAAATTAGTGATGTCCTTGCTTTAAAGGAATAGTCCACCTCTTTAAGGTCCATCTTTGAGCTTTGCGCTGTACCAGTGGCCAAGACTTTTGACAGGCTTAACTGTTGGCATTGGCTCGTTGTTGATGTGGGACATTTCATTAGCAAGCTGGCCTTTGACAATAGAGATGCGGCGGGATTTGCTGAGTTTGATCACCATCCGTGCCCCTTGAATGTTTTTCTGGAGTTTATCCAGTAGGCGTTTGGTGCATGCAGGTGGTGTTGTTATTGTTGTCATGCCATCCATGTACTGTAAGTTCGTATTGGAGGAAGATGCAGCGTATTGTTCAACTGCTTTCCTCCAACCACCCATCGCGATGCCCGGATGATGAGCTCCATCGCCATGGTAAATGCAAGTGGGGAAATGGTGCAGCTCACCATAATGCCAACCTCGAGGTGCTGTCAGGCAGTTGTGCTAGCCTGTGCTGCGACACAAAACTGAAGGTCCTGGAAGTAGGCTTTGACCAGCCTTGTGATGCCTCTTGGGACTTGGAAGAAGTTGAACACTGTCCACAACATCTCATGCGGCACAGATCCGAAGGCATTGGCGAGATCTAGGAAGACCACATGCGGGTCTTTCTTCTCCATCCTCGTCGTCTGTATCTGGTGCCAGATAACATTTGTGTGTTCCAGACAGCCTGAGAATCCACTTATCCCTGCTTTGTGCACTGAGCTGTCAACAAAGTTGTTCTTCTGTAGGAAAGCTGAGAGCCTCTGAGCCACACTACCGAAGAATATCTTTCCTTCCACATTCAGGAGACTGATCTGATGGAATTGGTCGATGGTCAAGGAATTCTTCTCTTTGGGAATCAGGATCCCTCCTGCCCTTCACCATGCCGTGGTATAACTCATTTTTCCCACTCTCATCAGCTTCCAGAGGTACCTCAATACTCCCGGCGTATTCTTATAGAGTCTATATGGAATGCCATTGGGCCCAGGGGCTGATGATGCTCTTGCCCGCTTTACTGTGCTCTGATGTTATCTTTGCTCTATGTAGGGGGCCTTGTTTCCATCTGGTGTTCAGCTGGTTGGATTGGTGGCATGTCACCCGGAATGCTGGCTGGCATGTGCCTCTGGTTATCGGAGTAGGTCTTTGAAGGTAGTTTTGAGGGTCCCAGATTTCTCCTTGACGAAGAGGGCTTTCACAAACTTGTAGGGATCTCTGTAGAAGACACTCCTCGTTCTCTCCTTCTTGTGTTGCTTTCTCAGCATTTAGCTGTTCTCAGCGTTGAGGGACGCTGCTTAATGTCACTTTATAGTGCCTCATGTCCTTTCCTCTCCACTTCTGCTGCATTCTTCCACTGTTCTCAGGCACCTTCTTTTCTTCACCAGCCTCTTTGCCTTCTGGACTTGGAATGAGCTGGTTCCTTCAGTACCTAACGGTGCTCGCTTTTCACCCAAAATCTCTTTGCCCCATAGCTGTAGATTACTTCTCCAATCTTGTCCAGCTTCTTCTCTACACCACCTTTCAGCCCTTCCAGGAGAAGGGCTATGTCTATATTGATGGTTCCCCACTCATTTTTCTGACAAGATTTTGGCCACAAGATTTGACCCTTTTTTCCCTAACTTGATGGATCTTGAGACCCTTCTCTGATGTTATCTTTTTCCAGATACATATGCAGCTTTGTAGCTTGTGTCCTACCAGAGCTGTTGTTTACGTTGCAAGGTCCGTTACCATGTGGGCCGCCTATGAGTCATCTTCCACCCCCACTCCACCACTCCAGGGTTTTTTTTCCTTTCAAACTTTTTGTAGCCATATTGGGTGGGATCGAGTCACTATCTAGTGACCAGCTCCTGCCAACATGCCAACACGAAACTTGGCATGCATTTTGACACACCTTATTTTGTGTAGTTTTGACCATGTCAGCCAGAGATAGCTGTTAACACTGATTAAAATCTCTCACTTTAGCTTTTTCATTTTTAACCAGGTGGCGCTATACATGGAATGGGTGATCATGGGATAGGTTTACATGGCCCCTGAAGACAAGCATATAAAAATGTGGTCCCCCTAGGCCCTATGGTTCTTTAGATATTGCAGAAAAATGTCCGGCCACCTGCTGGCCAGTTGGTATAAAATGTCGTAAATCAATTTGCTGTATGGCCTCCCATGAGCGGAATATCACAAAACTTGGCATGCAATTGGAAGGTGTTATAATGATCTGTTACCTCCTGCTACCTTTTGTTTGACCTTTTTACAGACATTGACAGTTTATTTTAGCTAAAGATGACTATGATATAGATTTAATATAAAATTTTATCTAAAATGAGAGGAACATATCCAAATTGAATTCCTTGTGTCAAACAAAGTAGAAAAATGACATTATACAACAATTTAAGACTAAAGGAAACCTAGATATAGTCTTTTCTTTTTCCGTTGGGGGCCATTTTGGATTGTATGAATACCAGCCACTAGGGGGTCACCCCAACTTGTATCCATTGATTTTTGAAAACCTTATACCTGTATCTAACACCCTGCCAAAAATCAAAAACTTGTCCAGAAGTGCACAATCTTCCTGACTTTGGACGAATTCCCTCCTGACTATTACTTCATCTCTGAATATCTAATGACTCATCAGGTATTAGCATGAATTCATTGTTTATCATTAATGACCTCCTGCTGAAATAGCAGATGATCTTAAGCATTAACTCATTGACTGCCAGCCGTTTTCAGAATAGAGAGTTCCATACTGCCAGAGGTTTTGGGGAATTTTGACTGTTTTTTTAAAGAGCCACAGAATATTATGTGTTACGACTACATAAACAATGAAACTACCACAAGAAAGAGCAGACTCTCTTCTTTCACCAGAAAAAAAAAGTTCGTTTCTACCCCTTTCCATTGCTTAGAAATCAGCAGGCGAACATAAGCTACTTTCTCCAAACACACCCGTTGTTTATCAAAAAAGGGAGAAAATTAGCGTTTTGTTTGACAACGTTAGTGTCTTGGATGCGCGTTTTTTTCGGTCTATTAGCACGTCAAACATCGGGAAAATGTCTTCCTGTGATAAGACCACAAAAACAACAGTAACAGGGGGCTTTTGGTAATAAAATAGACATTGTTGTAACAAGGTAAATATATGCTATTTACAGGCTGTGACAGCGAAAACTCAGTGATCAACAACTGGCTCGCAAATTCTTACCTGACCCGGAACTGTGAGCTAGCTGGGCACTGAAACAAGTCACAACTGCTATTTCCGTTTGCCCAAGGTTGATCTCCTTCATCTCCCACGATCGGAACACTACTCGAACTACTATGGCAGTGACACATACTCTGATCGAGTGTGAACTGCCTAAATTTCTCCGATTTACGTCTGCACTTTGCTAGCGGCATATTTAGCCATGTCATTAGCTTTCTCTACTTCTCCCTTGGCCATACCTATGAATCTATGCTCATCTCACATCCAAAGGGAGAATTCTGATATTTACAGACAAGGTTCCCTAGGTCTTTCTGCAGCCCTCCCCATTAAAAAACGCAGTTGACGTCTAAAGACGTCATTGGCAGTGAACGGCAGTATTTCAGTTGACGTCTAAAGACGTCATTGGCAGTCAATGAGTTAATTACTCTGGATACATCATCATCATGAGTCATGACTAATTACAAATGATCATGTTTTTGTTCAAAAGAATTTGATATAATTTGATATAATAAAAGTCCTTATCTAGCCTACTTTGGCCTAGTTCCTCATATCTCTCCCTTACGTCAACTAAATTTTACCAATTTAACCATGTCAACACCTTAGTTGAGGGGGCACAAACATTATGAATTCATCATGATCATGCTAATTAATCATGACTCATGCTAATTAATCATGACTCATGATGATGTACCCAGAGTAACTAATACTTAAGATCATGTGCTATTTCAGCAGGAGGTTATTAATGACAAACAATTAATTCATGTTAATTCCTGATAACTCATTAGACTTTCAGAGATGAAGTAATGCATGAATCATGAATTTATCATGAAGGATTTCATGCATGAATTCATGATAATTCATGTACCCTTACCATAAAGTGTTACCACAATATTATATTTTAGAATGTTCATAGTCAGTTGCTTAATGATAAAATATTTAACTAAAATATTGTGGAAGTTGTGGGTTTGAATCCCGGTTGCCTTCGTTGTGCCCTTGAGCAAGGCATTTACTGTAACCCTAATATGCTCTAAGGGGGACTGGCCAAATTAACAGGCAGATTGATCAAGGAGTGATTCCCGGTTGTTCTGGACAAAGGAGTCTACAGAATGGTTTCAACATATGAAATAGTGAAGTGTGAAATCTGGTACAACTACACACAACGTACCCATTCTCTGAGAATTTGCCTAAGATCCTGTTTGGAGAAGATGGCAGTTTGACTCCCGGAAACTGACCCAGATTGTAGAAATGTCTGCTGAGGTAGTAGGATTGCTAAAACAGAACATTTTATGGCATGTTATACACACCCACCCTTATGTACAAGAGGAGCTGAGAGGGGTAAAAATTAGTTCATAATACATTATTACTATTACATTATAAATACATGCATGTCATGCATTACTAATTATTACATTATTAATGCATGACACAAAAATATTATTTTCAATTTTTAAACATATCACTCTATTTCCAAAATAGAAATTTGCCTAATTTGTATGCAGAATGCAGCTGTATTTCTCTACATCACTGGCATGGTAGAGGTCAGTATTCCATGAGATCTTTGCTGAAAGGCTTGGCTACTGTAAATTCAGTGTTGTTTTTGGAAAACTGTGACTCCATGCCATCCGGACAAGGACAGCCCAGGTTGATATTGCTTATAGTTAGCGATCAGTTCAGAAGGCTGCATCTCTGCTGGTAGGGGGTTGCGTGAGTGTGTGTGGCATGGCCAGCTTACGCATCTGGAAAGTCTGCAGTCCAGGTCTTTCGCCCATAGAAAATTTTTGGTGCATCATATAGGAAGAAATTCAAAAAAGACCTAAGAAGAAGCCAGTATTAGACAAGAATGGGACATTATTCTCTCCACAACTTCTCTCCACAGTCCCCAGACGTTTGCCGACTTTTCTAAAAAGAAGAGGGAATGCCACACAGTGGTAAACGTGGCCTTGTCCCAACTATTTTGGAATGTGTTGATGTCATGAAATTGAAAATCAAACTTATTTTCTCCTTAAAATGATATATTTCTTCAGTTTCAACATTTGATATGTCATTGATGTTGTATTCTGAATAAAATATTTAAATTTGAAACTTCCACATCTTTGCATTCTGTTTTTATTCACAATTTGTAATGTGTCCCAACTATTTTGGAATTCAGTTTGTATAAAATTATATACAGTAAGGCTATTTTAGGCCATCTTTCCCAAATAAAGCAGAAAAACATAAAACAAGAGAAGTCAGGAATAGAGTTTAATACCGGGACTATTTCCCTTTTCCAGGGAAAGGTCATGACGGGCAACCGGGAATCAACCTATTAAAAAACCTCAAAAGGTGCGCGTCTTATTGTTGTCATACAGTAGCCCAAAGTCGCAGAATTGCGACAAGCATGTTGCCGTTTTTTAAAGTCTTGTGACTCCTAATCTAAAGTTTCATTTTGCTTAAACTCGCCTCTATTAATTAGCAGACATGTCCTACTTTGATATAATCTTGAAAAAACTTTGTGTCCAATTTAATGAGAGGCTTTTGAAAAAGAATATCAAACAGCTCTATCAGCTGGTTGAGATAGCCCTGCCCGCAGGGATTGTGTGCTCGCATGACGGCCAGCTGCCAAACAATTGTACGGGGAAATTTTGAGAAATAATGGATGATGCTACAGACGTATGGCCAATAGCGTCTCGTAATTTTCAACTTTCTCAATATTCTCCGCCAAACCTCAAACCGCATTCTCCCCCTTCATCCAATATGTCTGTCATTGGACCAATCAGGAGCGAGACGTGGTGAAGTCCAAAATTTGTGCCTCTTGAGGAGGTGTTCAACAACAAACCTCTGCTTTAAGATACATTTAGGTGTTCGCTATACGTAGGCTATGTTTTTAAATTTACATGTAGGCTATGCCTGAGTGAAACCGTGAAATGCCTTCGCGTCTTAAAAAGGAGAACTGAACTCTTGTAAGTTGATGTGGACTCTTGAGACCAACATTCCATAAACATTTCATCATCCTCAATGTCACGGGTCAGGTAGTTTTTTAGATGGGGGGGGGGGGGAGAGATGCTACTCTTACTCTTGATTACCAATATCAAGAATCGGACCAACACTGTTATTATAAATTAGCTCCCATAGATGGTAGCTGCACTTACTATTGGAGATGAGTGTCAAGTTTAACCATGGGCTATAATATGACGAACACATTTTAGGAACACAACACTAATTGTTCATGGTGGTGTGTTTTAGAGCTGATGGATGTATAGACGGACACAAGTGATTTGTTTTTTTAAACGGCAATATTCGCCTCTATCACTACTTAATTGAGCTAGCAAAGATGGCTCGTCAGATTAGCCAAATTCTCACGCAAACGAGATCATTGATCTGTAAACAAATGTTGCCATATTCTCATAACAGCCTATTCTGAAGGGGACGGAAACAGAAGGAAAAGATGCAGGTTATGATGCCAAATTTGAGAGGTATTTTCTAGTATCATGCTTCAGAAATGTGTATCTGGAGGTCAGACATTTATGTTAACTTGTTGAAAAAGAGTATAATATGGCCCCTCTAATAATAGTCTATATTCTGAGTAATTGTGTACTTTCAGAAAGGAGTCGATTAGATTAGTCATTAGAAAATTAATTGCTAGTGGCAGCGAATATCTCTCCTACATGCTATAGGCCATTCTTTTTCTTCAGACATTATGATAGGCATGTGGTATGAAATTTAAATCCAAACTTACTCTATTGTAACAAACTCGCTAGAGTCGTCAACAAAATTTATAACTGGTTCATGAACGCGCATACAAGAAAACTTCAATTAAATCATTTATTATGTGAATGTGCAAAGTGGGAGAGAGTGAGAGAGAAAGAGAAAGAATAGCCTTTACGGCAGAGTGTTTTATCTCAGTCCAAGCTGCGTAAGCAGCAAAAAAATCCAAAAAACACGCACGGCCTGTGCAATCTCCACAAGTCCACAAAAATCCGACAGTTCATGTAATCCCAGCAAAATGGTATTCAACAGTTTTTAGTCCATCGAAAGAATAGCAAGAGAGTCTCCAAAAACAATCCCGCCAGTAAAAAACAGGAAAAAAAGGAGCGACCTCACCTTTGCCTCTTGAGTCTGCGAAAGTCTGACAGTATTCCACAAAAAGGGATAAATCCACAAAAAGGCGTAATAGAACAAAACAAAAGTAATCCACAGTTAGCGATCTCTGTGTTGCAAATATTCAGACTGTTAAGGATATCTGGGGGTTATCAGAAAGTGTGTAAACGCCAGCAATCTACCACCATTCAGTCCTCTTTCCGCGTCTCTCATTCAAACAGGGAGCATGTGATTTAAAGGGACAGAAGCTATAGGATAGGAAGTTAGAAGGTGTACGTGCGTGTGACAGTGACAGGGTGAGTGACAGTGAAGAATCCTATAGTCTGCTTAGACTCACGCTTTCCCTACATCTCTTTAGTAAACGCCCATATTTCTTAAAGTGCAAGCAGAAGAACGTAATGCGCCTGGCCAGGCTTCCTATGTACTAATTCACATAGACATTTAATATACAACTTCAATAAATATACTGAAAATAGATAGCTTTCTATTCCTCCTGAAAAATAATTAGAAATCTATGTGGCTGAGGCTACATAGTCCCCTCCCCCAGACCGGATGTGTCTTGAGAGGGACCAAAGTAGGGCTTTAGATTCACCACATTCACTGTATCAGTGGACTCATCAGGGAACTGGACTCTGTAATTTAGGACTCCTAGTTTCCTCTTCACAGTGCACGGTCCAGTCCACTTGGGTGCAAGTTTGGCTGAGAATCCTTTAGAGGCGTCAGATAGCAGATGGGCTCTGACCCACACCATGTCCCCCTCTGAAAAAGCAACGTCTTTCCTCTTCAAGTTGTAGTACTTGGCTTGTTTTTCTTGTGCTTTTTTAACATTAGCAGCCACAAGTTTTGACATTTCCAGTTGTCTTTCCAGGAGAGAATGTTGTGAGGAGGTGCCCATTTTAGTGTATACAGTGTATTATTCATCAGAAAAATGTGAAAAATGATTTTTTTCCCCCTCTCAAATCCTCAGTCTCTGTCCAGAAATACATTGCAGATGCACAGAACACATGTACTGGCAACATCAACTGAAAAGAAAAATCTTAAAACACATTTTAATATGATTTCTCATCAGTTTTGTACAAAAAATGGCCGATTTTCTCACTTTTTCCAAATATTTTCATATTTACTTCATTGCTGGCAATTTACTATTCCCCCATCAGTCATCAGTCCATATGTCATACTTTTCACCAAAATTATATACTCATAGAGGTTACTGTATAAAAAAAGTTTATAAAAATTCAACCAAAATTATGGTATCAGTGATGACTTCAATTCTAGTTTGAACAGGCTTAAAGCCTCAATATCATTTTAGACTATTCTGAAATGTCCGAATGACATAGCCTACTGGATATTTAAAATGGTTGGCAGCACAGGGAATCCACGTGGAACTGCACTCTCTCCTGCACTGTTCACTTTGAACACCACAAACCTCAAGTACAACTCTGAATCATACCATATGAGATATTCTCTGACAACACTGCAATTGTTGGGTGTCTCAAAGATGACCAGGAAAGGGGAGCACAAGAGACCAGCTCACAACCAGCTCATCGTCCCAGCTCCCAAGAAACCCTCCATCACGTCATTGAATGATTACGGACCTGTGGCCTTGACTTCATTCACTGTGAAGTCCTTTGAATGTCAATTAGTCAATAGTACTGCCTCATCTCAAAAACATCACCATACGTCATTAGTTGGACCCCCTGCAGTCTGTCTATAGGGAAGTGGAAGTGGATGATGCAGTGAACATGGCTGCATTTCATTCTGCAACACCTTGAACAGCCTGGGGCCTGTGCTACAGTGCTGTTTGTGGACTATCATACCTTTTTTGGATTATCATACCTAAAATTCTTACCACCAAAGTCTCTGAGTTCATTTCCTGCCATCTGTCAGTGGCTCTCCATCTTCCTGACTGGCAGGAGAACTCCTAGAACATCCTAGAACTCAGCACTCTATAGCTCTGCTCTCAAATTATAGGGCGTGGACACATGTCAGGCGGGCACAAGACGTCTCCTTGCTATTGACCAACAGTTGCACTCTCAAGTTTCAGGGATCTATCATCTCCCAGAATCTAAAATGGGAGATCCAAATTCTTCAACGGTATCCTCAAAAAGGCCCAGGTTATACTTCCTACGAACTGTGGAAATATGGCTCACCACAAGAGGTATTGGCCATCTTCATCATCATCTACACTGCTGTCTTCTACACTGATGCATATTCATCACAGTGCGGTTTGGAGCAGCCACTAAACAGGACAAGCACAGACTACTATACAAAATTTGGTTGAAGGAAAAGTCATTGTGCACCCCTAATATTCCTATTAAGGATACAGTTTTATATAAAATCCTGTAATCATCATATCACCATCTGGTAAAAGTCCTTTACATATTGTTTTTTTTTCTGTTTCATGTCGGAAATTTGTCTAGGAATACCCACATTTTGTAAACCAACAAATAAAATAATAAAAAATAAATAAATAAATGAAAAAATAAATAAGAAGACGTGCTGATAATCAAGTTCTCATTATGTTCAAAGTGCCATAACTTCCAGGGCACCTAGAAACAACATTTATTAACTTTTGTTATTCATACTAGGTGAGTTTTGTAGAAATACACGAAGTTTAATCTTTTGCCAGTGTGCACTATCTTCTACGACTATGTTAAGTTTCCAGTATGTGGAAACATGGCTTGTTGAGCTTGTTGATTGCCAATTAGTTGATAGCCCAACTAGTAATCATCCCATTTACACTGATTCTGGTTGGATTTTATAATAGTTGTTTGGGAAGTTAGTTGGGAATAGTTGATTGACAATGAAGTAAAGTAAAGAAATATTGAGAAAATGCCTACTTTTAGCCACTGAGGATTTAAGGGAAAAAAGTTTTAAATATTGAAGGGTGCATACACTAAAATGGGGACAACTTTTTTTCACGATATTTTCGGCAGAGCAGACCCTCCAATTATTTGTTCTTGGGGTTAAAGGTAACCAAAAAAACAAAAATGAAAAGTATGACAGACGGTGTCGGGTTCAACCTATTTTCTTGAGCTTTTTAGACCTTGGCTCCCTGACTATGGTCCCATCGGTTGTGTTTCCCCTGAAACTTTGTTGACCCGCTCAGTCTGGTTCGTCTGCGGGTGGTAACTCGTGGTGAACTTGTTTATCGCTCCCCAGGTTTTGCAGACGGCTTTTAAGAGGCGACTGGTGAACTGGCTCCCCCTGTCAGACAGAAGATGTTTTGTTTTCACCCACCTGGTGAAAATCTCTTCTGTGAGAATCCTCACTAGCTTTGGGGTACGGCTTGCACGCACAGGGAAGAGCTCAGTCCACTTGGAGTAGTAATCCACAAGGACTACCAGGTAGCAGTTACCCCTGCGGCTGAGAGGAAACGGGCCCATGATGTCAATGCCCACCATCTCACCAACCTCAGACACTTGGGTGGACTGCAGCAGACCACTGGGCTTGGTGTTGGAAGGCTTATGTTGCTGGCAGACAGAGCACTCTTTGACGTGAGCCCAGGTGTCTTTGCGGACATCTGGCCACCAAGCAACGTCCAGGATGTGCAGGAGGGTCTTCATGCGTCCTAAGTGTCCGCCAAGGGGGTTGTCATGATAGTACTGTAGGAAGGCGGTCTGCAGTTCCTTCGGGACAACTAGCTGGAACTTGTGTCCAGCTTGTGCAATCGGCCCTCGTCTGTACAGCAGCCCCTGGTGGTCAATGAAGGTGATGCGGTTCAGTGAGTCAGGGAAAGGCATCTGCGCACGGACGTCTGTGATGTAGCTGTCTCTTCCTTGGGCAGCAGAGATTTCCCCCGAGAGTTTGGCAGATCAGAGGACACTTTTGAGGAGGCGGCACACACAGCAAGGATCAGTTTCATCTCAGTGCTATCAGTAGGTACTTGACAACGGGACAAGGCGTCAGGAACGACGTTCAATGTACCTTTTCTGTAACGCACAGTGAAGGTGAAGGGTTGGAGTCTCAGGGCCCAGCGTACAAGGCGTGAAGATGTCTTGGGGGTGTTAAAGACCCATGACAAGGCAGCATGGTCTGTCACCACTTCAAACTGGACACCTTCAAGGAAGTGTTGCCATTTCTCCACAGCCCACACGACAGCCAAACACTCTTTTTCAGAGGCGGAGTAGTTCCTCTCAGCACTGTTCAGCATACAGGAAGCAAAGGCAATGACATGTTCGCCGTCATCATCGTCTTGTGTCAGCACAGCGCCTAGCCCAACATCACTGCCATCAGTGGCCACTTCAAAGGGCTTCGACAGGTCTGGATGGGCGAGCACTGGAGAAGATTGTAGTGCCTCTTTCAGTCTTTTCCAGCTCTCTTCACAGTCGCTAGACCACTCCCAGTCAACATCCTTCTTCTTGTGGCGGTGAAGAGGGGCGGCCAGATCTGCAAAGTTCTTGATGAATTTATGATACCAGCCGGCAAGACCAAGAAACCTCTGGAGCTCTTTGATGTTCTGAGGCCGAGGGTAGTCACAAATGGCCTTGAGCTTCTCAGAGTCAGCTGCAATACCCTGACTGGACACCTGGTGGCCGAGGAATGTCAAAGGTTGAGGGTCAGCGAGGCAAGATGGAGTTTCTCGAAGACTTTTCTCAGGTCAGCTAGGTGGGCAGCCTCAGACTTCGAGAAGACAATGATGTCGTCGATGTAAACGAAGCAGCATACCCCCTTTAATTCAGCCAGGACGGTCTCCATAAGCCTCTGGAAGGTGGCTCCGGAGTTCTTGAGACCGAACCGAAGAGGAAATGGAAGAGACCGTACGGCGTGATAAAGGCTGTCTTCTCAATGCTGGCCTTGTCCATAGCTACTTGCCAGTAGCCTGAGCGCAGATCCAAGGAGCTAAATACAGCAGCACCAGAGAAGGACTCCAGGATGTCATGGATCCTTGGCATAGGATAGGCGTCGAATAGCGTCTTCTTATTCAGGCGCCTGTAGTCGATGCAAAATCGCCACTTCCCATCAGGCTTCGGCACAAGGACAACAGGAGAGGTCCACGGGGATGATGAAGGCTCGATGATCCCATCAGCTTCCATCTCCTTCAGTTGCTGCTGGATGATGTCCCTCTTGAGTGGTGACACCCGATAAGCTGGGCAGCGCAAAGGGATGTCATCAGTCAGGCGGATGGTGTGTTCCACGACGGTGGTCCTCCCAAGCGAGGCAGAGCATAGTAGATGTGAACTTTAGCTGGCTTCACTGTATGCTGTTCATTCTCCCACTCATTCTGGTCAGTGAAAGGATAATATGTAATTTTCCCTCAATTCTTCACTCCATAGGCTCCCTGCATAAAGTCCAGGTGCACGCCACTCTTCTGTAAGAAGTCTAGGCCTAGGATAAGAGGGAAAGCCAGATCTTCGTCAGAGAGGACAAATATGGAGTGAGTTCAGTACGTGCTATGGGGGTCAAGGGTACAGTTAATTTTGCCTAATGCCTTTTTAGCTGTTCCATTGGCCAGGGCACACTCCTGGTCACCACAAGGTGTCAGCATTTCCTGTGACTTCTTAATTTGCTGCCACAGTTTATTGCGCATTAGGGAAAAAGTACTCCCTGTGTCCAGCAGGGCGGCACCTTGGAAACCTCTGATGGAGAGATTGACAGCCAGAAGAGAGAGAGGATGTTTAGGAGGAGTGAGAGAGGGTGTTTCAGCTTGCACAACAGCCAATTCAGCTTTTTTAGTCTTTGACTGCAGTTTAGTTGTTTTTTCATTGTTAACTCGTGCCCAATAATCTTTCATTGACGCCGTCATTTTCAATCATGCTGCCTACTTTCACTAATTCAGCCACGGTTTTCACAGTTCCACGTAGGCCTAAAGCAGTTTTTGGATTGGCATTATTGAGAATACGGCGAACCAAAGCAGCTTCATCAATGTCAGGCTTCCATTTCAAACAGAGAGCTCTGTAGTCATAAGCAAAGTCTCTAATGGACTCATCTGGCTTTTGGACACGAGTGCGCAGCATTTCCTCAAAAATGCTGATAGGAATGCAGTCTTAAATTCCTCCCAAGTATGAATATTTTTTCGCTCAGCTGTCCACCAGCTTTTGGCTGACCCTTTCAACACGGAGGACAGTGTGGCTACTATTTCATTGTCTGGTGTAGGTCTTAAATCCAGAAATTCTTTACACAGCTCTATGTAAGTCATGGAGTCCTTTGTTTTACTGTCACCACCAAATTCAGGGAAACTCAATTTAATGGGGAGTTGAGCTGTTCTCACACCAGTAAAGCTAGAGGGGCTCTCTGTGTTATATTACCTGACTGAGTTTTCCATTGACTGTCACGTTTGCGTAAGCTGCGCACAACTGCATCCTCCAATTTTGCAACCATGTTTACAGCAAATAATTTAGTAGAGTCAATTTTATTGTCAATCATTTGTCTCAATAAAGTCTCTCTGGTGATGCTACTGGTGTTTGATTCAGATACTTGTGTTTCAAGCTCTGTAATACGAATTTTCATTTCATCAAGTGCTTTTCTCATTTCGTTTATTTCCACCTGGTGGACAGATGCATGAGACACTGTAATATTATTTTCATCTTCACCGTCACCTTTAACTACTTCTTCTTCTTCCTCCTCATTATTTTCGTCCTCGGGTTCACTGTTATTTTGCTCACTCTGCTGAACTTGGTTATCAGAAGCCCCAGTGTCGCCAATATATAAGCTTTCCAGAGATACTGTAAGGTTATCTACCGCCCTTCTAATGGTAACGTGCTGGCGGGTTGGCTGCGCCATTTCAGAATCAAGGGATAGCTGCTGCTCTGAGTCTCCCTGTTCAAGCTCACCTAATGGCTCTAACGGCACTTCAACAAGCTGTTCTGCCATAATGTTAAGTGATGAAGGACAGAAAGGGAAGACTAAAAGAAGGAGTAATTAATAGCGATAGGTGAATAGAAGTTATAAAGAAAGCGCGTTCATTCCCCGTACTCGGGCCACCACTGTAACAAACTCGCTAGAGTCGTCAACAAAATGTATAACTGGTTCGTGAACGCGCATACAAGAAAACTTCAATTAAATTATTTATGATGTGAATGTGCAAAGTGGGAGAGAGTGAGAGAGAAAGAGAGAGAATAGCCTTTACGGCAGTCTTTTATCTCAGTCCAAGCTGCGTAATCCAAAAAACATGCATGACCTGTGCGATCTCCACAAAAACCCAACAGTTCATGTAATCCCAGCAAAATGGTATTCAACAGTTCTTAGTCCATCGAAAGAATAGCAAAAGAGTCTTCTCCAAAAACAATCCCGCCAGCAATCTACCACCATTCATTCCTCTTTCCGCGTCTCTCATTCAAACAGGGAGCATGTGATTTAAAGGGACAGAAGCTATAGGATAGGAGGTTAGAAGGTGTGTGCGTGTGACAGTGACAGGGTGAGTGACAGTGAAGAATCCCATAGTCTGCTTAGACTCACGTTTTCCCTACATCTCTTTAGTAAACGCCCATATTTCTTAAAGTGCAAGCAGAAGAACGTAATGCGCCTGGCCAGGCTTCCTATGTACTAATTCACATAGACATTTAATATACAACTTCAATAAATATACTGAAAATAGATCGCTTTCTATTCCTCCTGAAAAATAATTAGGAATTTATGTGGCTGAGGCTGCACGATTTCATCTAGCAACACTCACATAGCTATTTGCGAAGGTTACCAAGGCAAATGTGATGTTTGAGTTAGGTTACCTTTTCATTTTGATAAATAATTTGTATCTTTTTAGACAACTGGGACAGTGCAGCAGAGGCTATTTTTGAAATTATGGTATGTGAAGTAGAAAGTAGAATTCTTCCTACCATGCCAGTGATCAACGGAATGTTCAAATCAAACATGACAGCGGCCATGTGTCAAAATCAACTACATTGCAAAACTAAACTAAAAAACTAAATTGCTGTTTTCTCCCTCGGAAACAAATAAATCAGTTTTAAGTATCTAAAAAAAATGTGAATCTTTCATATCACATTTGCTTTGAAATTCATTTCAGTTCCTCTTTAAAACACTCACTCACTACAATGACACTCACCTGTGAGGGAACTGTAGCCTGCAACTGTATTTCTGCAATATCTGCCTCCTTAGGATCTATGACCCATATTCGCATTGTCTAGTATGTAAGCACAAAAATCATTGCTACAAAAGCAGAAATGAAGGGAGATGTGCAAGTCCCTTAGATTGTTACACAGTTAGAGTAGCTCTTGGGATAAACTGGGTATGTTACTGTACGTTCAGACCGCCAGCGATAAATCGCCAAGAAACATCGCTTGAGCACAGCAACCAAAACGGCAAATTTGCCCATGACGTTAGCATTCAAACGTTCGATCCTGCTTCTCTATTGGCATCTCACCAGTAAATCGACATTCTGATTGGTAATCGCCCAACCGCATCATAGCTCATTACATAAAGTTAACCAAAGTTTAACTTAATTTTATCGCCCAAGTCGCCCAAATCACCGGTCCCAATACAAAGTCAATTACTTCCGTCGCCCATGTCGCTTGAATCGGTCTCGGTCTGTACGCACAGTTACTGAAGCATTAAAGGTGCAGTCAATGATTCCTTGTTGTTGTTTTAGGGCAGGCTGCCAATTATTTGTTTGCAGCTGCAGTCAGGTGACATTTAGATTGAGAATTTGTAAATGTTTTCTGTAGTCTGGAATTCCCAAGCAGATTAAGAATTAGAAAATTCTGAGATTATCTTCATGGATGGATTTCACATTTACTGACATACTGGCTGTGCACGCAGCCTGGGGGCAAAAGATGCAAAGCTATGTTAGAAAGTCACCTTGTTTCCAATTTGACCGCAAATTAACCTGGTAACCTGGATACACAGTACAGTAAATGTAAGTTCCACTTACCTTTGTCATGCCATGATCCCTGCAAAGATATGTTAGACATATTAGACATTTCTGATATAATTTCATCAGCAACTGAGCATGAACGGAGGCAACTATCAGCTGTGCTGCACTGTATTGATGCACTGAAATAAAGATGAGTAACATTATTCTTCCATCTCTGATACTTCTTTGTTACTTGCAGCTGTGTGCTACGGCCGCACTTTAACCATCTGAGAGAGAAACAATCTACATTCCACCCTCTACAGTTTTCTTTATTAAACCGCTCACAAAAAGTAAGGAAACTTGAGTTTGACCCATTATATCTCCCCTTTAATTATGCCAATCCCAGTGTTTCCCACAGATTAGGTAGCAATTTGTGGTGGTCCACTGTGCCGATGAGGGTGGTGACCAGGGGGAGGGGCGTTGCCCGGGCGATCAACCTTGGGGTCGCCCCAGGGTGGGTAGGTGACCAGGGGGAGGGGCGTTGCCTGATGGGGCACAAATTTAAGTTGGCAACAGCCTTACCCTGTGGTCACACGGGAAGGCAACTGGGCAATTTGAACAAGCAACTCAGTTGCCAAGGAGGCGTGACTCGTATGAAGTTAGTTGCTACCGTTCGTTGCTAAAATATGCGTCTGGTAGCAACAACGTATATCGCCACAGATGTATTTTTGTGTTACAAAACCCATGTTTTCAGTTTTATCTTACCTCATTTGCCGCCTCGTTTTACAAAATATCAAGTCATAAGTCCTTAACTTGTTAGGTTGTCAACAGATAAATGCGATTTTGAGTTAGCTCCGCCATGACAGGTGTCAGATCAAAATTCTTTTTGAAAGTATGCCGTCACGCATGGCTTCACTCTGATTGGCGTTTATGACGAATCGCCTGGTTAAATCGCCCAACTTTTGCAGAAAATAGCCTGCATTTCTATTTTTTCCCCGCCCACCAGGCGATCTGTTGCTCAGTTGCTCGCCGTTAATCGCTGTTGCCTACTGTCATTGAAAATGAATGGGAACTAGTCTCCCAACACCAGTAATATTATCGCCCGTGTGACCAAGGGGTTACTTTACTGTATTTACTGAACAAATAAATAAAGTAGGTAAAGTTTAAAGGCTACAATCACAGTAACCTATTATATAATCAATTAATCAAGTAATGGGATAAAACTTAATTTTGAGGTTTTAAACAGCAATAAAATGCCTGTTAAAATGACCAAGCCGTTGCCTTTTATTCTTCATCAAAAATGTTTTTATCCCAACTGTTCAATGTAAAAAAAAAAAAGAAACCTTTTCCTCAAGGCTATTGGCTTCCAAAGTCATTAAGTGTCATCTGACATTGTACCAATTAGGCTACTTGCAGTACAGTCACACTCATGGCACAATCATAGATTGCTGTGAAGCAGGTCACATTAATTAAATCCAACTTGACGAATAAATTGTATTTGCCATTCATTTAAGGTTTACAAAAAGTATGAGGACTGTAGGCTTATCTCCTGCACCAAATCAATAAGGAACATATATGCATGATGAGGAGACCGGCAGGGAGGGAGCAGTGTCTGTGTGCGCAACAGAACATTTGTTGCGTGTGCTTTCCAATTGGTTAATCATTACAGGCATAGGCAAGAAATTATTGCAAATACCGTAAGTAGCGCTTGTGTTTATTGATCGTAAACCAACTAACGTTGACAGCTAACTTTGACGCTTTGGTGACTTTAGTGAACTGCTATTAACGTGCAGATTTTTTTTCTGTAAAGATGAGCATGGACAATTTTGATAAGCCACGTCCACAGGCTACACATACTCTCTTGATTAAACGTTAAAACACAACCCCAGGTGTTCTACCCACGATCATGGTATGAATTCCAGTTGTTGGTTAATTAGCCTCTTCCTTTAAACTAATAATGTTGGCGTAGCAAAAGGTAACATTGCCGATGGAGCAGTAACTTTCAGATGCCGCTATATGGCCTCATCGCGCAGTGATAATGATGCGACCGGCCTTTTTATGTAGGTCTATGTGTTAAAAAAATCCGGGGGACGTAAGCAAGGCGGCGGGCAGTTTTTGGCAAGATGAATTAGCTTTAAAGCGCTGTGGGGAAACCCTGGTGTGCGCGTGCAAGGGGCGAAGGAAAGGAACGATACAGGTGTGAGTGAAGTGGAACGATACGCAACTGATTTTTTTTATTTTTTATTCGCGAGGTTTTTTTTTTTTTTTTTTCTAATCGTGAGTCTTATTATGTGGCGATAGGATTCCATTCTGTGGCGGCCCGCCACACAATGGTCTATGTATGGGAAACCCTGCAATCCCTAAAGTGTGTTATATCATTTTCATCGTTGATTTGTCACTTTTACAATGAGGTATAGCTTGTAAACATCGGGCGATCATGGAATGCGCAACACAGCCAAACGTGTGAGTAGTGCCAACCAAAAATTTAAACAGTTTGCATTACATGTTCAGGGTTTCCCACTCTACATTAGACATAAAATTCCCTGACTTTTCCATGACCTTCCCTGACCAAAAAGCTAAATTTCCATGACCGCCCCGTTAACAAAATTTTTAACAAAATTATTGGGCGATGAGCAGTAAAGGTCAATTTAAATGGTCAAGCCTGATGTTGTCCCTTAAATGTAATCTACCTCCTAACACTTAGCTGACAGGAATCGCCAAAGTTCGATAGGTAAGTTTTTGTTTCATTATTAAGGATCTGTACCCAAGCAAGCTATACTGTGAGCAGAAATGTAGGCATACTATTTATTAAATTTAGATGAGGCTCTGTAGTTCATTTCTAGCCTCAGACATATACAGGGGCGTCGCTAGCAATGCAAAACATTCAGAGATCTAGCCCAGAAGTTAGTGGGCTAGTGATTTTTCTGCGGGGCATTGGGGGTATCACCCCCGAGAAAATTTGAAAAATGGGCTGATGGAACATGCAATTTCAACATAGTGTTAAAGAGAAAAGAACGGAATAGCCATGAGTGAAGATTCATGTTGGGATGTACCAGCATGTTGATGTTTAGACTATTAAAGAAAGAGCCTGAAAGAGCCGTCCTCTGCCATCATATCAGGTTAGTGTTAATGTGAAGCCCATTATAGGCCTAATCTGTGACTTATATTGTTTTAACACGGCTAAGGGGATCTAACTCTGATCGTCCCTAACAACTCCCCTTAGCCAATAGTCCAGTTCCTTATGTCAAAATTTTGGCCTTTGTGGCAATTTTTGGGGATTAGGTAAACACATATTTTTGGAAAGGTTATTGTCTAAGGAATCAGACAATCAATGTTTGCATTTGCTCATGGTGGCCATATTGAAGTTTAAGGAATGGCAAATATAAAACAATAGGCCTACTTTTTGCTGTGGTCCAATTTAAAATAGAACTTTATACAGTGAAAGTATCCATCAAAAGTAGCATTTCTTGTATTACAAGTTTTTCTGTAAATTAATTTTAGTATGCAAATGAGCTATACTGTACCCATATTACTAACACAAAATATTGTATTAATGGGTAGTGAAGAGATGAAGAGGTTAGGACCTGTCTCAATTTATATTATATGACACCCTGTGGGAGTATGCTTCCAGAAAAGGTGTACTATACAGGGTAGATCAGTTTTCTTCTTAGTGTCTTGGGTCCACATGCATTGGCTATACACAAGTGCGTCATTTTAGCCGGGGACGCCGGGGATGTGTCCCAGGGACTTTTTGTCATGACAGATTTTGTCCCCATCACTATTGGCAATTAAAAATAACATGTCATTAACAGAAAATCTCTAAGCATGGCATGTAAATGCCAGTGCAACGATATCCACGCGAATGCAAGGAAAGTTGTCTGCTTGCGCAATTAACTGTAACGTTGGATCAGCAGTTTTCGGGACGTTTAATGACATTTAAAAGCATAACTTTCACAGCGTCTTTCTGCATCACTGGCCGGGACAGCTATTTTTCTTTTGAATTAGTCCCGTACATTTTCTGCCGATTGTAGGCTTTATTATTCTTTGGAAAGGTAAAGGCTACATAATAATTTCTACTCTGGTCCTCGGACACATTGCTCTCCGCGTCACTCCGTCTTAGGATGAGCCTACTCATTTATTAGACTATGCAGGCCTAAATCATCGAGAACATAACAAGATTTTTGGCAAATAGACAGAGGTTCAGTCGTTTAGGCCAGGCTACAGCAGCTGAAATCATCTCCACTTTTCATATCACTTGAACTAGAACAGGCTAACGGTGACTGCGACAATTACTTACTGTGAAATAATTCTGCATTGTTTCACAAGTGTCGGTATACAGTAGGCTACATTGCATTGCCTAGTGCAAAGAGATAGTTAAAATGTTTACCGTTAATGCACTGAAAGTTATTCATCGGCTTACTGAAAACTTCATACTTTTCCTGAAAATAATTATTTTAATTACAGTCTGAGGAAGAGATCATGCTGCAACTCTCTCATTCTTGTTCCCTTCACCTGTCATTGTGCTCGCATGTGCGCAAGTTATGGACAAGTTATGGACTGGATGGTTCAGTTGTAAGGGAGAATGGTGCGCAATGATATAATCAACACCATAGTCTACTGGATTAAACAAACGACTTTAGAAAATTAAATACCACCCGAAACTAACCTATAACCGACCAGGCCTCTATTTGAGACCGGCCTTTAACCCAAACCTGCAGCCACACTGGGCGTGTAAAAGAGACAGGCGTCTATTTGGGACTCGCCGATTATTTTAAGTTGTACAGTATTTTAATTCTCACAAACCGCGCGAATCTAACGCAATACAGATGATTATTTCCACAATTTTATGAATTTATAAATCACCATTTATTAAATAATAAAACGTTTCCACATTTAAGTTGGTTATTAAGTAATTTAACATAGATATAGACTACTCAGACAGACCAGTAGAGCTGATTTATGTTGTATAATAACCATTGTACAATGATAATAAAAAGTGGAGATGCAAAGATTTCAACTGCTGTAGCCTGGCCTAAACGACTGCTCCCTGTGGCCTAAACGACTCTTGCCTAAACCCAATGCCTAATCGACCTGTATTCTTACAATGCGCTGTGTTTCACAAAAATGCTGCATGTTTACCTTGATTGCATTCAGCTATACACCGGATTTATCCAAATGTAGCCTATCCACTTTCACTTTCGGTTCCCGCACCAACGAAGCAACATGTTTTTACTGTCAGCAAACAAACATGACATTTCTATATGCTTTCCACTGGACTGGGTTCATGATAATTATTTTTTCCATCACATTAGAAGCTTTATTTTACGTTATAGCCCAGGTCAGATCTGCCGAGAGAGCGCAGCAGATTGCAAGCGCTACTGGCGTGCGCAAAGCTGTCCAAACATAAATTCCTCACGTATCACCTAAGTTCTAGATAATAGTTTTTTTCTGTGTTACAGAAAATAATAACGAAAAGATAGTCTTACATGTTGCAATTTTGTATAGACAGAAGCATAAAAGAAACATTAAGAAATTTCTATCCCCAGCACTTTGGAACCAAGCTGTATATCAGTGTTTTTGTCCCCACCACTTCAGAAAACAAACTGACGCCCTTGGCTATACATCAAAATCACCAGAACCAAGTGATCTATAAATGGATATCAAAGGGAGGAGGGTGGTGGAACCTGTCGTAATTTATGTTTTCTGATATCCTGAGGCCTGCTTCTTTCCAAAAAGGTATGACTTATCAAAGTTAACTACTTTTTCCTATATTCCATAGGCACTTCTGTATGACAAATTCACACTTTCCCCCAAAATAGGCATAGGCATCGGCTCTCTATTATGTTTCCCCTAATAGTCAGCCAGCCAAGAGTCTAAATAAAACCTTTGATTGCATTTTTTGTTAAAAGTTGGCAACCATGCCAGAAGTTATCAGCATGGACTAAGGTTTCAGAATCACCCGGTTGCCAACATGGAACTTGACCTTTAGGGTCAAATTTGAAGGTAAAAAGGTCAAAAACGGTGTATTTTGTGGTTGTTCTTTTCTGGGGGCTTCATATTCATGGAATTGTTTTTCAAATGTTGGTAACCATGCTAGCAGTTATCAGTAAGGTCTGACATTTCAGAATATAGTGGTTGCTAAAATCATATTTGAAATTTAAGGTGAAATTTAAAGGTAAAATTAATAAATAAATCAATAAAATGTGTGGTTCGTCTGTTTTTGAGGGGTCTATTCATATGCTGTTCTTTTTTAAAAAGTTGGAAACTATGCTAGAAGTCATCAGTAGGGTCTGAAGTTACAGACTTCAATGGTTGCCAAAGTCATATTTGTGATTTAAGGTCAGATTTTAAAATAAATGAAAAAAAGAAGCGGGTATCTTTGTCCACCAGTCAATGGCAGCTAGAGTGCTTAAATAGACTATTGATTGTTAAGTCTTGTTAAAAGTTGGCAACCATGCTATAAGTTATCAGCATGGACTAAGGTTTCAAACTCACCCTGTTGCCAACACGGAAATTGACCTTTAAGGTCAAATTTGAAGGTCAAAAGGTCAAAAACTGTGTATTTTGTGGTTATTCTTTTTGGAGGGGCTTTATATTCATGGAATTCTTTCCCCAATGTTGGCAATCATGCTAGCAGTTATCAGTAAGGTCTGATGTTCCAGAAAATCATCAAATCATATTTCAAATTTAAGGTAAAATTTGAAGGTATTATAGACATCAAAAGGTCAACCGAGGTTAAAAAAAAAAAAAAAAAAAAAACATTTATTGTATTCATAAAATACAAATAAAGAAAATTGGGTGACCAGAATGAAATTTAAAAGTCAGTATATGTTAATTTTATGAATTTCATGGCATCAACACATCCCAAAATAGTTGGGACAAGGACACATTTACCACTGTGTGGCAGCCACTCTTCCTTTTAAAACAGTCTGCAAATGTCTGGGGACTGTGGAGAGAAGTTGTGGAGAGAATGTCCCATTCTTGTCTAATACTAGCCTGACATAGCCCGACCATAATACTGCTGTTCATCCGTATCCATGGTCTGGGAACGGTCCTCTAGGGCGTGTTTACATCGGTAGAGAGTCTACCGGCCAATAAGCGAAGCTGATTAGACGAGCTGTCCAATTGTTTCAAACCAAAAGTGAATGCCCTCTCCTCAGCAGTATAATCGCGTCAGGTTAAAGAACCTCCAGACCATGAATACGGATGAACAGCAGTATTATGGTCGGGCTATGTCAGGCTAGTCTAATACAGGCTTCTAGTTGCTCAACTGTCTTAGGTCTTCTTTGTCATGTATTCCTATGTATGATGCACCAAAAGTTTTCTATGGGTGAAAAATCTGGACTGCAGACTTAATGGTGCCTTTCCAGATGCGCAAGCTGGCCATGCTACACAGACCCGTTTACACAAACACAGATAACCATAAAGACGCACATGTTTCTCTGCGGTTGCACCTCTCTGTTACACTTATCCGAAGGTGAAGACAGAGAATCTCACGAACTCCGGGCAAGGTGGAGATGTCGGAGAACCCCGTCTTCAGACATATGTGTAACTACCCATAACCGGAGCTCTAGCACCAAAGACAGTTGGAGCAAACGAGAAGCACCTACGTTCGCGCATAGTAGCCTAGTAGATTTTCACAAGGGCACCACCTGGTTTTGAATGATGTCAGGACTTTTACCAATAAATCGTCTTTTTGGAGTTATCATGGTTTTTTTGCATGTATCTCTCATATTCTGTAAGTGTTCAACATGATTTCAAGACTAATGTTGTAAACGGTTACTGTTGGTATTTTTATCAGATGAAGCTGCCAGGCAGTAAATAGCCTACTAAAATTAGTGCTGTCAAACGATTAAAAAAATTAATCTGATTAATCACAAAATTTTGCAATGATTAATCGTGATTAATCACTTTTAATCACAACTCATTTCCTCCAGTAAGGGTATGTTGGATCCTTATTTTGCCCTGTAAAGGCCCTGATAGTAAATACTTGGCTTTGTTCTTCTTAAATGGGGCAACTCACACCTGTCCTCTACCCCCAAGGATTCCCCAAACATGTTGTTGGACAGTCAGGAGCTAGGCCATAATCTTTGTGTAGTTTGAATTGATTGCCGAGCCCTTTTCTATCTGAAATTGAACATAATTCATGCCAATAAAGTGGAACCATATCCATCAGGATTAATCTGAGTTATTTTTTTTAATCCGAGTTAAATTTTTTGGATTAATCACGTGATTAATCAGTTAATTTTGCCAGCACTACTTTCAACATTTGCCATGTTATCTATATTCTATTGTGAACAATATGGGTTTATGAGATTTGTAAATTATTGGATTCCATTTTTATTAACAATTTATGCAGTGTCCCAACTTTTTTGTAATTCGGTTTGTATAATACAACAGTGATTTTGGCAACCACTGGAATCTGAAACTTCAGACACTACTGATGATTAATAACATGGTTGCCGGCTTTCAAAAAGAATGCCATGACAATACATCCTCACAAAATTCGAATCAGAAGATACCAGCTTCTTTTTATAATTTATTTTCAAATGTGATACATCACAAATGTGACTTTGACAACCATTGAAGTCTGGAACTTCAGACCCCACTGATGACTTCTAGCAGTTTCCAACTTAAAAAAAAGCACATAAATAGACCCCCCCAAAATCGGACGAAGCACATATTTTATTGATATATTTATTAATTTTGCCCTCAAATTTAACCTTAAATTTGAAGTATTATTTTAGCAACCATGACATTCCGGATCATCAGACCTTACTGATAACTGCTAGCATGGTTGCCAACATTGGGGAAAGAATTCCATGAATATAAAGTCCCCCAAAAAGAATAACCATGAAATACACTGTTTTTGACCTTTTGACCTTCAAATTTGACCTTAAAGGTCAAGTTCCATGTTGGCAATACAGTGATTCTGAAACCTTAGTCCATGCTGATAACTTCTAGTATGGTTGCCAACTTTTAACAAGAGTTAACAATCAAAAGTCTATTTAAGCACTCTAGCTGCCGTTGACTGGTCGACAAAGATACCCGCTTCTTTTTTTCTTTTTCTTTTTCAATTCTAACCTTAAATCACAAATATGACTTTGGCAACCATTGAAATCTGTAACTTCAGACCCTACTGATGACTTCTAGCATAGCTTCCAAATTAAAAAAAAGTACAGCACATAAATATATGCCCTCAAAACAGACGAACCCCACATTTTATTGATTTATTTATTAATTTCACCTTTAAATTTCACCTTTGAAATATGATTTTAGCAACCACTATATTCTGAAACGTCAGACCTTACTAATAACTGCTAGCATGGTTGCCAACATTTGAAAGACAATTCCATGAAAATTAAGCCCCCAGAAGAGAACAACCACAAAATACACCGTTTTTGACCTTTTGACCTTCAAATTTGACCCTAAAGGTCTAGTTCCATGTTGGCAACCGGGTGATTCTGAAACCTTAGTCCATGATGATAACTTCTAGCATGGTTGCCAACTTTTAACAAAAAATGCCATCAAAAGTTTATCTATGCCACTGGCATAAATGTCATCAAAAACAGCCAATTTTGAAATCACATTTCAAATCACATTTCTTAATTTTGGGCTTTATCTTAATGAGGAGGGTGGGGCAGGCCTCACTGTCACACCTTGTCATGTTATTTCACATCTTGAGGGTGTAAGCTTTCAGAAAATATATGGGATGTAGGGTGAATTAGTTTCCCCTTCATGCTTCAGAGATCAAAATGTAGTTGTGCCTATTTTCCCTCAAAATCCACAACCAATCCCATTGATTTCAATGGGAATTTAACATTATTCCCATATATTCCTTCACAAAGACATCTGGGCAAATGCAAACATGGATTTTCTGACTCAGTATGTACTGTAATTACCTTTCCAAAAATGTATGATTTACATAATCCCCCCAAAATTCTGGCAAAATGACATAAGGAACTGGACTACAAGGCAAAATGAGCTCACAGCCTCACGTGGGTTATTGCAATGTTTCACCTTTTTTAGAGCGGGAGAGGTTTTGGGTAGAAAAAGGAAATAAACTGAGAAACGAGGGAAATAGACACTAACAAATACCCCTGAAATTCCCTGACTTTGCCTGCAAAATGATCAAATTCCCTGACTTTCCCTGTCTGGAACAGCTCTTACTGAAATTCCCTGATATTCAAGAAATTCCCTGACCCGTGGGAACCCTGCATGTTGTTCACTTATAGCAGAGACACGGAGGAGACAAATCACTTCGGAAGTCCTCCCATTGAAATGCACTACAGCCGTTCGTAACGCAAAGATGGCGGAGTAGAGAAACTGGAAGTCCTGCCTTACGGTGGAAATAGCCAATCGCGTTGCTGAACGCTGTATGACTGACGGTTAGCTTTTTTGTTTACTACCTCCGTCACTATGGTGATAGCCATGCCGCGATTGTCAGCGCAGGCGCAGTAAGCAATTTGCCGTTTTAAATAACGTCTTTTTAGGTTTGTTTTAGCGTCTGTCTGGTAGATTTTGGTACTGTTCAACTCAGATTTAAACAAGGATTCACACCATATACTTTTTATGTCCATACGACCAGCCAATCTGTACTTATGGATATTTCCCCATTCATTTTGGAGGGTCTGGTCTTGTTAAGCCTAAAGGCATATCCAATATGGCGGCCGAGTGATGTGACTTGCCTTAGAAGGACTTTGCTTATAGCAAGTAGGAAAGTTGCACAGATCAACGGACACCCCTAACCACTTGGTGAGCTGCACATGTTTTAAAACAAAGGTTTAAGGGTGTTTTAAGACCATTATCGGACATGCACAAAGCAAGCCATTCTAAAGCAGAAAGGGGAGGATTCTAAATGAGCCAAATATCAGAGACAGTATCAGGAGGGTATTTCACAAAACCAAGATAAGGGATTTAGAAAATCAGAAAATCACCATTTTGCAAAATGGCAGTTTGTTTTACAAGTATTTTATTTTACAATAATTATTTATCATGTTAACCATTGCTGCCTTATTTAAAAAGAAACAAACTATGTCGTGAGGACACAATCACAGGTGGGAGCATACGTATTTGTGCAGTGAGCTGTCTGCCACGCCTTCTCTCTTAAGTTTGCAGATGTTACTGAATTTCCCGTTTTTAATATAAATAGTTTTGTTTCCTTGTAAGCATCAGGCAATTACACTTGTTTTCTTCACGCAGACTATTTTATTACATGCGTGTTTCAAATCCACACCGCGAGTGAGTTTGTTGAAATACGAGCACGCGCGTGCAAGCAGAATTACTTAGACCGGGCTTGACCTAGACGCCTCAACTCATCCGTGCTTGACGTTCATGAAACGTTTTGAGCTTGTTTACCTAGAAGAGGCTTGGCCAAGCCCCGTCTTCATCACTTATCTTGGATCTACTTACTCTGGTTTTGTGAAATACGCCCCTGTGCAGTCGTCAAAATTGTTTTTTTCTGTCCCACTGCTCAGAGCCACCAACATGCACCAATCAGTCTGTATTTCTATTGTTTTTGCTTACAGTCGGACATGCCTACTTACTCTTCCTCTGGAATGGCAGCATACCAAACAAAGGTTCTAAGAGATTTTGAAATAAAAATCTCTCTTCTCTCTTCCATAATCTGTGAATCACACACACACACACACACACACACACACGCAGACACCATCAGTGAACAATAATTTAAAGGGCAATTCCATTCCAAATCAACACCAAAATCTTGATTTCAACACCATGATCCTCAAATACTTCAGATTTTTTGTCTTCCATGTCCTTTTAAAGTAAAACCAAAGCTTGATATCTTGTTTATCTTCTGGAATATGGCTCGGCTCTTCAAACATGGAGACGCAGCCTAAAAAAAATTGCTGATATTGCAGTTTTTCATGAGCACCAGGGCCATCGCAACAGGACAGGCAAACCAGGCAATTGCCTGGGGCCCCAGGCTGAAAGGGCCCCCCAAGAATGACTGTGTAATCATTTTAGTAGTTTAGTTGGTGATGTTTTTCAATTAAATATTACAGAATTAGACAAGTTCAACACAAATAATTATATTAATCAAAGTTGCTTGATAACAATATGGTTTATGTACAGTGGGGATAACAAGTATTTGATACACTGCTGATTTTTCAGGTTTTCCCACTTGCAAAGTATGTAGAAGTCTGTAATTTCTATCATGGATACTCTACAACCATGAGTGATGGGATGTAAAACAAAAATCCAGAAAATCACATTGTATGATTTTTAAATGATTATTTTCCATTTTATTGCAAGAAATAAGTATTTAATACATCAGAAAAACAGAGGTTTTCTATTGGATTCAGGTCTGGAGACAGGCTAGGCCTCTCCAGGACCTTGAGATGTTTCCTACAGAGCCACTCCTTAGTTGCCCTGGCTGTATGTTTTGGGTCATTGTCATGCTGGAAGACCCAGCCATGACCAATCTTCAATGCTCTTACTAAGGGAAGGAGGTTGTTGGCCAAGATCTCACGATACATGGCCCCATCCAACCTTCCCTCAATACGGTGCAGTCGTCCTGTCCCCTTTGCAGAAAAGCATCCCCAAAGAATGATGTTTCCACTGCCATGCTTCACAGTTGGGATGGTGTTCTTGGGGTTGTACTCATCATTCTTCTTCCTCCAAACACAACGAGTGGAGTTTAACCCAAACGGCTCTATTTTTGTTTCATCAGACCACATGACCTTCTCCCAGTCCTCCTCTGAATCATCCAAATGGTCATTTGCAAACTTCAGGCGGGCCTTGACATGCGTTGGCTTGAGCAAGGGCACCTTGCGTGCACTGCAGGATTTCAATCCTTGACGGAGTAGTGTGCTACTGATGGTTTTCTTTGAGACTGTTGTCCCAGCTCTATTCAGGTCATCGACCAGGTCTTGCCGTGCAGTTCTGGGCTCATTCCTCACCTTCCTCATCACTGATGCCCCACGAGGTGAGATCTTGCATGGCGCCCCAGACCGAGGGAGATTGACAGTTGTCCATTTTCTAATAATTGCACCAACAGTTGTTGCCTTCTCACCAAGCTGCTTGGCTATTGTCCTATAGCCCATCCCAGTCTTGTGCAGGTCTACAATTTTGTCCCTGATGTCCTTACTCAGCTCTCGTCTTGGGTATTGTGGAGAGGTTGGAGTCTGATTGATTGTGTGGACAGGTGTCTTTTATACAGGTTCAAACGAGTTCAAACAGATGCAGTTAATACAGGTAATGAGTGGAGAACAGGAGGGCTCCTTAAAGAAGAACTAACATGTTTGTGAGAGCCAAATATCTTACTGGTTGATAGATGATCAAATACTTATGTCCTGCAATAACATGCAAAATAATTATTTAAAAATCATCTACTGTGATTTTCTGGGTTTTTGTTTTAGATTTCATCACTTACAGTTGTAGAGTACCTGTGATAGAAGTTACAACCTTCTACATGCTTTGCAAGTGGGAAAACCTAAGAAATCAGCAGTGTATCAAATACTTGTTCTCCTCACTGTAGGTGGGAGGTGAAGGGCCCCCATGCCCTGTTTGCTTTAGGCCCCAAAGTACCTTGAAACGGCCCTGATGAGCACCACATTTTTTTTAAACCCCTCTCCTCTCTTAATGCAACACCATATCTCAGAAGATATCAAGCTGGTATTTTGCTTTTATTCAAATAAGACATGGAAAATGGCTAGAAAAACTATATAGAAACTGAAACTACAGTATATGGAATCGCTCATAGACGTCACTAGGATCCAGAGTTAAAGGGGGCTTAGCCCCATAAGTGAATATACTGATGTGCGCGCACAGTGCACTGAAAATTTGTAATAAATTAATTATATAGGCCCTATGTGTATGTTATATCTTATTTTATAAACAAAATCAGTCTAAATCAATTCATAAGAGACTGGCTATGTTTGTGAAGACCGATGTTTGCATTGATCTCCAACAATGAATTTGGTGAAAATATCCAAATAAAGCTACAGTATTTTGCAGTCTAATGCACTGAACAAGATACAACAATGGTTAGCCTACAACTAGCTTAGTTCAAATCCTAGGGAAATCTGACAATACAGTCAAATATGAATGTTTCTCAAACATTTATTCTGCAAAATGAGCACAAAATAGCATTAGCTACTAAAATATAGCCTACTAGCAAATAAATATGTCCATCAATGCATGTGACAAACAAAATCTGGCATAGGCTACAGGCTAATTTATATTTCATAGTTCAGATCCCAAACCTTGTGGCTAATTGCTTTCTGGAGGAGAATATGTTGCCCAGAAATTTGCTGGATCAGACTAGTAGCCTACCTATCTTCAGATAAGACTATTTTTTTCCTGCTCAATTTGAAGCATAGTTCATTCGTCAGCTGTTGCAATAAAATTTTTTTTAAAAAAAAACGCTCTCTGTGGATGCAGGCAGAGCTGGAGAATTCAAGAAATTTAGCATGTGTTTAAAGTAAACTTTCTCGTGGAAAAAAGATTTCTTTATCATAGCAATTAGTGCAAAACCATTGCAAAGCTGGGAGCTTACTGGGTAGCTTGAGCCCCCCCTAAAATGGACCTAACGGCATCCATAGAAACTCTACTTCTATGTATTTGCCCTTAAACCACTTTGTGATGCCGCGCTGCTGGCTTTATATTGGAATCCCATGCAGAATACGGAAATTACAGCCTTTTCATACTACATTGCCATATAGACACCATTCTTTGCCATTAACAGTGTTAAGGAGAACAGGCAAAACTGTCTTATATTCCAATATGTAATTTGTTCTGTCTTATGAAAATTAGACCATGGCAAGTTGTAAGCAGGCCTCACAGCAATGAGTCCAAAAAACGTACCAATATCCTACAAATAATAAATATATAGAATAAGTCTCACTTAAGCCTGATGTAATTTCCCACATTTAACTGTGCAGTTGTCACCGGCTGACGTAAATGCTGGGAAAACTGTTGCAGTTTGTGTTTCCTAAGGGGGAGCATTTGAGCGACACACAAGATGGCAACTTCCAGAAAGCCTAATGGGTTTCAGGTGTGTTGCATTGGCAGTGATGGGTGTGACTGGTGGGCACACAAGACAAAGTACTCCTAAGAGCAGCAGGGAGCAAGATTACCCGCTGTACTGCCAACAGCTAACTAGCACTCGGTATCAAGTTATGACGCTATTTAAGTCATATCACACCAGATTGTCCTTTAACGTTAGTTACTTTGAAAATGTGTAAGATGAGTCGGTTCAGATTGATAGGGTAGCTTTTTTGACAATGATATTTGATAGAGATGTAAATCGGCATATTTGGAACAGAGCTCTGAGATTTAGCATGGTTACATTTCCTAGACAGGAGTGTAAATGTGAATGTTTTCAATGAAATCCATCACATGAACTGAGTTGGTGTCACACCTGAACATTCCGACATTCCATTGTAGTAAACTGAACATTCTATCATTGAAATGCATTGAATTTATACCTCTCTTCCACAATTTTATCTATTCTGTATATTTAGGGCCCGAGCACCGAGGTGCATGAGGCGGGAACGGCTTTGCGCACTGACCGGTGCGAAGCCCTATTGGTTTTCCTTGGATTATTATTATTTAGGGCCTGAGCACCGAGGTGCACGAGGCCGTGCGAAGTCCTATTGGTTTTCCTTGGATTATTATTATTTTATTAGGGCCCGAGCACCGAGGTGCACGAGGCCGGAACGGCCTTGCGCACCAACCCGTGCGAAGCCCTATTAGTATTCCTTGGATTATTATTAGGGCCCGAGCACCGAGGTGCACGAGGCCGGAACGGCCTTGCGCACCGACCGGTGCGAAGCCCTATTGGTTTTCCTTGGATTATTATTATTTTATTAGAGCCCGAGCACCGAGGTGCACGAGCCCGGAACGGGCTTGTGCACCGACCAGTGCGAAGCCCTATTGCTTTTGTAAGGATTTGTCATTATTAGGGCCCGAGCACCGAGGTGCACGAGCCCGGAAACGGGCTTGTGCACCGACCGGTGCGAAGCCTTATTGCTTTTGTAAGGATTTGTCATTATTATTATTATTATTATTATTATTATTAGGGCCCGAGCACCGAGGTGCACGAGGCCGGAACGGCCTTGTGCACCGACCGGTGCGAAGCCCTATTGGTTTTCCTTGGATTATTATTAGGGCCCGAGCACCGAGGTGCACCGACCGGTGCGAAGCCCTATTAGTCAGGAGGGAATTCGTCCAAAGTCAGGAAGATTGTGCACTTCTGGACAAGTTTTTGATTTTTGGCAGGGTGTTAGATACAGGTATAAGGTTTTCAAAAATCAATGGATACAAGTTGGGGTGACCCCCTAGTGGCTGGTATTCATACAATCCAAAATGGCCCCCAACGGAAAAAGAAAAGACTATATCTAGGTTTCCTTTAGTCTTAAATTGTTGTATAATGTCATTTTTCTACTTTGTTTGACACAAGGAATTCAATTTGGATATGTTCCTCTCATTTTAGATAAAATTTTATATTAAATCTATATCATAGTCATCTTTAGCTAAAATAAACTGTCAATGTCTGTAAAAAGGTCAAACAAAAGGTAGCAGGAGGTAACAGATCATTATAACACCTTCCAATTGCATGCCAAGTTTTGTGATATTCCGCTCATGGGAGGCCATACAGCAAATTGATTTACGACATTTTATACCAACTGGCCAGCAGGTGGCCGGACATTTTTCTGCAATATCTAAAGAACCATAGGGCCTAGGGGGACCACATTTTTATATGCTTGTCTTCAGGGGCCATGTAAACCTATCCCATGATCACCCATTCCATGTATAGCGCCACCTGGTTAAAAATGAAAAAGCTAAAGTGAGAGATTTTAATCAGTGTTAACAGCTATCTCTGGCTGACATGGTCAAAACTACACAAAATAAGGTGTGTCAAAATGCATGCCAAGTTTCGTGTTGGCATGTTGGCAGGAGCTGGTCACTAGATAGTGACTCGATCCCACCCAATATGGCTACAAAAAGTTTGAAAGGAAAAAAACCCTGGAGTGGTGGAGTGGGGGTGGAAGATGACTCATAGGCGGCCCACATGGTAACGGACCTTGCAACGTAAACAACAGCTCTGGTAGGACACAAGCTACAAAGCTGCATATGTATCTGGAAAAAGATAACATCAGAGAAGGGTCTCAAGATCCATCAAGTTAGGGAAAAAAGGGTCAAATCTTGTGGCCAAAATCTTGTCAGAAAAATGAGTGGGGAACCATCAATATAGACATAGCCCTTCTCCTGGAAGGGCTGAAAGGTGGTGTAGAGAAGAAGCTGGACAAGATTGGAGAAGTAATCTACAGCTATGGGGCAAAGAGATTTTGGGTGAAAAGCGAGCACCGTTAGGTACTGAAGGAACCAGCTCATTCCAAGTCCAGAAGGCAAAGAGGCTGGTGAAGAAAAGAAGGTGCCTGAGAACAGTGGAAGAATGCAGCAGAAGTGGAGAGGAAAGGACATGAGGCACTATAAAGTGACATTAAGCAGCGTCCCTCAACGCTGAGAACAGCTAAATGCTGAGAAAGCAACACAAGAAGGAGAGAACGAGGAGTGTCTTCTACAGAGATCCCTACAAGTTTGTGAAAGCCCTCTTCGTCAAGGAGAAATCTGGGACCCTCAAAACTACCTTCAAAGACCTACTCCGATAACCAGAGGCACATGCCAGCCAGCATTCCGGGTGACATGCCACCAATCCAACCAGCTGAACACCAGATGGAAACAAGGCCCCCTACATAGAGCAAAGATAACATCAGAGCACAGTAAAGCGGGCAAGAGCATCATCAGCCCCTGGGCCCAATGGCATTCCATATAGACTCTATAAGAATACGCCGGGAGTATTGAGGTACCTCTGGAAGCTGATGAGAGTGGGAAAAATGAGTTATACCACGGCATGGTGAAGGGCAGGAGGGATCCTGATTCCCAAAGAGAAGAATTCCTTGACCATCGACCAATTCCATCAGATCAGTCTCCTGAATGTGGAAGGAAAGATATTCTTCGGTAGTGTGGCTCAGAGGCTCTCAGCTTTCCTACAGAAGAACAACTTTGTTGACAGCTCAGTGCACAAAGCAGGGATAAGTGGATTCTCAGGCTGTCTGGAACACACAAATGTTATCTGGCACCAGATACAGACGACGAGGATGGAGAAGAAAGACCCGCATGTGGTCTTCCTAGATCTCGCCAATGCCTTCGGATCTGTGCCGCATGAGATGTTGTGGACAGTGTTCAACTTCTTCCAAGTCCCAAGAGGCATCACAAGGCTGGTCAAAGCCTACTTCCAGGACCTTCAGTTTTGTGTCGCAGCACAGGCTAGCACAACTGCCTGACAGCACCTCGAGGTTGGCATTATGGTGAGCTGCACCATTTCCCCACTTGCATTTACCATGGCGATGGAGCTCATCATCCGGGCATCGCGATGGGTGGTTGGAGGAAAGCAGTTGAACAATACGCTGCATCTTCCTCCAATACGAACTTACAGTACATGGATGGCATGACAACAATAACAACACCACCTGCATGCACCAAACGCCTACTGGATAAACTCCAGAAAAACATTCAAGGGGCACGGATGGTGATCAAACTCAGCAAATCCCGCCGCATCTCTATTGTCAAAGGCCAGCTTGCTAATGAAATGTCCCACATCAACAACGAGCCAATGCCAACAGTTAAGCCTGTCAAAAGTCTTGGCCACTGGTACAGCGCAAAGCTCAAAGATGGACCTTAAAGAGGTGGACTATTCCTTTAAAGCAAGGACATCACTAATTTGGAAGGATAGAGGGGCTTAACCCCTTGGGTCTATGGAGTGTGAATAAATCCATAGACCTGTGGTTTGATCACCTGGGAGTACCCATTCTCCTTTACGTGCTCCATTTAATTTCACTCTGCAAAGCAGCATGGTGACCATGGTTGATTTTCTTGCCTGCTTTTAGGTAGCCTGGCCCGCCCTCCCAGTGACGTAACACCTTCAGGCAGCGTTGCTTCTCACTGGTCTAGCCAGCTACAATCTACACAGGGTTTCTGAGCTCCTGAAAGATCGAGACATCTAATTTGTCGAGAATCAATCAACTGTGCAGCTCCAATGGCCCTCGTTAGAGGCGTGTTCTAGACGTTACTCAGTCCTGTTACTCAAGCAGTTCCCTTCGTGTCACATACGTCAGAGGAAAGAGTGGTTTAAGCTTCAGCACAGCCTTTTCTGACATCGACCAGTAGCAAACTGAGGCATTTGAGGGAGGTCTCCAGTTTTGACCATGTCAGACAAGAATACCCATTAACACCGATTACAATACCTTACTTTGGGTTCTCATTTTAAACTTGGTGGCGCTATACATGGAATGGGTGATCATGGGATAGGTTAGCATATAAAAAATGTGGTCCTCCTCAGCCCTACGGTTCTTAAGATATTTGCAGAAAAATGTCCAGCCACCTGCTGGCCAACTGGTGTAAAATGTCATAAATCAATTTACTGTATGGCCCCCCCATGGGCAGAATATCACAAAGCTTGGCATGCATTCGGAAGGTGTCAGAATGATCCGACACCTCCAATTCTGTCTGTCTTTTTCACAGATATTGACAGTTTATTTTAGCTAAAGATGACAATAGATGACAAAAGATGATAATTTTCTAAAATGAGAAGAACATATCAGAAGTGGATTCCTTGTGTCAAACAAAGTAGAAAATGACATAATACACCAATTTAAACCTATATACAGCCTTTTCTTGTTTGCATACCAGCCATTTTGGATTGTATGCATACCAGCCACTAGGGGGTCATCCCAACTTGTATCCATTGATTTTTGAAATCCTTAGGCCCATACCTAACACCCTGCCAAAAATCAAAAACTTGTCCAGAAGTGCACGATCTTCGCAAATTCCCTCCTGACTATATTGCTTTTGTAAGGATTTTTTTTCTTTTATTAGGGCCCGAGCACCGAGGTGCACGAGCCCAGAACGGGCTTGTGCACCGACCGGTGCAAAGCCCTATTGCTTTTGTAAGGATTTGTCATTATTAGGGCCCGAGCACCGAGGTTTGGTAGACATGATGCCAAGATGTTGCTGATGTAAAATTGCGAAGGGATTATTAATCATACCCTTTACAATTTCAAGATGGCGGATGAGTGAAATATGGGAAAAACTGAAAAAAACGGAAATGTGTCATTAGATCGCAGTGCGTTGATGAAATTGTCTGAAAGTCATTTACAAATTTATAGATATTATCCTTATGATGACATTCATACACCTAATGGGCGTGGTTGTTACAGCGCCACCAACTGGCAAGGTGAAAAAAGTACAGAAATTGACATTAAGTGCCATGGTTGGCATATACTTTGAGCTACGCGCACAAGATTTGGTAGGTGTGTGTGACTCCCCAAGACGAACAACTTTCGTATTACATTGCATTAGCCACGCCCAACAGGAAGTGAGGTAATCAGGAGTGTAAAAATTTGGACACACAGTGAACTTTAACATACTTGTCAAACACAATATGACAAATTCAAGTGAAATTCGGTGTACATGACCTCTAGATGCTGCTGATGCTAAATTGCGAACAGATTTTTGATATTTCGTAATATGTTGTAATAACAATATTATGAAATTGTATGATTTTAATAGCTCATCACGAAACAGGAAGTGTGTCATAAAATCACACTGCATTAACCGATTGGTCTGAAACTTCACAGGTTCATAGATGGTATGGCTGTGATGACATCTACACACCCCGTGGGCGTGGCTGTTATAGCGCCACCACCTGGCCAAGCAGGAAAAGTGCCAGAAATTGACAATGCTTTAACCGATTGATGTGAAACTTCACTGGTTCATAGATGGTATGACTGTGATGATTTCTAGACAACCCGTGGGCGTGCCTGTTATAGCGCCACCATCTGGTCAAGCAGGAAATGTGCCAGAAATTGACAATACTTTACCCGATTGATCTGAAACTTCACTGGTTCATAGATGGTATGACTGTGATGATATCTAGACACCCCATGGACATGCCTGTTATAGCGCCACCACCTGGTCAAGCAGGAAATGTGCCAGAAATTGAAAATGCTTTACCCGATTGCCCCTAGTGGTCACATATTATAACTTGGAAACGGTTTGACGTAGCTTATCCAAACTTGGTATATGGACTCCTGACCGTGTTCTGACCATGCATAACCATGAATTTAAACTCTTTAGTGCCCCTAGTGGTCAAATATTATAACTTGGAAACGGTTTGACGTAGCTTATCCCAACTTAATATATGGACTCCTGACCGTGTTCTGACCACGCATAACCATGATTATCAAATGCAACTGGGATATTCTGCTAAGTGACTCGAGTCTCTCCTCCGTGTTCTCTGAGACTCCGCAGTTTGCTGTGAAGAGGGCCCCCACTCTGAAGGATAAACTGGTTAAAAACTATATCCCAGCCTCCAGACCAAAAACTTGCTTTACCAAGCCTATAGGCACTTTTCAGTGTGGTGCATGTCGACACTGTTCACAGATTAACAAAAGGACTTCCTTTACAGACTCCACTGGTGAAAAGACTTTCCACTGCAAACAATTTGCTAATTGTAATTCAACTCATGTAATTTACCGTTTAGAATGCAAGTGTGGCTGCTTTTATATAGGACTTACCAAAAGGAGACTGCGGGACAGATTCACAGAACATAAGTACGCTATCAGAACAAATAATCTCAATTATCCTATTGCAAAACATTTCCAGCTCTCCACACAATGCAATCATAATGATCTATCAGTCATGGTCATAGAGGTAATTCACAAACATATTAGAGGGGGGGATAGACTTAGAAAGCTAGCCCAGAGGGAAACCTATTGGATAGACACCCTAAAAGCTCTAAAATTCCCTGGGCTCAATGAAGATCTAGATTTCTCTGTGTTCCTGTGATGCGATGTGAAATGCAGTAAAGTGTTTTTTCTTTTTTTTTTTTTTTTTGTTTTCTACTTGATTACAGTGTTAACTTAACTTTACCTGTGTGCAAGCAATCCCTTAGGGATAAACATAGGGGTTTCTGACTTGTAATGTCCTATTTTGATACTAAACTATTTGCTGGTGTCTGACTATAGTTTCTACTGTACGTGATATTTTGTACCTGATTACAGTGTTAACTTAAATTTACCTCAGTGTGGGCAACCCCTTGTGGCCGACATAGGGGTCACTGACTGTTAATGTCCTTTTTTGATACTAAATTATTTGCTGGTGTTTGATCTATAGCATCTTGTATTTGTATGTGTATTGGTATTTGTAAAAGAGTCCTGGATTGTTATGGTGGTCATGTGACCATATCATGTGACTGAGCTCTACCTGTTTTAATGCACCTGTGTCATCAATTTTAATTAAGCCCTGAAGAAGGTCGTACGCGACCGAAACGCGTCGGCTGGTCCATTTCCTTAATAAAGGACTTTTTATACGGCAGAGTGCCTCAGATCTCCTCTCTTTTCCTGAATATATTTTCTTTTTGATCCTGAAGCTCTGAACCTGACCCTGGATATTTATCTTCACCCACTGAAGCAATCACCCTTTTTTTCTCCTCCTTTTCTCAATATTTAAAGCATGTCTAAATTCACTTTCTTTCAAATAACGCACATGAGAAGCCCGCAAATTGGGAAGTCCCAAATAGATAGAAGCTATCAGAATATTCATGAATAAAAATGTAAAACCTTTTTTATCTATGCAGGATTTCCCAATTTGTGGGCTTCAGATGTGCATTACTTGAAAGAAACTCAATTTAGACATGTTTTTCATTCAAGATGGAAAGAGGGATAAATTCAATGCATTTCAATGATGGAATGTTCGGTTTACTACCATGGAATGGTTTTCAGAATCTCGGATTGTTCATGTGTGAAATATGCCCATACTGTCCATAACATAATATAGCAGGCAGTCTACTCACATTGGTATTAGGCCATACGCTGTGGTATTCTTGTTGGTTGCATCTCATTGAAGTTGATGGAGAACTAGGAAAATGAAAAAACACAAGTTCTTCACAACAAGAACAAAATATCATGTCCAAACCAATGACAACCAACTCTGAGTGAGCGCAGGAGAGGAGACAGCAAGAACAGTAAAAACTTCAGCCTAGTTAATTTTACCTTGTTGGAATAAGCACAGCAAACCATCTTCATAATATGTTTTATTACAATAATCTTAATAATTCATAACTGTAATTTCAGGGAAATTACAAGCGCATGAAAATAAACTGCAGTTGCATTAGGTAGAATTAGTGTCGCTTTAGTTACATATTTGTGATAATTGTATGGTTACTAAGCAGGTTGCTAGATTAATAATGGCTGCAATGCTAGGTTACTAGGATGCTTGAAAATGTTGCTAGGTTGTTGCTAGGGTAGCAAGCAATGCCATAAAAAACATGCCAGATGAATTTTGTGTGGACATAAGCAGAATGTGGTCTGTATCCATGGTATAAAGCATTTCTGCGTCCATAAAATTATCACATCACTGACTTAGTAGATATTCTGTAAACATGAAAATTACGTTTTTAAAGGAGACATACTGTAAAATGAAAACCACTTTTACGTTGGCTTTGATGAATTCAGAGAGGTTGTGTATGGTCAAAGAGTTATCATGAACATGAGGCATGGTTCTGGCCTCTTTCATATGGAAATCTTACATTTAGAAATAGCCACTAAAACATGAGCGAATTAAAACAAAGCCTACAGGTAATGTAGTTCAAAGTAGTTAATGCAGTTCAATTAGGGGGGCCAGAGCAGGGCGTTGTTTAGGCAAAAAAAAAAAAAAAACATTTCAATACACATATGGTTATATGAGGTCTTAATTATATTAATAATTATATTAATTGTAGAATATCACTTCATGTTATTTTTGACAAAATACTATTGAATATATTGTATTTTAACATCAGAGAACACGATACAATACTACTATGCTAAATCATTCTATGTCCCCTTTAACTTACTAAATATCGTCTATTTCACATCCTGGAGATGCCGTCCAACCGTAAAATGTTATGTTGTCATTTGGTGGGAAGTATTGAAGTCGGATCTGCAAACAAAATGTATTGTTACAACTCAGTAGGCTATGATTAAGTCAGGCTATCAAAGTAGCATAGCACTCACTGCTTCACACACACAAGAAAATCACTAGCCTCTATCTATCCAACACACTGCACCTTGCACACACACCAGTGTTTCCCACACATATATTTAACTATGGCGTGCCACCATAGTTTCCTCAGAGCCGCCATAGTTAATGTGGGATAAAAATAAAAAAAAATATCCGCCATTCCAAAGCATATAGTCTACCGCTGCTTTGATTTCTCCTTTGGTTTGCTGCATTGCTTTTAATTACTTATATAGAGCTATCGCTTATTCAGGCCTTCTTTGAGGTGGGGAAACTGAGCCCTCGGCTCCCATTAACTTTGCATTGGAAAAGGGTGTTTCGCCGACTTTTGAGTCATATATTAAAAAAACAAACGATGACTAAATGTTTTTGTGTGACAAAATGTACTGCCAACAAGTGAAAGAACCCAGAATTTCAAGTTGCCAAACCGAAATACAGAGCCTGTCAGGAGAATGAAGTTGCTACAAGGCATCTGAAGGATACCGTCTATGGATATTAACATATCAAATAGAAGACAGAAAGTTGTGTGTCCTGAACTGAGAGTAGGTTCAGCAAGCACTTCGTCAGTAAGGTAGGTTAAATATTTCTTGAGGTCAACATTAGTTGGGCTATTACATTTGTTAAATTAGCCTACAGTAGGCTAAAGCATTTTGATGCTTTTGGATGTTATAGCAGTTAGCTATCGATAAGTAGCTTGTTTGGCTATACATAGTAATTCCGTTAACATTATGCTGCCACGATATTAACTTACCAGCTGAACATCACAGTGATAAACGTTTCGGTTTCCTGTCTGCATGGCAAAAGCCTAAATATTGTCTACTTCATCAAGCGATGTACAATGTAATAGTTTTAGGCTCCAGACTAGCTGAAGGTGTACTTAGCAATGCTAAACATAGTCATGTTTGCAAACGTTTTCTGAGCAGATATGGCATTATGATTTTGTGATCCAATAGCTGATTGGTAGCACAATAATATCATGATTCATGCTAGAATTAAGCTACTAATATACTACTGTTTAAGTCTACAAATATGTCCCACAAATACACTGTCATTTTGAGTTGAGTTGAGTGGTCTAATTATAACGCAGGACGCTCAGTCTCTATTCTGGAACACTAACAAGCTCAAATTAACTCCTACCTGGTGTTTTATACAGGGGTGTGAAACAAATACATATTATGAAAAATAATATCTGAATTTTTCACCAACATAAATAAACTCTGTTACACCATTGAAATTAAATTACTTTAAGTAAAAATGGGTGTAATAGGGCCCCTTTAAAACAACACCTGAAAGTTATAGAGTGGGAGTACTGGCTAGCTAGAAATCATGGGGCACATACATGATATAAGAAAATACAATCTACATGAGTGCTAAGTAAGTAGGCTATATTGGTGCTGATACTGTACAATATGTGATTAGGTGGCAGTTAGGAGTTTAAAAATTAAGGTTGCCAGACTTAGGAAAACCACATACAAAGAACCCCACATATGTGTAAGTGAGTGAATAACCAATTTCCAAAAAAGGGTGTCCGTTGAGGGCTTACTGTCAAACTGTACAATGTGTGGCGGGAGTGCGTGACTAAAGACCGAAATGATGTAGCGATATGCATGATAGTTGAGAGCCCTGTACTTGGAATGGACATTTCTTGCACTTCAGCGACACAATCTCTCGATTTTTAAAATGTAGATATCAACTGGAATTTGCCGTTCAATGCAAGCTATTGCTGACTAACAACATGTTTAGCCATAATAGCTAATTTAAGCTACGAATGTTATGCCACGAAGCTTGTGGAACACTGCTCGAGGATCAGCCTCGCAACTTTACAGTGACACTCCCAATACTACTAATAATGTAAACACTTGAGAGCTCACAAACGTGTCGTGCTTTGTCGTGTCTTAGCTAATATCAGGTAATCATCTAAACTTAACATAAGTGTGGCGCAAAGTAGGCCAACAGCTCTTGCCTACCAAAAGGCATTATCCCAGCAAGTGCATTTTATTGGAGTGCACTACTAAGGTGTGCTGATTGGAACACACTTAAGATATCAGTAAAGTATCTATATTAGATATTGAGTTGAACATTATCAGATATGCTTACCTCAAGACCTATAGTGTATAGCCTCTCGTCCATCCAGACATTATCGTATCTAGTGTAGAAAAAGGAGACATCAATCAACAAAGATACTGATATCAATAGCCTTTGGCTAGCATTAGCTATCCTTACACAAGGTTTTTTAACAACTCAGCAAATGCCCCAGAAACGTACCTCCACACTCCATTGACGGCTTTGCTATTCAGAATACTCAAGAACAATATCAAAGCCAGCGAAGTACGAGATGTTACACAAGCGCCACTAAAGAAAGCCATTGTTTCAGACATAGGGGATAATACAAGACTTTGATCAGCCATCACTGACGGCGACAAATGCACTTTGCGTGTGGTTGGTCTATGGTGCCGATGGCGCCAAACTCAGTTCAGATTCTTCAGAAAACGAGAGAGAGCGTCTCGTGAAGACTACGCTCCCTGGGGGAGGGGGAGGGGAGGGGGAGGGGGAGGGGGGGGAGATAGTGTAGCTCGTTTTTTAACCACAGCAGGGGAAAATGTGGTATTTTGAACATTCTGAAACCATTTTTTTGGTGTAGGCCTACCAACAAAAGGTATAATACTAAGGTTTAAGGTTGTTTAAGGACATTAGCTATCTGACATGCACAAAGCAGGCTGTTCTGAAGCAGAATATGGGACACTTTACAAATTGTGAATAAAAACAGAATACAGTGATGTGGAAGTTTAAAATTTCAATATTTTACTATTAAACTTAGGCCTAGGCTACACCATTGATGACATATCAAATGTTGAAACTGAGGAAATGTAAAGGGGAAAATAAATTGATTTTAAATTTCATGGCATTAACACATTTCAAAATAGTTGGGACAAGGCCTCATATTGTCTTATTAGTCACCTTATTGACTGAAATTTGTGTGTCAGTCATTTGTTTTTTATTTTTTTTTATTTTTGTTTTTGTTTCTTTTGAGTTGCCATTGGCATGATATGTGCTATACAAATAAAAATGCCTTGCTTTGCCATTCATAAACTATCAGCACTTTCTTGTCTCCTCTCTCTGCTGCTTGGGTGTTTGACTGAAACAACTGGTCTTCCCCTCTTCACTGCCTCCTCTTAGACCTTGAAGTTTCCACTGAAGGTGCAGTCATGAGCATTGCAGCTGGCATGGGATTGAGGAACTCCATCCAAGCTCAAGTGAGGAGAGAGCTAACAGATGTAGCAAGATGGTGTGTAAACAACTACCATGATGAACGTTACAAAAACAAAGCCACAGAGGTCATCTTGAAGGAGGCAGAGGATAGTTGGCAACATGATGCAGTATTCGTTACTCACCCACAACTGTGAGCATTTTGCTACCAATCTGCGCTACAGCATACCAGAATCCAGACAGGTATACGCTTCATTTTCAGCACTTGTTGTCCCAACTCCCACCACCCAGTGTATTTCTTAATGATATTTTGTGATAAATTTAGTATAGTCAATCAGTCAATCAATCTATAGCGGAGTTGTTCAAGTCAAGGAGTGCTGTCTGGAAAAACATTCCTCAAATGTAATACAACTAACACCAAATAACAAGGTGACAGCTTAAGCTAACTGAACCAGGCACAGAAAATCACTTTTATTTTCCTACGCCCAATTCAGTTAATGTTAGCTGCCCCTTTGTTATATGGTTTACTGTATGTTGTATTACATTTTCCTTTATTTTCCTACAGACAATACTTGCCTGAAGCAAACAGCACATTGTATTTATCCTTTAAAACATGTCTCTATTTGTCTTAACAGGCTCAGGAGGCAATTGAAATTGGAACATAGGCCTATATGGCTGCTGAAGCTATCAGAACATCTGTTGCTATGGCACAACCCCATAATACTTAATATTTATTAATAATAAATGTCACAATACTTATGTAACTCCAAGAGGGTGAATAACCAATTTTCATAAGAAGGTGGAGTATTCCTTTAAATTTTCAGTAAATGGCCCGTAAGCAAAAAAGTTTAGCCACTCCTGGCCTACAGTTTATTAACCTACAATGTGCTCCTACACCGTACACTTCACAGATTGATAATATGTCAAAGACATGAATTCACTGGGTAGGGATAACCACAAGCATGTCTTTATAGTCTCACTAATGAGCTCCTGAATTGAATTCAAGATGCACACTATGTGCCAAAATGTTAAATTCAACAGTGTTGAATTGAGAGCAGTGATGAAGTCATTTTTTCCAAGTCCAAATCAAGTCTCAAGTCTTTGTACTCAAGTCCAAGTCAAGTCTCAAGTCCTTGGGAGCAATGCCAAGTCAAGTCTCGAGTCTTTCGTCCCAAGACCAAGTCAAGTCTCAAGTCAAGTCTCAAATTACTGAAATTAACTATTAACCTTCTTTGTCTGTCTGAGATGATACTGGATAACTGTTAGGCTATATTAACTGTTGGGGGGGGGGGCATGGTATGGTTTATAGTATCTTAAGAGGGCTATGTAAATTCCAAATTGTGAAGAAACATGAAAGTTTTGTTTAAACTTAAATATTTAGAAAACAAATAACACAGGTAGGCTACATTCTGCTGTGTAGCATTTCCATTCTTGAGGTCTAAAATCCTATTTTGATCAACTGCATTTTAATATCATATTACAGAAACTTCCTATCTTAAATCCATAGGATTTAAAATTTGGTATTACAGAAACAAATCATGTAGCCTATGGGATGTTTTTTTCCGCCCTATATTAGTATAAGATACTTATTCATCCTCTATTTCAATAAACTGTATTATTCAAGGAAATGTACAGGCTATTATATTTATCAGCTTATTCATATATTGTTGGTTTACAGAAAGTTTTAAATAGTTTGATCTTTTCATGACAGCCAGTTATAGGCCTAGATCAAATATAATGGATAATTACACTACTCACCTCAACATGCTTTTTACAGTCATTCAAGCCACCATGGGCAATACTGAATTCACTGTTACCAACAGTGCATCTGTCGAAATTGTCATTATTTTTTAAGTCTTATCAGGCAAGGGTTTTGTTTTGTATAATCAGAGGTAAAATGGGTCTTATACAGTATTTTCTTCTTCTTCTTCTTCTTCTTTTTGACACTCTTTCTCTGCCATACCGATCCTGTTGACATTACCGTAGGCTACTGACTGAACTGAAGATTGCCTCGACTCATCGAACTGAGTCCGCCCACTGAAAGCTGACTGGTTTACTCAGCAAAGTAAGCCAATCAGGACGCTCTATGTCTTGCATGCACCCTCCATGCTCTACAGAAGCAGGCACGCACACACACACCGTTCCCTCAGGCACCGCTTCTCTCTCTGTCCCTCTCGCTCACTCTCACATGTGCACATATTAACACTTTGAATGCCAGAAACGTTATATGCCGTTATTACTTGTCATGCGTTGAGTGCCAAAAACGTAATGTTACGTTTTTGCCTTTTTTTTAAATTTACGAAAACAGAAACCCTCACACAGGTTATATATGATTTTTGGAACTCTGTGATAAATAGAACTGAAATAAATTACGATCGGAAACTCATAAAAACTCACGATCTGCACATTTTGTCTGGACATTTTCACATCACAAGGCAGCATTTGATTACTATTGCAGCATTTGTGTCAAATAATGCACGTCATGTCATGTTGTCCTTTCGCGGGTTCGTCACTAGGTGGCAGTCTCAGGGCCGAGTGGAGTGAGTGACAGGCCGCGACGCGCATGCAAGAGGCCTTGTCAGAGTGCCAAATATGTCGGTGATATCTCCTTTTCTAGAAAAAAACAAGGATTTTGATGAAAACTACCCACTGTTTAGCTTGGGATTTCTCAGGAACGGAGGCATGTAGAAATAAACGGTTTTCACCCACTGAGAGCTCAGAGTCTTACCTTTCAAATGACCCATAGTATGTGTCCATAGCTATAACACAGAATACGCTGTGGCTCTATAAAAATAGGCAACAGTGGCCTGGATTGCTGGCACTCTGGGCCAAAGCTTGTTAAAAACACCTGGCAACCAAAGTGTTAAGATGCGCTATGTAGACGTAAATGTTTCACGTGCACACCCTGGCTTACTAGTTCTAGATTCCGGGAGATATTATTCTATTTGCGGGCATCAGGGAGGCATTATCAATATCAGGATGTCCGCACAAACTAGGCAATATAACATAGCATACCATCATTAGATTCTCTCGCATCAGAGGCGAACTCCGGCTGTTGGGTAACATTAAATACTATCGGTCACAACCAAATGACGGTTAACAATCAATTAAGACATTGACTTATGTTTACAACCTATACATTGCAACTGCACACGCATACAGTACCCCTTTATCATCAGAGAACATAATAACAGCATGCCAATAAGGCAATATACACAAAAAGAAAAGATAATCAAAAACACCCCGTAACAATAAGCGCTTCCCAATCTGGGAGAGAAATATTCTGCCAGTGCTCGGCGTTTCCCATAAGGCAAGGGAACACATTGGATAAACAAAATGATGAAATATTTATTTTTTTTCCAGTGAAATGATCATTGTTCACGAGTCACAAGGCTCAAGTCCGAGTCAAGTCTCGAGTCATTGAGGGCAAGTCTAAGTCCAAGTCTCAAGTCTTTGTGCGACTTAAGTGCGACTGGAGTCCAAGTCTGGGACTCGAGTGACCATCACTGATTGAGAGCAAGTAAGCTGGTTCAAATTACATCTTTCATTTCTAGGCTTAAGCCGGCTGCACACCGGTTACGACAGCATTGCAGAGCACTTTTGAATCTGACAATTTCGCAACAACCCTAGCCCCGTAGCATGAGAAATGTCAATGGATGTCAATGGACGGCTCTGACAAAAATACACTTCAATCGTAATTCACAATCGATGGTGGAAGGGTTCGGCACTGGTGTGCGCCGTTGCATTGAAAACAATGGAATAGAATGTTGGAGCAGAGTGCTCAGCACTGCGTCAGAACCGGTGTGTGGTGGCCTTTGGCCAACGACTCTCCACCCATATAGAGTGCTAAGATTGGTCACCCACCACAGTTTGGCCATGCTCACTCACCTGAAGCACATAAGCAACTACAAACAGCTCACCAAGGGATAATAAAAAAAAAAACTCACACTAGCTCCCGCACTATTTGGCCTGATCTGTCAAAGCCTGTGCAACAACTGGTCAGGTCCTGTAGGCCTATATCCTAACAGTTGTCTCACAATCACAAAAAAACCTGTGCTCTCTCTCACCCTCTTCCTAACAAGCAGTGAGAAAAGATTGATGCTTTTTTCAGGAGAACACATTCTTTCTTAGACTAATACTTGAAAGAAATACTGCAGGACTTGGCAGGAATGTCAATCAATCAGAAATTCAAGGCTGTTTTTGCTCAACACAGCATTCCAGACATACTGATTAGCATTAAAGGTATAATCCGGCGTGAATCAACACCTAGTCCTGCTGTTTTATACTGCTAAGTGCTACTGAAAGCTACCTCAACGATAAAATTTTGTGCATCGTAGACCGAGTTTGCGAAACGGCAGCTAACATTAACTGAATGAGGCATGTCAAAAACGAAACTTAATCGATTTGCTTTCGTTTTGAAATGCCCCATTCTGTTAACGTTAGCTGCCGTTTCGCTATCTCAGTCTGCCTTGCATGAAATCCAGTGATTGAGGTGGCTAACAATAGCGCTTGGCACTACAAAACAGTAGGACTACATGTTGACTCACGCCGGCTTTCTCCTTTAAGTAAGATGGACCCATTTGCAGCAGAGTGGGGTTTCATACTGTAATTATCCACTCCATGACCCCTAGAGGTCCAATCACTGCAAAGTGGTAGCCTGGCGATGCCATCTTACGTACCTCCGCTAAACATTTTATCTCCGCACGTAGTCTGGAATAAACCCCCCTTCCCGCCTTTCCCTCGGTTACTCTACGGTTTAGCCAATCAGCACACAGTTTAGAGCGATGTCTCAAAATTTTGTAGTCCTACAGGATAGGGACGCGTTTGTTATTCTCTCCCCCACTTTCGAATTACATTCACAAAATTGGTACATGACATTAGCATCCATGACCTTGATGATTTATTGCCACTACGATGTCAAAATAGATCAGAACTTGCGATAATACTGTTAATACTGAAAGCGAAAGTTGTAGACGTGAGAGCCAGGCGAGGGAATACGTCATATCCAAACGGAAACCTATTTCAATTGCGTTGGGCCAGACTGTATGACATAGTCAACAGTCGCTTTCGCCCAGGCTAGCAAAGTGGGCCGCATATGCAGAATCAGATGATTACAATGACATGAGAAACATGTTTGATTATGCAACATTATTGCTGTTAATAAACTTAATGCGTTAAATTGTGTTTATCCACCACTATATCCCTGATGTTGTCAGTGTCCAAAGCTGCTCTGATGACATCCTTACCTGGCTGTGGTTGTGAGTGCATCATTCTACCAAAGACAATTACTAGAAGTTAAATCGCCATTGCTGGTGGAATACCCTCAGAACAACATGCACTCTCTTTACTTTTAAGAAACTCTTGAAGACCCAGCTCTTCCAAGAATACCTCTTGTCCTAGATTAGTCCCTTCAACTACCTGGAATGCACTGATCTAGCACTTCCCAACTCTTGCACTTGTTCTCCTCTTAGCAAATTGCACCCCATTGTTGTAAATATAGATGTTATTGTAGAAGATAGATGACAAATGGACCATAGCAACAGTTGTGAATGTCAGAGAACTGGCTGATGATGTAATCAAATATAGGAAAAAATGAAATGTTGTAGGTTACCAGTTAACAGAAATATTTAGTGTTTATTAAAAAGCTTACAGCTGTTTACAGTGCAGATAACAATGTAATATTACTCTGTGAACAATTTGACACCCACTCATCTCTGTGCAATAAACAGTCTCGGATGCTCGCTATCGCAGGAATAGGAGACATCTTTGTCACGATACAACTCCAGCGCCTGATTAACATTGGGAGGATTCCAGCCTTCATGACGGTGGTGTGGGTTAGCCTGACATAGCCCGCCCATAATACGAATGTTCATACGTATCATGGTCTGGGCACGGTCCTCTGGGGCGTGTTTACATCGGTAGAGTGTCTACCGGCCAACAAGCGAAGCTGATTAGACAAGCTGTCCAATAGTTTCAAATCAGAAGTGAATTCCCTCCCCCCCGCAGTATAATCGCGTCAGGTTAAAGAACCTCCAGACCATGAATACGGATGAACAGCAGTATTATGGGCGGGCTATGTCAGGCTAGGCGTGGGTGACACGACAGAGAGATGTGCGACCAGAGCCCCATTCAGCTGTGTCTGTGTGCCTGCTAGAGGGCCTTCAGGAGCAGTCACCTGAAAGTGCAGAACAGTACACTCACACACAAGCTGGGAGGTGTGTCCTGCTACCGGGGTAGCTAAAAGACAATGCCCTTTTAATGTCCACTAAATCAGTAAACTTATGGCATTTGGTATTATGCATTACTAATATTTGATAAACAGCATGAATGTGATAAAGTGTCTAGGATGCCCTTGTTTTTGTTTTTTTTATTTTAGTTTTTAAATGTAATAGTTTACACTTAAAGGAGAGTAAAGGAGTGAATTCAAGCATAGCCCTGTTGAAAGAGCTTGCTAAATACGCTAGTTAGCGAGTGGAACAAAATAATTTGGTACAGCACAACGCAGAAGCGAACAGGCACTTTACACTGAATCAATGGGACCTGACTGTTGCAAACCGAAAGTAAGATCTAAGGTTACATTGACTCAATGTAAAGTGTTTTGCGTTCGCGTTAGGTCTGTGCTGTTCGAAAATCTTTCATTTCATGCGAAATATATTGCTGTTAGATGGCTCGTGCAGCAGGACTATGCTTAAACTTACTCCGGTATATTGCTTATATTCTATAACAATTTCAGCAGCTGAGGAAAATTAACAATATTGTAAAAAAGTAGACATCATAAATAGAATATTAACCAGTGGTACCAGTCTATATCCATGTGTTTTTATACTAAGAAAGCTTTATTAATACAAATGTTTATCATCATCATCATCATCATCATCATTATTATTATTATTATTATTATTATTATTATTATTATTATAAAAGGAATATGTAAACAGTTAAGTAGGCTAGACCTATTTACTGTACCTTAAGTAGACCTATTTACAGGAAGGGTTAAGAGATGCACCAATGCTGTCCAACGCAGATCTGGCTGTATCCAAAACCTGTTAAGACAAATATAACATGTTTCAAAACTCACTAAGGGATGACAGGATATCATTTATTATTCATTATTATTGGCATAAGTACTAATTAAAACTACAAGTACTTTTGATACCAAATAATATAGAAAGTGTAGAAATTAACTTATGCCCTTGTGACATGTCACATTAGATTAAGTGTCCTTAATAATTTATTGCTGCACTTAACAGGTATTACACAGATAGCATATAATGTTTATGTATTATCACTATGTGTATTGTGTACCTGAGCAATATGTACTGATCACTGTGTGCTATGGTAAGAATTTGTGGATATCTCTTTAAGGCCGCGGCCGCACGAAGTGTCCATCAACGCGCACCCAAGGTTACATAGGGGGTTGCGCTAGGTGTGTGGGATGGCCGGTGAAGAGAGCAGCAAGTGTGGTTGAGTTTTGAATGTGATGGCGCCAGTAATGTTTGCTGCAGCCACCTTATATGTGAAATTAGTCTCCTTGTATGTTCACTGTAGCAGTTATTTAACAGTGATATAAAAACGGGGGAGACAGAAAACTATAACTCAAGTCACACGGATTGCATATACTCGTACCCGCGACGCTGACAAGAAGACGCGCGGGGAGAGAACTTTTGGACTAACGTTACACTCTTCAGAGAGTAATGACAGTACAGTATAGGTACATTATAGATCTGCAGAGAAGGCAATTACTTCTTTATCATGACACAACACATATGAAAATTAACAACATTGTCATTAAGAGTTACTTGGTTATTGTGCATTTTTGGATCCAGACAGTTAGAACAATGAATGATAGGCTAGCCTATTTAATGTTCATGATATGTCTCATGTTATGTTTATAACACCCTTATTCAAATCTAGTATTACCGACATCTGAACATTGGCCCTCAGACAATTAGCATCTGTGCACTCTGGCCTACCTTCTCCCGTGAGGTGAATGACATATTCTCCTTCGTCCCAGCCAACGAACAGAGCCCAGTGACTGTATATACCTCGTGTAATCTCAATTAGGTCACTTGTTTCCTGTGCCGCAAAACGTCACACCCACATATTGAAAACACATCAGTACAGGTCCAGAAATATGTTCCAAAAAATTTAGTTGTGGGGCATTTTACAAATGTGAATAAAATCTGAATGTGGCATTTTGCTAATCTCATGGCTTGGCCTGATAAAATAATATCCAGGCAATAAAGTCAATTAAATAACTCTGCATAAAAGAACACTACCTTTCTACTTTACTGACTTAAACATCTTTAAAAGTGATGATAAACTCTATCTTACCGCCATCTTAAAGGTCCAAGAGTTGAAATCTGAAAGTGTAAAATAAAATACTTTAACACAAACTACAGTTGAAATTATATATTGACAATTCAGAAAAAAAGCCACACAAAGCTTTTTTCCTTTCCAGTTGGAACATTAAATCAGAAAAAGCGTTGTCTGTTTTAGGTCATTATCATTTTAGTGACATTAGTGAAATGTCAATAAAGAAATATAAAGATGTCAATATAGAAATTAAGAGATTTGTAACAGTCACAGATAGCACATATAGGCTAGGCCTAATGAATTGCTGAACCTTGTGAATTATAGTTTACCTTACATGCAAATTTCAACAATTTCTCCACAAGCAGAGGGCAAACAGTTGCATTATAGTTGCCTATGCCAAGTTGCAACAGCAGATAGATGAAATAAAAGTCAATTCCACATTTCAGAGGCAGAGTCTGAAAAGAACTTGTACATAAAAGTGTACTTACAAGGATAAGTGATTCCGTCTGGTGTGGTGTAGTCTTCCTTTTGTCTGAAGAATGACTTTCACTTTCAGTTTCAACTTCCTAGAAATTGACCACTACACTATAGCCGGGTTTATTTCTAAAAGAAGATAAACTATGACATTTCCTCCTTTCACTTTCACTTTTTACAGGAAATTCCGAGACCTTATTGGAAGAGCTTTAAAATGTATTTATTTATTTGGCCCATGGAAATTAATATGGCTATGTTAAAGCTGCAAGGAGAAGAAGGAGCTGATTTTTTACCTTCCATAGATGTCCAGTTCTAGAATAGTGATGATGCAATGAGTGATGAACGATGTCCAGCAGTGAGAATTGTGTTACGGCACTCTTTCAAATTCTAGGGGTCAGGGTAGCGTAACAGAAAAACAGAAATGAAATCCCAAAGCACAATTGACTTAAACAAGAATAAGTATTTATTTTACATAGAAAACAGAAAGCATATTCACTTCAGGAGAGGGAAAGGCCAAAATAACAAACCAACAGAATCTTGCTTAAGGAGTGGAACTAACTTACCTAAGAAATAAAGACACAAATTAACAACAGAAAATTACCCTCACTCCCTAACTAGCCAAAAACAGGAGAAAATAGTAAATATCAAATAAAATGGCACCCAACTCCCTACGGCTTTCAAATAACTAAATGAATAACTAAATGAAAAAAGAAAGAAACAAACAAACAATGAGACAAATAAATGTACAAAAAGTGGTAGGCTTATGGCACACCACAAGAGCAACAGAGCACAGGAGCACAAGATCACAAGAGCAACAGAGCACAAGAGCACAAGAGCAACAGAGCACAAGAGCAACAGAGCACAAGAGCAACAGAGCACAAGAGCACAAGAGCACAAGAGCACAAGAGCACAAGAGCACAAGAGCAACAACAACCTCAGTAGCAACAACAAGCGGTCTGAGGTGGGAGAGGAGAGAATCTCCAAGTGAAGAGGGCAGCCAGGCTTAAGTACACCATCTTGTTGTCTTCTCAGCCAATCAGGCCCAGGCTGGGTTAACAGGCAAAGCTCCGCCCCCAATTAACTTGATTGCCTGTTCACAGGAGGGAGCAGAGAAAGACACAGACAGAGGAAAGCACAGGCAGCATACAACACACACACACACACACACACACACACTAACCAACAGACAATACAATCATTAATACAATAAAGAAATATGTCTAAGGACATAACACCCCCACCATTAGATTACAAACAGAGGTTTGTAAAGACATAACATCATCAGTAACTTACAAACATGTTTGTAATAAAAAAAAAAGATGGAGAAAATACTCACACAACATAATCCCTAAATGTCAGCACCATGGGCACGGGACAGGGCGTCAGCAATAACATTCTCTGCACCCTTCTTGTGTCGGATGTCCAGGTTGTACCCCTGAACAATTAAAGACCAGCGCATTAAACGCTGATTGGCGTTAGACATACGGGACAGAAAAACAAGAGGATTATGATCGGTGAAGACAACAATGGGAGAGGAGCTACCTCCAAGATATACCTCAAAATGCTGAAGTGCCAACAGCAGAGCGAGAGCTTCCTGCTCTATTGTGCTATACCTCTGCTGGCACTTTGAAAATTTCTTTGAGAAGTAACAGATGGGATGGTCAATGCCCACCTCGTCTTCCTGTAAAAGGACTGCACCAGCACCCAGAGCACATGCATCTACCTCTAACTTAAACGGCAGACCAAAATTGGGAGCGGACAGAACTGGAGCATGACAAAGGAGATCCTTCACAGCATGAAATGCAACCATACACTCAGGACTCCACACAAACTTTTCCTTACAACTAAGGAGATTGGTTAAAGGGGACACAATGGCAGAAAAATTTGGGCAAAACCCACGGTAGTATCCAGCCATTCCCAAAAAGCGGCGAAGTTCGCGCTTATTGGATGGCACAGGAAAATCAATGATGGCTACTACCTTGGCCTCAATAGGCCTAACTTGGCCTTGTCCCACCTGTTTACCTAGATAGGTGACAACTGCCTTTGCAAACTCACATTTTGCTAAATTTAGCGTGAGTGTAGCACCAGCAAGCCTTCTGAACACAAGGTCCAGTAACTTAACATGTTCGTCCCAGCTATCAGAATACAAGACCAGGTCATCAAGGTACGCCTCACATTTTTGCACTCCTGCCAAAACTCTCTGCATTAGACGTTGAAAAGTGGCTGGAGCATTCCGCATCCCAAAAGCCATTACAGTGTACTCCATGAAGTCGTCTGGTGTTACAAATGCAGAGATCTCAGATGCACGGGGTGTAAGAGGTACCTGCCAATACCCCTTCAGGAGGTCCAGCTTAGTGACATAGCAAGCAGATCCTACCCTATCCACACAATCTTCCATGCGTGGAAGAGGAAAAGAGTCAGGCTTGGTGACGCTGTTTACCTTACGGTAATCAGTGCAGAACCTATAGGTGGAATCAGGTTTCGGCACCAAAAGACAGGGAGAACTCCAGGGACTTTGGCTTGGTTTGGCAAACCCATTCTCAACAAGATAGCCAACCTCAGTCTTCATCACCTCACGTTTGTGTGGATTCACTCTGTAAGAATGCTGCTTGATTGGTAGACTGTCACCCACATCAATGTCATGACACAGCACATTGGTTTGAGACGGGACATCAGAGAACAACATAGGATACCTCTCCAACAGTGACACTAGGTCCCTGCGCTGGGGCTCAGGAAGATGGGCAAGATGGCCAGATAAGTCACCCAACACAGCAGAGTTCTGGAGACGGACACAGGGAGTCTGGGCATCACCAACAGTCAACCCATCCTCCTCAGGACTGTAGAGAGATGGAGATGAAGACAGAGACACAACAGCAGATGAAACTGGCACAGACACAGGCGAAAGCTTAGATGCAGACACATTTCTTGCAATATAAGGCTTTAACATATTAATGTGACATACCCTAGTCTTTCGACGACGATCAGGGGTATTCAGCACATAGTCTGTGTCACTGAGTTTCTTTTCAACTAAGTAGGGTCCAGAGTACTTGGCTTGTAAGGCTGAGCCAGAGACAGGAAGAAACACTAGGACAGAGTCACCTGGTTGGAAACTGCGGGTAACACTCTTCTTGTCAAACTGCCTCTTCATCCTGGACTGGGACAGTTCCAGGTTGGCCTTCGCAACATCACAGGCAAGATGCAGTCTCTTCCGGAAAGAATCCACGTACTCTGGAACAGACACAGGGGTTGGCTGGACAGACAACAACTGTTCACTTAACAGTTTTAGAGGGCCACGAACACGGTGGCCAAACACAAGTTCTGCGGGACTGAAGCCTAGGGATTCTTGCACAGCCTCACGTATAGCAAACATCAGTAAAGGCAGACCCTCTGCCCAGTCCCTTCCTGCTTTTACAGCATATGCACGCAACATAGTTTTCAAAGTTTGGTGAAATCGTTCCAAGGCTCCCTGCGACTCAGGATGATAGGCACTTGACATTTGATGTTTCACCCTCAACAATCTCAAAACTTGCGCAAACAACTTTGACGTAAAGTTTGACCCCCTATCTGTTTGGATAACTCTAGGTAGGCCAAATATGGAGCAGAACTTCACAATCTCTCTTGCCACAAACTTGGCTTTGATACTTCGCATGGGGATGGCTTCAGGGTAACGGGTGGATGCACACATAATGGTCAACATATATATGTGTCCAGAAGAAGACCTAGTCAATGGGCCAACGCAATCAATAATGAGCCGTTCAAATGGCTCGGTCACTGCAGGAATAGGTTGGAGTGGGGCAGGTGGAATAACCTGGTTTGGTTTGCCTGCAAGTTGGCATGTGTGACAGGAGCGGCAGTAACTAGCCACAGCAGACTTCAATCCAGGCCAGAAGAAGTACTTGGCGATCCGTTGGAAGGTTTTATTGACCCCTAGGTGACCAGACAAGGGATGATCATGGCCCAACATCAAAACAAGGTCTCGGTAACCTGTTGGAAGCACCAGCTGGTATACGGCATTCCAATCTGCATCCACGGCTTGGGGTGTCCACTTGCGCATAAGCACTCCTCCATCCCAGAAGAAGTTGGTGCCTGTCACAGGTAGTTTCTCCTTTTCTACTGCAGCCTCAATACAGTGTAGTAAAGAAGGATCAGACCGTTGTGCAACACCCAGTTGATCTCTGCCCATGTTCAAAGCAGGTGGGGCTTTGAGAGGCACATCTGAAGGATCAAAGACAGAGAGGTCAGGTTCAACAGTCAGTTTATATTCAACAGTCTCACCAGATGGAGCCAGGAAGGAATCAGACAGGTCCAGAACATCTTCAAATTTCCGTGCTTGTGAGCGTGTCACAGCACACGCTGGAAACACAGTGGGAAACTGCTTGGATAAAACTGCACAGGTAGAGGGAGTGTCAGATACAATGGGACATGGGAACACCTTGCCACCAGCAAGATCATTTCCGAGAATGACATCAATGCCCTCTACAGGCAACTGTTTGCGAACACCCACTTTGACATATCCGCAAACCAAGTCACATTTCAGATAGACAGTGTGTAGGGGTACTTTAACACAGCCGAGCTCAATGCCACGGATCAACACATTTGTACCACTATACGTCTTGTCAGAAAACATCAAAACACTTTCAAGAATAAAGGACTGTGCAGCACCTGTGTCACGCAGTATTGAAATCTGAGTACCTTCAGCCTCTTGAGAGAGAGAGACCATGCCAGTCATCTTGAAGGGGTCATATATAGTGGATTCAGTCAGGGAGGAGCTGGCGTTGGGTATGGGGAGAGCAAATATGGAAGGTTTGGCCCTAGAACCAGCATTCTTTTGCTTCCACGCTTTGCAGTCAGTGATAAGGTGGCCTGGGTCAAGACAGAAGAAACACACACGCTTATCATCTGATCTCTTCGGAGGTGGGTCACGGCCTGCACTTCCACCCACTCTATTGGACTGGGAGAACACTCTGGTGGTGGCGGCGGTGGGGTTCCTCACCGAACTTTCAGTGGCTGAGGATCGGGTCCTGTCGTGACGCACAGAGGAGACAAAACTGGATCGGTGTGTTAATACAAATTCATCTGCCAGCACAGCAGCAACTGACAAAGTAGCAGCCTTCTGTTCATTCAAATGAACAACAACACTTTCTGACATGCAGTTCTTGAAGTCTTCTACAAGAACTAGCTCTCGCAATTGCTCAAAGGTTGTAGTTCGGGTGGCTAAGCACCATTTTTCAAAGAGAACTCTTTTCTCTCGCGCAAATTCAACAAAAGTTTGTCGGGCTGATTTCACATGACTTCTAAACTTCTGGCGGTAGGCCTCAGGGACCAATTCAAAAGCTCTTAGTACAGCAGTTTTAACAGCATCATAATCAAGGGACTGTTCAACTGGCAAGGCAGTATAGACTTCTTGGGCCTTGCCCACTAGGTTACACTGCAAAAGAAGAGCCCACATATCTCTAGGCCAATTCAATTTCTCAGCAATCCGCTCAAAAGCAATGAAATAAGAATCTACTTCTGTCTCTCTAAAAGGTGGTACAAGTTTAATGTACTTACTGACATCAAAGTCCCTAGCTGGGGCAGTGGCGGCAGCAGTGACAGACACAGGAGAGACTGGAGCAGGAGGAGGCTCTGAGACAGGACGTGGCACTGGAACAGGAGATGGCGCTGTAGCAGAAGGAGGCACTGGAGCAGGAAGAGAGGGTGGAGCAGGAGAAGGAGAAGCTGGCGCAGGGTTACGAGCAGACCTGAGACCAAAACTAGGCCTAGGAACACCCACAGTCATTAACTCCACTTCACGTAAACGAAGAATCTGTGTTTCACGCTCCTGCTTCTTAATCTCTAGGTCCAACTCTTTAAGCTGCAGTGCTAGCGTAGGGTCATAACGGGGTATGGGAAACCCACGAATGGTGACGGGCTTTGCTTCAGCGCCCTCCACTGGACCAGCAGCAGCCTCAGCAGCAGCAGGAGGAGCCTCAGCAGCAGCAGCAGCAGGAGGAGCAGCAGCAGCAGGAGCCACCTCAACAGCAGCAGGAGGAGCAGCAGCAGGAGGAGGAGGAGGTGGAGGCACATCAGATGTCTGCTCAGACTCATCAGGCAATATGCCTTGCCTACGTAACTCATTATAGAGCTGTTCTTTAATGACACCCTTTTTAGCATAGCGTGCGACACGAATATCAAAGAAATCTGCAACCTGCAGCAAGTCATCTTTACGACACAGATTAAACTGTTCCGAGCTAGGGAACAATGTGAAAGCAATCAGATCAAAAGACATGATACCGTCCTCCCTCACCTAAAGAAAACAGCCAGACAAACACAACTTAGCTTCCCAATTAGGCAAACATCAGACAACAGCTCAACATAGCCAATTTCACAAAAAGAAAGTCAAGAAAAAGATAAGTTTGACGAGCCCCCAATTCTGTTACGGCACTCTTTTAAATTCTAGGGGTCAGGGTAGCGTAACAGAAAAACAGAAATGAAATCCCAAAGCACAATTGACTTAAACAAGAATAAGTATTTATTTTACATAGAAAACAGAAAGCATATTCACTTCAGGAGAGGGAAAGGCCAAAATAACAAACCAACAGAATCTTGCTTAAGGAGTGGAACTAACTTACCTAAGAAATAAAGACACAAATTAACAACAGAAAATTACCCTCACTCCCTAACTAGCCAAAAACAGGAGAAAATAGTAAATATCAAATAAAATGGCACCCAACTCCCTACGGCTTTCAAATAACTAAATGAAAAAAAAAAAGAAAAGAAACAAACAAACAATGAGACAAATAAATGTACAAAAAGTGGTAGGCTTATGGCACACCACAAGAGCAACAGAGCACAGGAGCACAAGATCACAACAGCAACAGAGCACAAGAGCACAAGAGCAACAGAGCACAAGAGCACAAGAGCACAAGAGCAACAGAGCACAAGAGCACAAGAGCAACAAGAGCACAAGAGCAACAAGAACCTCAGTAGCAACAACAAGCGGTCTGAGGTGGGAGAGGAGAGAATCTCCAAGTGAAGAGGGCAGCCAGGCTTAAGTACACCATCTTGTTGTCTTCTCAGCCAATCAGGCCCAGGCTGGGTTAACAGGCAAAGCTCCGCCCCCAATTAACTTGATTGCCTGTTCACAGGAGGGAGCAGAGAAAGACACAGACAGAGGAAAGCACAGGCAGCATACAACACACACACACACACACACACACACACTAACCAACAGACAATACAATCATTAATACAATAAAGAAATATGTCTAAGGACATAACAATTGTATGATCAAGATATTACTTGTACATGACCACAGAGCCTTGAGGGTAACATCTTTCTCAGGGCTTTCTTAAAGGCCCCATATTATGCCCCCTTCACAACTTCACCAAGCTCTAATGTTCAGAACAGGCTGTTTCTCATTAGAATTCCTAGATGCAAATGAGCTACTGTTCATACCAAATTCCAGAAATGGAGGGCGTGTACCAGGTAACTAGACACCTGCAGCCAAGACTTAGAGGATTTCCCCTGTATGACAGGCCATGTCTAATTAGTCAATTCATTACTTTTCATTGTTCTCAGCTGCCAAGTGGCTACCAATGTTGTGGGATATTTGTGGGACCCCGCCCACCTAATCTTGTGACATACGTAGTTGGCAAAATTCTAAACGGATAATTTAAGCATACAGCAGTTGAACAGTTTCTAACAGCGGTAAATTTGCTATTTGAACAATTGAGGCTTTTTTAAAATCAAACTTACAGTGTGTGTAGAGGCAGTATAGACACAAGAAACACACTCAAAAGTCATAAAAAAATGTTTTTTTTTTTTTCCATAACACAGTATGGTCCCTTTAAAGTTAATGTTGTGATCGACATTTGTCTTTGTTTTGTAGGCTACAACATTTCTGACTATTAATTGTACTACTGTATACTTTGTAGGCTATACTTTTCAAATGAAACTAAATTCTACAGCAAATCCATCCACCCACAAGAACATGTCAGGTCACTAAAATGATGCGTACTGGTTTTCTATTGTCCATTATGCGGGGAGTGTGCATCCTCCGTTTAGAGCAGGTGCACCTGCCATTTTAAGATTAAACAAGCATATAGAGCAGAGGTATGGCTTACAAGCCAGATATGGCTCTTTTGATGGTTGCATCTGGCTCGCAGAGAAATTTTTAATAAAAAGAATGATAACATTAAAAATGTAAAACATTCTCATGAAGGCCTATTTTAATCCATTCATCTATCTATTTCAGTCCAAGGTAAACTGGAATAGCTTTGCTGAAGAAACAGAAAACCATTCACAGATGGGGAGTATGTCAAAGCACTCATGTCTGATGTTGCCAATGAACTTTTTGATGACTTTTCGAATAAAGACAAGATAATCAAACTAATAAAATACATGCCTCTGACATGCCTTGTATGGCTCTCATGGAATAAAATTTTCAAATATGTGGTGTTCATGGCTCTCTCAGCCAAAAAGGTTCCAGGCCCCTGAGCTAGAGGATCTAAATGTACCCTACCGGCAACGAATACTTGCTCAGCCCGAACGTCTACAGCAACCCACAGGGAATTTGATTGGTCGGACACAGTTGATGTTCACTAATCGCAACACTCTCTGTGTTTAGAGAGTCGTAGGGTGGGCTGCGTTGAAAATAACAGCCTTTTGAATTGCTTGTTTGATGCTCTGAATGTTCATAGCACTGTCCTACTGTGTGCAGAGGCAGTTTGTAAGATAACTGTATGCTCATGACTGAGTTTGGTTTATCAATGCCAGACTAAACATTTTAATATTATAGGATGGCTTGCCAGGCTAGAGAAATATTTCACTAAATATTTGAGTTAAGTGTAAATAGACTATTCAATTCTAAACAAACTACCAACCTATTTCAATGTCTGGCAAAATATTGAGTACACCATTCACTCCATAATAGTCTACTGCTTTTTGTAACCATACAACTCAAGATCAAACAATGGCCTTCTAAAACTGACAAATTGCCGTTCGGGTGACCTTAGCATGAATGTGTTTTGTGAATCCTTAATCAAGAGTTAGTTCTGCAAGCATAGACAAATGTTTGAGAGTTGAAGCAATCACGAGGGGAAAAAAAGAACTGACATTAAAGAGCAGGACATCTTCATTTATTTATTATATGAGTGCGTTACTGAGTACAACAGGGCAGGCAAAGGGAGCAGTCATCAACGATGCAGAAACAGTCTGCCAGGCAATACATCTCTGTGTGAGGTTACTTGAAAGGAGGGTGATGAAAGAGCTACAGTACATCTCAGGCCTGCATGGCTTGTTTGGTCCTTTGGTTGAAACATGATTTGAACTTTACACATAAACACGAACATAAACAAAGGTTATGCCATACACATTTTAATACAGAAGGCGACCGACACAAGATATGCTCATACACTAATATGCCATACTGATGTTCACCCAGCCTCACAGTATGCAGGGCCAGGCTACACAGTTTATACACTAACACCAGGGACACATTAGGTGGATGATTTTTGTGTTGTTATTATTAATGTTTGACTTTTATGATATTTGGTTAGGCAGGCAGTGATATACATGTATGTAGTAGGTCTGTATGAGTGATATATGAATAGGCTATAAATAAGTTCAAATATTGATTATGATGCATAATGAGTTGTCTGCCAGATATCAAAAAACATAAAAGGTTAATACAGTGCCCTCATGTGGCAGCAGCTGGTATTACAATAGAGCTGGACTACCATACTTGTTTTTTATAACTTCCATGGTATGGACAACAAGGATGCTTTTTGACATAACATGTTTACATTATAACAGACATTTTTATTGTTTTAACCAAATAAAACCAACATTTTGAGGCTAAATCAATCAATTGGGGTATGATGGCATAAAACGCTTCCACTGAGGCATTTTATAACAAGTGCAAAATAGCTTTTCATTTAGCTAAAAAGTGCAACGTCTCCAGCTGCCCATTTCTGCTCAGTCTTTAAAGACTTTGCATTCAAGTAAAATCCTATAGAGTTGAGGCACAACAAATATCAGCATTCTTGGATTCAGCAGGATCAAGGTGACCACATACTCAAAACAACAATTCTATTTGGCTTCTGATGCATATGCTTCATGCAAATAATACAATCCCCTTTAATTTAAGAGAATACTATTTTAAATAAAATGATGTCATAAGAAATACAACTGGATAATTAAATTACCCTAAAATCTAACAATCAAAATCTATAACACACATGCAGTAAAAACCAACCACCTGATATACAGTACTCATTAAAATTAATAAATATATTTATAAATATATTGCAAACAAGCAAAAGAACAATTTCCAGAAATTTAAAGAACATTCAAGTCAGGACCGCAGCAAATTATTGCCTTCAGCAGCACTCAAAAGGATTAAGGATACCTGGAGGGTCAGTCAGTTCTCTTCACACACAACATGGTTGATCTCCAGTGGTTCCTCCTCTGTACCAAGACTGTTGAGTTGATGGGCTTCCTGTTCTTTAGAATGGTCCAGTTCACCTTTGACCTCTGGCACCATAGTTCCTTCTCCACTGCTGCGCTTCTGGAACTCGGCAGTAATCTCGGTCAGCGTTTTCCCTTTGGTTTCCGGAAGATTCCAGCCCACAAAGAGACAGGCCAAAATGCAGACGGTGCAGAAGGGCAAGAAGCAAAACTGCCCAAGGCTGCTCACGATGAACGGGAAGGCCATGCCCACCAGGAGAAGGTTCAGCCACAGGAGCGAACCGGCCACCATGTAAGCGGCAGGACGCGCCATCTGGTCGAAGAGCTCGGCGGGCAGTACGCCCGTCACTCCAGCTGGCCCCATACCGAAGCTGAGGATGTAGGAGAAGATGCACACCATGCTCAGGTAAGGCATACCTGGCACTCTGCCCTGCAGACTGAGAGCTATGGTGAAGACCACAGCCCAGCACGCCATCAGTGTGTAGCCACTCATGAGGAGCTTCCGCCGGCCAGCCCTTTCTATGAGGAGGTTGCACACAATTGCGGCAGTCAGCTCACAGGCGCCTGTGCCAATCGTCACGTACTGGATTTTCCCTGCAGGGACTCCGGCCTCCTGGAAGATGTAGGAGGCGTAGAAGTAGATGGAGTCGTTGCCGCAGAGCTGCATGGCACTGCCCGTGGCCATGACGATTCGGACCTGCGGCCACAGGCTCCGGTCCGACAGAAGGTTCCACAGTGAGCGTGCCTCGGCCCCCGCGGCCAGCTCCTTCTCCTTGAGCATCTCCTCCATCTCCTCTTCAGAGACAGCGCAGCCACGGAGCCTCCTCAGCGCCTGGCTGCAGGCCTCCTTATCTCCCCTGTCGATGAGCAAGAACCTGGGGCTCTCTGGGAACCAGGGCAGGGTGAGGAGTTGGAAAAGCCCTGGAAGTGCATTGCTGGCCAGCAGGTAGGGCCAGCAGGACTCTGACCCGAGCACCTCGGTCAGGCCAATCACCTGTCCGAGCATGATGCCAAAAGCTGTGAAGCCCGCAGAGGAGAAGGTGACAGCTCCGCGCAGATTCTTTGGCGAGCTCTCGCCGAAGTACATGGGCTGCACGTTCATGCTCACGCCAGCGTTGACCCCCACGAGCAGACGTGCGAGTATGATCATCTCAAAGGAACGAGCAGCACGACTGGTTACAGCAAACAGAGCGCTTGTGAATAAAAAAATGTTGTTCAATAGAAGTGCGCCTTTGCGGCCAAACCGGACAGCCATGGGCCCCGCAAGTAACGCTCCAAATAGACCCCCCAGGGGAAAGGCAGATACGATGACTGTCCAAATCAGTGTTATGGAACTCTGCTCAAGTGAGACAGACCAGCGCTCCCAACAAGTGTTGTTGATGAATTTCTGAATGTGTGCAGTGGGAGCATTGATAATGGAAATATTGTAGCCATACTGAAAAGTACCGCCAATTGCGGCACAGAATACAGTCAATGCTAACGTTAGAGTAGCTTCCCCTTTCATCTGCAGCCATAGACAGGAGGAAACAGGCTAGGTTATAAGTCTTGTGTTATTAACCTATCAATCATCGTTAGGCAAAGAGCCAATCGAATCAGATTCTCGGATGGTCCGCAGCGCATCCATGCTTGTCCCAAAAACAATGCACTTTACTGTAGCGGTTAAAGACAACTAGTTCACCGGTGGCAAGGCTGTGATTACCTGTGGTGATTACAGCTAACGTTAACACATGTCAGGGATAAAAAAATAGAAATGACGGGCATGTAAGCGGTTTATAGACTTACAGTTCAATTAAGTTCAGACTACACGCGCTATACATTAAACCAACGTCCATTACTTATCCCTGTGTTGTAAGGATGTTCAAGATGACTTCACGCCTGTGACTCCTCTGGTGTTTGCCCAGGTTTGCCTGTCTTCTTCTACTGCACCAGTGGCGTCACAATAACACGTCATCATTCAGCGACAGTGACCACAGTGTACGAGGGTTCAAGGAAAATGTATGTCGTCCTATTTTCATTATACACACTATTATTTATCTATAGGTGCACTATAATATTCATTAATGGATATTCATGTGTATTTATGTATACATGCACATTTTTAAACTTCGCACATTTTAAATAAACACTAGTTGATAGAACTGCTGTGTAGTCTACACATTAGCTAGTTAGCTATGTTATCAACATTAACGTTAGCCACTCCGATTAACGTTATAGCTATCTGAGCTCATTCAGAAAAATGTTTTGTCCTAATTGCTTTGCCAATGATTATAGCAATAAAGTTACCAGCATTTGATATCGTGCAGATCTAATGTTGTGAGATAAAAGGTAATAAACTGTATCGATAACAGAGTCCACCTAACGTTAACGCTAACGTTAAAAAGACGCTTCATGAATGAATGAGCCTGGCTTATTTAAACTAGTTAACGGGCAGCCGTGACAGAAACAGGGTGTGGATGTAACGTTATCAATATCTTTTTCTTTGTTGTTGAAGTGGTCAGTACAATCACATCTTGTGATTCCTACTAACGTGTCCATATAACGTTAATGCACCGTTGACCTCTTTATCTGCAATGTCTTGTGACTGAATGTACTGTATATGTGCATAACTATTTATTATTTCATGTGTACTGTATGTGTATCTGTTATATGTTTTAGCTGCTGGAACAATGGAATTTCCCTTTAGGATAAATAAAGTATATCATCTATCTATCTATCTATCTATCTAACAATCTATAGATAGATATTATCTATTGCCATAGACACATTAGCTAACGTTAACTGGTATGCAGGCATAGAATGGCAGGTTCTATAATGGTGATTGCAAACTGTATAGTGTAATATCTTCATTCACCCTATCAGGGCTCCATCGCCAACCAAGCGGAAGGATCGTTCAGACGACAAGACCAAGGACCGAGGGAAGGATAAGGCCAGCACCAAAGAAGGGGCAGACAAGGAGAGGGGCCGGGAGAAGGGGCGCAAACGCCGCAGTGCCTCGTCGGGCAGCAGCAGGTGAGGTTTCTATGTTGTCAACAACACTGGTAACCTTGGTAATAGGTAACTGTAACCACATTTTGATGTTGTCCCTAAAGATCAGTGGTTAATCCTAAACCAGTTTCGCAAATATCTTGGTTTCATAGTAGACCCCTCAGGACATGGCAACACAGGATGGCAATATGCATTTGAAATGACATTACTGCTAATCTATTTTGTGCTGTTATTTATCGACTTGGCATTAGCTTTGGAGTGTGTCGACAAGCTGGTGTCTCAATACCTGTGTGCACTGTAAATTCGGTGTTAAAGTCTAACTAAAGTTTATGTATAACTTGGCAAAGTTATTATTATTTTTTTTGTAATTTAGTGCCATGAGTAAGATCTTAAACAAAAACACTTGCAGGCTCATTAATGTCCAGTCATGCATGCTCCACTTAAGTCACTGCGGCTCTGCACTTCACCCATAGTTTTACATAGGCCTATGTCTCATAATAGGCCATTAAGTTGAGTTGAGTTGCTTTGTTGTTTATTTTGACTGTCTAATGTCAATTTGCAGTGTTGGTTGTCAAGCACAACACAGGCTCACACACACACATGCATGCACACACACGCACGCACACACGGACACTCAAGGCCCCTCAGCCGCATTATCAACCTGCAAGTATTTTGCCTATCTTATGCTGTTCTTAACATGATTTGTATGTCTGTCGTTGTTATTGTTGTTAATGAACATATGAGTCTGACATATGATGCTGTTGTGGTTGTCATCAATGGATTTATGATATTGCAGCTCCAGTTCCAGCAGCAGTTCTGGGTCCAGTTCTGGCTCATCCAGCGGCTCCAGCTCTTCGTCAGCCTCCAGTCGCTCTGGGTCCTCCAGCTCCCGCTCCTCCAGCTCTTCCAGCTCCTCAGGGTCCCCCACCCCCAGTCGTCGTCGCCACGACAACCGCAGACGCTCACGCTCCAAGTAAGTGTGCCGCTTCATCAGTCTACTGACTATGCATCTTACACTTATGATAAGGACAGTTTTTGTTGTTCTGGCTTTCCAGATTTTTATTTAATAAAAAGTAAAGTTCATTTTCATCAAAGATTCTAGAGCGGAGCTTTGATTTTCATAGAGTGATTTCATATATGTACCATGGTGGATCTTAATTGTAATGTTTAACAATAAAATAGTAGGTTGTTGAAAGGATTGTGGGTACAATGACAGGATTGTAGGTAAAATGGTATTTGCTCTTGTACTGTAGGTCCAAGTCTGTGAAAAAAGATGACAAAGATCGCCGTCGAAGAAGCCCCAGCCCAAGACCCACTAAGGTCTACCTGGGCCGTCTCACGAAAAACGTTGTCAAGGTACTACTGCTTGAAGATTTTAGGTTCTGTTTTCATGTGTATGAGCATTATTGCTTGGTTAAATTCTTTTACCACTGTTGTGTATGGTGAGATGCACAATAAAAATTTACAAGTTATTTTCTTTATTTCTAAGAATCTAATAATATTTCCAACTTGGATAGTCTGCAGTTGATATTGCTGTGTATGGTCACTATAGTTTGGTACAACATAGGTTCAACAGAGAGAGTTGGTAAACTATCTTAAGCATATTTTGGTTTACTTTGCTCATCAGCAGCTCAAGCTAACTGAACAAGGCACTGAAAACGAAACTCGGTTTCCTTGCCGTAATCAATTAGTGTTGGTTGCCGTTTTGCTTGTCAGTCTACAACCATATACCAATTGCCTCGTTCTTGTGTGTATTGGGACAAGTAAGAACTGATTCTATTTTGGTGGCGATCGGTGATCCAGAACACCATCTGTGACCACATTGTCTTGGCGGAGGTCTGTGCTCTCTGAGCACTTTTCTAGTTTACTTACTGTGACATCTCATATTGTGCAGGAACACATCCAGGAGATCTTCTCCACCTATGGCAAGATCAAGATGATCGACATGCCCATGGACCGGCTCCACCCCCACCTGTCCAAGGGCTACTGCTACGTGGAGTACGAGACTCCTGAGGAGGCAGAGAAGGCGCTCAAACACATGGATGGGGGTGAGTTAGTTAAGGTTAGGTTAGGTTGGGAAACTTTAAAGGAATACTTTATCAATTTGCATTAAGCTTTGTGTAGTTGGCAACCTGTTGACTTGTTGAGTCGATGGTAGTGGTTTCTGCACAGGCTTCCCCTCCTGAGAGCCAAATCTCTCCAGAACTTTCTTGTCTGGTTTGTTGTCATGGATTGGGGTGATTTAGGTTAGGTTAGGTTGGGCTACACCAGACAAGTTGTTGAAGCTTTAAGTTCAGGTTGCGTATGCAGCAACAATTCATTATCATGATGATCAATAAATTGGCAACAGCACTGTGTGTATTCTTTAAAAACAAACAAACAAACAAACAAATTTGGGGGGGGGGGGGGAATTGCGTTAGGACTCATAAAAGACTAAACACTTTTTGCAGTGTATAAGGTATATCAATATACATAGAATTCTTCAGTAAATACCTTGTTTAGCTTTTCTAGGATCAAAATTGGAAAAAAAAAGCTTCCAGGCTGCTAATTTAAAGTCTTTTAAAAGATAACTTCGGCCAATGTCAACAATAGCTCTATTTCTCAAGCTATTCGAGACATGTCGGTACCGAAGACGCATTCAATTTTGGTCCAACTCACGTTTCCTTGACCGTAGAATTAGCACCGACTGCTGACCCATTGGGGCAGAATTTTAAACTGTGTTTTTAACATCATAACGTGCTTCAAATCTCACCCCAAAAGCTATGCAACACCAGTGAACACCTTACAACACAGAACGGTAGTGTGTATGACCTCAAATGACTAAAAAAATGGTGTGCTTGTTTCATTTGTGTCTTGAGTCATTAGGTCAAGTGAATGGTGTCTGAGTTTGGGTTGGGGGGAGCAAGGGTGGTCACTGATATGTTATATTTCTGTACTGTATTTCATCTTGTGATCTTTGTCCTTTATAAGTAAAAGCAGTGAGTTACAAAAGAAGAAGACCGGGTGCGTTGTGACAAGTTGCAATAAGTCTCTGTCAGTGCACCATGTAATCCATGAGAATAGCTGTACTGTATAAATGTAAAGTTGCTCTTGCTAATCTTTGATGTGCAGGTCAGATTGACGGACAGGAGATAACTGCCACTGCTGTGCTGGCTCTCAGGGTGCGACCACCCCCACGCAGACCCACTCCTCCCCGCAGAATGCCCCCTCCTCCTCCCATGTGGCGCAGGACCCCCACGGATGAGAAGAAGGTGAGTTCTCCACCACGTGTGTGTGTGTGTGTGTGTGTGTTGTGTGTCTGTGAGGGGGGTATTTTTCTGTTCTCTCTCTCTCTCTCTCTCTCTCTCTATTATTTATATATATATATATATAGTATGTACTGTATGTATGTGTATATATAGTAGAGTTGTTTTGATGAACATATAAAAAACAGTTATCCTGGTTTATAGTAATGCAGCATGCTTTCATCCCTCACCTCCCTCTCTCCCACCAGGTCTCGCTCGCCTCGCAGACGCTCTCCGGTCCGTCGTCGCTCCCGGTCTCGCTCACCTGGTCGGAGACGCCATCGCTCCCGTTCCAGCTCCAACTCCTCCCGATAAAAATCTTTCGATTCCTCCTCCTTGCTTATGACAAAGCATCAGCGTGACCCCTCAGTGTTACATATGCTGCCAGTCACAGGGAATTCGTGAGCATTTTCCCCCAATGACGGCTGTGTTACAAAGTTGGGGCAAAGTTTCAACTCACTATCCTATTGATGTACATGACCTTTTAATAGATATTTTAGTGTTTTTAAGACTTCTTATGATTGTGTTCTTGTACATAAGAGAAAAGGGTTTGTATCGATTAAAGAAAAAGAATACATAAATGCCCCCCCCCTCCCCTCTCTGTAACATGTTTTTCTGTTCATCTCCTTGGTACCAAACACATTGCATGATGCTGTTAAGTGACGATGCAGAGTTCTATTGCCATGGTGATTGCTGGTCTACAACAGTCTACTTTTGAGACATATAAGAATGTGATTGAGGGCATCCGCCATTGACAGATTTATTGTGTGTTCTATTCAATAAAAGTTGGGGAAAAAAACCCTTAAACTATCAGTCTGAGTCATTGAGTCATGTATATAAACACCATGACCAGAGGTGAAAGTAAGCCTATACGCACCTATTCTAAGTATAGGTGTAAGGTTGATAGGTGGCATTAAGTAGTGGTAGGAGAAGAGGGTTTCTGCCAGCCAAAAAGCCATATTAAAATGTCACATGCACTGATAAAGGAAAAACTAATCTACCAACAATTTGGCATTGGATATGAGCAATATTCTGCTCATCTGATGGCCAAGTCAAGCCAAAATTTACTTAAACTGCAGCAATTTTTATCCATGTAACAGGGAGCCTCCCGTCATGAAATGGGTTTTGGCAGGTTGGGATGTCTGGGGATTGGAGTCTGCTACCAGTTCCATACATTCATATATAGGGCCTACATTTGGTCTCCTCAGGAAACGTGAACATTTTACCTGACAAATCTGTTTAGATAAAAGGGATTACAAAAAAATAATTATGCATCATTATCAAGGACAATAGTGTAAGCCAGCCTTAGAATCAATAAAATGGTTAAGTATTTGGTTACAACCAAATTCAGCCTCGGTTTTCCTATAGTCCACAAATTTGATTTACCTTGAGGAACAGCCCAACAGGATGTGAACAGGATGCTCGCAATGAAAACTTTCTGCATCATTCAAATGTGGTCTGAAAATAAACAAACCTTTAAAGTAAATGTTTATAGCCTACTTTTATCAATAATTACCATAAAGTCTTATTTGAGTTCCACATTTAAATAATATTTTCACATGTAAAAAACACTTAGCTTCTCTATGACCTACTGACTTCACTCTGGCTTGGACCTAAATGCCGCTAGTTTTTACTCAATGCTAAGAGAAATGCTATTATATAAGCCTACCATCAGAAGGAGTGGCCACCAAAGAGCAGCTTTTCAGTCAATTAACCAATCAGCTGAACAAACAATCATTGCTGGCTTCGTTATAAATCTGGGGGTGAAATTAATTTTGTTTTCTTATATGTTGAACAATTCTAAACTGTCAAAAAAAAAAAAAAAACTCCTTTAGATCGCTGGGGCTACTAAAGACAGTCCCCCCAGGATTTTGCGGGCCTTTTTTGTGATTGTTGCGATCAGAAATGCTTGATTTCGCGGCAGGTTTTCTGAAAAGTTGCGGCAGAAGACGCACTGATTTGAGGCATTTTATTGCGAGAAAATTGCGGGGGCCAGAAAAAGTCGCGGAAAGTTGCGTTTTTTTTTTTTTTTAAAGCAGCACATTTGGATGTGTTTGATGATGGTAGGTGGTTATACAGTAGCTATGCAGTGAACAATGCCATATTGCAACTATAGGCTTTCTTATTTTGAGGTTGTTTACCATCTAGAACTACAGAATGCACATTATGGATGGCTGATGGCAATTATGGTTTTAGTTATCAATCCTTTATATGACTACATGCCATCCAAGTTCATCTGTAAACCAGAACAAAATATTATATTAAAAATATATCTGAAATAGTGATGAAAGTGCTGCTTTAAAGCAAAGAAGGAGGGAGTGGTTGTTGCATGTCATCCTCTGCTTCATCATACTCATCACCATAACCTTAATCATATTGGGCTTGATTGATTGCACTGAGTAGACTGTATTTAAGCATTAGTAAAACTGTGGTATACCTAATGTGAAGCCATTGCCAAGGAGCTAGCACTCTTTATATATTTAGAAGCTACAAGTGAAGTAGTTCCACAGCAAGAAGCAAGCCATGAGTTGTACTGTTTGTTATACAATAAATAACTTTTGTGGTAATTACTTGGCTGAAAGAAAGAAAACAGCTTAATTTTAATGCAAAAATATAAAAGCCATCTAATAAGCTTTGTACTTCATACAAGCCAAAACAGGATTTGATATCTTAAAACATGGAAAAGATGCAGGCTAGCTTACATAAACTGAAAAAAAATGACTGTTCTGAATTCTGATAGATCTAAAGAATGGGAAGCAACTTAATGTGCGTTTAGTGTCCTGTGACCAAGGGGGGTCAGTGAAAATCAATTTTGTCGAATTCTTCGTGGAGATAGTTCTAATGTAGCCTACATTAGCAATAACTTTCAACTCCGCTTGAATTCGTCATTTAGACAACTTGTGATTTTGGAATACCCACACGCGCGCACACATGGAGGGAGAGAAAGAGAGACGCGCGCAACGGAAGAGAGCTCATTCAGTCCTATGCGTAATTTAAGGTAACACTTGCCTCATAACATAAACGTTACGTAAATGGCAATTGCCTAAATGATCAAGAATATTGTGATTAGCAGCTGTTTTGCACAGTAGGCCTAATATTTGCACCGCGAAACAAGGAGCAGGAAAAGCTCTGCACCCCTTGATCTTTCACTCGCGAGTGATTGGTGATATTTCGAGAAACCTTCCAGGAAGTTGCGGGAAAGGTGCGGTGATTCCTCAAAATTGCATGGCCGCGATGAAGTGGCGGGGATTGGTTGAAGTTGCATTGAATTTGCAAATCGCAACATCGCGAAATCCTGGAGGGTCTGTGATGGCAAGTGTAGGAATGTTACAAAACCATTCAGGGAATAGTTGGGATAACACTGACACCTACTGGTTGACTTGAAATTCTCAGAATTGGCGTTTCAGCTTGAATCCCAGTTTCCCCATTAAGCCCTGAACCCTCAAAGACTTAATGGATCAGTATCATGCCTGATCACAGCCTAGAGCTCTCAACTGGGCTACTTATTTACCATAATGTGGCCTATGTCGGTCCAGTAGAAGCTATAGAGCAAGCCAGTGGTGTTGCTTACAGGATGGGCTTTTGCCCAACAAAAAAACTCTAACCCAATCCCAATAAGTCCATTCTCTCATCCCTGTGCAGAGCTGCCCCATCTTCTGTGATATTGATTGTGCATACTTGAAATAGATGTTATAAACCTTGAATTGAGTCATTGCCTTCATACAAATTCTAGAAAACAAATTAGTCTGTTTCAGTGAGCTGTGTGTAGCAAGATGGCTTTGCTATTTTGCCAAAACTACAAGAGATAAAATAATATGACAGAAATGTACGGCACCTTTGATATAACATCAGCCAAGACGAGTTTAACTGACCAACGGTTTAAATGCACACATTTTAATATAGAAACTTTGGGGGAAGGGTATAATTTACATAGTTTATGTACATCATCATCCTCAATCATCATTATAATGAACATCAGACACATGTCCACATTGATGGAAGAGAGAGAGAGAGAGAGAGAGAGAGAGAGAGAGAGAGAGCGGAGTCAGCCTTGTGGTTTGGACTCTGGCTTCTCAGAGCTGGGCTGATCCATTAGGTCTTTGAATCCAAGCTTCTCCAAAGGCTCCTTTGTCATCAGTTGCCTAAACAAAACAGACAGAATGTGGTGACAATAATGACCATTTCTGCAGTGACCCTGACAACTACATATTGTTAGCCTAGGATAATTGCCCAAGTTCAGTGTTTTTGGGAAACAAGAAAAAATGTGTGGCTTCAGCCTTGGCCAGTTGTTGGCATCTGCAGGAAGCAGACTCGCTTGCTCACTCTACCCCACTCACAGACCCATAGACCCATAGACACACACACACACACACACACACACACACACCAAGTGGAGTTTGAGGGTGAATCCCTGTGCCCTCGTAAGACAGTCTGCTTTCTGTAGATGGCAATATTTGGTTAAATTTGAAGTTAGCCTAGTTGTGGTTACGGTCATGTTATATTCCTCACAATATTGATAAGGCTGGTATCCTGACAGCTTCTGCTGAGGCAGTTAGCTGTAGTCAAATGAATGTGTGTCTATGGCAGATAGTATTTTTGTTGTTTTTCCATTTGTTGTGATTGACCAATGAGATAGGAACAAAGACAGGGTGATGCAGAAGTGGTAGAAGAGTACATTTACGCAAATATCTCAAACTGGCCAAAAAATGACTTAGGCAATTATCCTATGAGGCTGACGAATATGTTTACCATCTATCAAATTACATCAACTGCCCATTTCATCGGCCACACAACATACTTGTCCATCCTGCATTCGAGGTAGTCTTTGGACTGTAGTCGACATTTGGAGTTGTCATAGCTGTTGTCTTTCAGGCATCTCATGAATTTCTCTTTGAAAGCTTTACACTCTCCTACAGAAGAATAAGAAAATGAGGGATTAGGAAGAAACAGACATTGTAGTAGCCTGTCAAGACGACATGATTCTTTGTTATTAGCTATCCCTAAATCACTAACAATAGCTCTCACCATAAATGCTATTTAAAAATCAAATTTACAAACCAACGACAAATAGCGACATACGAGCAACTTAACGTTGATGTAACCAGAGACACTTATATAGGAGCATAGGAGGACTTTGGTGTAACGTACAGTAACGTTAGCACAGACTAGCTTAACTCGTATTGTAAACTCACCAAAATGATCAAGTGGAAAAGATCCTTTGTCGGGTGCACGGGGGCGGAACGATTTAGTTCCAAAATTCATAGCCGTCGACATCCTTGCGTTAAAGTATCAACAAAGTTTACAACGAAAACTCTTTGTACAGTCTCTGAACAGTTGACATTCGCATGATCATGACAGTAGCTTCTTCTTCTTTGGTTCTATCACCCACTACAAGACGTAGTGCTGCCACCTACTGTGGTGGTGGTGGTGGAACTACTACAGATACGATTTCCAGACCCTCGTAAACTTCCAAAGGGTGAAAGGTGACTCCAAAACGAGGGTATGGAGAGCATTAGCAGTAGTGCCAGAATGCTGTAGCGCTCTGGGAATATTTACCCAGCACAACCACACGTAACCAAAACAAACGTTTCAATTCCTCCAAATGCTGTGTGGTTTTAGCGGGGGTATTTTCCCACTGATGCCGTCATGAAAGATGTTTGCTGCAAACCAAATTTAAAACTCAACCGAGCCAATTGGCTAAGAGACAGCATCAGCTGCACAGCCCTATCCATCTGAGTCACTCCATCTCAAGTCTGAGCTCATTCTATTGTTTCGCTTCGACGCTTGCGTTGGGCCAAGAAAATCTCTCAGTCAATAAATCATACTGTCAGACAAACACTTAGGATATGGTAATATACTGAAATATAATCCTAAATATTCAATTTATAAGCCAAGGCCTGCTGCAACATTGTCTTTGTTGTTTGCGGAAAAGAAAATAGGCCTAATATTTGCAATGCAACTGCCACATGGCACTGCAATCTCTCTCCTAGTTGCCATAGCTAAGAATAAAAAGGAATTTGTGTTGTTCAGAAAAAGTTTATTATTATCTCTTACAGAAAATAAAAGAATATTTTTGTAACTGTCACCAAGAGTGCATTTATCCTTAACTTGTCAAAGCATACACAATTTACATTTCAAAAACATTCCAAAAGCCAGTGGGAAAGTATACATGTTTGTTAATAATATGTACAGTATGTACAATATACACATAGAATATATACATCAGAATGATGATAAATAAATACATTTGTGCCTCAATGGTATCTCATCTTTAAGTCTTCGAAGCTTGACAGGTCCAGGTGTTTGGTTCAGAACTGTACACAAATTCTCTCCTGAAAAGAAGAAGAAGAAGAAAAAAGGACTTTTAGCCACAAAGTGTATGTAAAAGCCTCCTCGCTGTGGAATTTTCTGGAACTGTTTATGATCTTTCATCTGATTTTATTCCACTGTGTATAACTTAGGCACTGTTTACAGACAGCTGTGCCTGGTTGTTCTATAGGTTACCATGGAATCCTTGCTAAATCGTCTTACTTGACAAAATGTCCCCCCACCCCCCCTCCTTATGTCGTGACATGAATTATAGCGTTGGTGTGTTTTTTAGTTGCAGAATGTCTACTATGATTTCACTTGTGAGTCATGCCTGCCATGTCTACATACTAGTATAGTAATAGGTTTCACACGTGGACTTTCCCGTAAGCCCTTCACACATCTGCCTCACAGAAAAACTATCCCTTGGAAAACACAGTTTTGGAACATTTCTCAGCCAGCTACTGGAAGGGGAAAAAAAGCTGCATGTGTCCAGCACATACGTTGAGGACAGTAAAACCAAAACACTGTTTGATGTCATACACTTACTCTCTGCGTGGCGTTTCACTGCTGCTGCTGCTGCTGCGACAGAGGAGTCCCTCGTCGCATGGGCAGATCTGGTTGATGCTGAAGGCCAGGCCACCGTCAGGCACGAAGCAGCCTTCGCCAAGTGCCAGGCGACGCTTGCACACATGTTCGCCATGGTGACGGGCACAGCACATAGAGGGCCCACAATCCCTGTCCACCTTACACCTGGCACCTGAGAAGAGGAAGGGGGAAATATAAGTGTTTGCATGTAAAAGCACACAACAGGTAATCCTAACAGTATATGTGTATATGTGTAACCTGCTAGTGCCTTCAGAAGATAACATAGTAGTTTATTCATCAAGTAGGAAATTCAAGCATCCCATAGAATCCATAAAAATGTGTGTGTGTGTGTGTGTGTGTGTGTGTGTGTGTGTGTGTGTGTGTGAGCAAGTGGTTCTTTTTTTAAGCGCTATTTGGACAACGTGACGATATTGACACCGTTCAATTACGTTTTTAACGAGGATTCAAACAGTGTGCTTGTCAATTGCATGCAACCTGCTCATCTGGATCTCCCCATTCATTTAGATAGGGCCTTACTAAGTCAAAATAACTCCTCGAAGGTGTCTCCAAGATGGCTGCCAAGTGAACGGACTTGCCTTAGAAGGACTTTGGTGTAATCTACACTGTATGTATGTGAGTATGCAAGATGTGTGTGTGTGTTTGTATGTGTGTATTATACAGTAATGCATCTTAACTATCCATCTCCCTCCCTATAACTAGTAGCCTATCTGTGTGCATCGAGAAAGGCCCTCTCCATCTTCCCAAACCACATTTGTCAGTAATCGAAAAGAGAAAAAGGAATGCTTCACTGGGTTGTGTTATCCAAATATAGTGAAAAAGGATGCTCTTCAAAAAAATTTGGGCATGTAGTCAGAATTTAATAAAGGCTTTTTAATTTTAGTAAGGAGTGCCTCAAAAAGTCGTTTTTTATCTCTTTATGGCAACATTTGTCAGTGTTGTAATTCTTACCTTCTTGTCCCATGGGGATACTCCTTAGGCACTTCCCAAACATGCAGTGCAGGTTGCGTACACACTGGCCATCCCGCCTGCAGTACTGGCCCTCCTGTCGCAGAGGGACGCAGTGGCCAAAATGGCGGTCACAGGAGAAACCTTTGCCACAGGCGCGGTCGTGCTCACAAATCACCTGGAGGGGGGGAAAGGATTCAGGGTCAGTGACAGGGGTCGCCTTTGTTTTTGATCCGCACCGCACCTGACCTGGGGGAGGCCTGTTGACTTTTTGTTTTGACATCTGGAGATAGATGTTAAAAATGTCAATGTTAAAAACAGACCCAGATAGTTTCTTCTGAGTTACGGAAATATATGGTATACGAAGCCTAATTCTATGATGATATTTTTGGTATGATATGGAACAGACTGCATAGAGGATTACTGAGATGGTCTAATGTTACTGTGCTCTCAGAATGAGAAACGATATGAAGAGACAGAACATTACAGCCAGCTTTGACAGTTAATTCAAAAGAAACTACCTCCCCCCAAAACAGATATATGCACACACACACTCACAAACACACACACACACACACACACACACACACACACACACACACACACACACACACAAACACCGGCCCATTAAACCCTTTTCCTCCCAGCTGCTGCAGACGTTGAGGATACATCAACAAACACATACTCTCTCTCTCTTACACACACACACACACACACACACACACACACACACACACACACAGCCACACAGACAGAACATTAATTTCCTCGAAATGTTTGCTCAACCAACTACAGCGCAAACAACAGGGACACGGACTGCTTATAAGTGAGCAACGCATTCCCTTTAGTCAACACTTGTGCCTCATGTGAGATTAATATAAATCACAGACTGGCTTGGGCTGTAAATCTAGTCTTTCGTGTACAGTCACACAATGTTTGCTTGCAAGACAGCAAGAGGACTATGAGGACTTTTTTTCTTCTTCTTAAACTCTAAATAAATGGAAGTCTGCAATGCAATCAGCAGAATGTTCCAGTAGAATGTTTTAAAAAAGTGAAGCTTGTGTTCCATTTGGGGCTCTGTCTTCTGTGATCTGTCTAGGAGCTTAGAGAGAACTGAATCAGTGTAGTCC
>JAODXP020000032.1:14346444-14347945 GCA_027497455.2 Sardinella longiceps | reverse complement strand
CTAACACATACACACAAAAAGTAAATACACACACACACACACATAAATAAATAGACACATAGACACACACACACACACACACACACACACACACACACACACACACACACACACACACACACTCTGCCAGTGCTGATAACATACTGTAGCTCCATGCAAATTGCGAATTGGATGCTAATGTCAGACTGAAGCCAGTGGCTCTTGGCTCTTCCCTCTTACCATCACAATCAGACTAGCAGCAAGCCCAATGGGAACGAGCTGCCCCTCATTGTCACACACACAGACCTCCTGATGAGACCACTGAATGGGACCTGCATGGAGGGTGTGTATTTAGGAGCAGTGGTTGGAGCTTGTGTTTGTATTAGTGTGTGTGTGTGTGTGTGTGTGTGTGTGTGTGTCAATGTCTGTATGTGTGAGTGTGTGTATAGGTGTGTACTGTATGTAAAGGTGTGTATGTGTGTGTGTGTGTCCATGTGTGTATCTGTGTGTGTTTCTGTGCTTGTGTCTATGTGTGTGTCTATGTGTGTGTGAGTATGTGTGTGTGACAGTTTTGCTGGTGTATGTTTGTAAGTCAGAGTGTCTGTGGATGAGTCTGATGTGGGTGTGATTATGAGTGCATATTTCTGATGCCTGTGTGTGTGTGTGTGTGTGTGTGTGTGTGTGTGTGTGTGTGTGTGTGTGTGTGTGTGTGTGGACTGCCCAGTCTCTAATGACTGCAGACATTGAGAGACGCAGTGTCTATATTGATTATTTTGCACAGAGAGTGGGAGCAGAATAATTGAATGCGTCTTTTCTGTTTTCTTCTTTTCCAAACTCAAACAGCGGAGTCCAATCTCCTCTGTGACTTACACCCCTCCCCAAAAAAACACTCGGCGTTATTGTTTGTGAGGGAATTCCATAGTGGCTGCTAAGCTGACAAACGCGAGTGCTGAAGGAGTTGTGGTTTTTGTTCTGTTCCTTTGTTTCAAGATGGAGTCAGAGAGGGTCTGTTTCTTTTTTTCACGCGCCACTTGTGTCCAAGAGATGACGGCTTTTATTATTTCTCTCACATCTCTTTCTTTCTCTCTCTCTCTCTCTCTCTCTCACTCTCTCTCTGTCCCCCCTCTCTCTTCCTTTCTCTCTCTTTCTATCTTTCAGCTCTGTCCCTCAACCCCTTGTCTTCTTCTTCTTTCTTTTTCTCTTGACTCCTAAAAGCAAACTGGATTTATTCAGTTCAGAATAATTCTGCTCCATGTCTGTTGACAGACCTAAAGCTGTTCTTTCGCTTTGCTTCTCTCTGTTCAGACAAACAGATGAACAACATCAACAAACAACATCAACTGTGCAAATGGAGAAACAAGTGCAGTGACAGAAAAAAGCAGCAGAGGACTTAGAGAAGACGAAAGATTGAAGACATTGTCAGGGGTCGAATCTCATCTGCCATCGTAGTGCCTTTTAGCTAGACACTTGTAAAGGCATAGGCCTACCAGACAAGATGGTGATTTTTTTGCCCCCTACAATT
>JAODXP020000032.1:14333944-14341444 GCA_027497455.2 Sardinella longiceps | reverse complement strand
ATGATCTATGTATTTTCCTGTCTGTCTGTCTGTCTGTCTGTTTGTCTATTGTTGTGGAAAAGGTAATCCATGCCAAAAATGTACTCCACAAGCCAAAAACTCCAAAACCATTTGAGACGAGGACTTTCTGATGTTTGTAGAGAGCCTTTATTCACAATCCTAAGAAATGCTACAGCTGTGGCTGATTCACCCAGTCAACACCAACAGCACAGACCACAGCATATATCTTGAGATGCACTTGCCAAAGAAAACTTAAACATCATTTTTTATACTTGGGTCACAGGTGCACAGGGTAAACAGGTAGGTGTTTGTGCTCATAGATATACAGTACATAGGTAACCTACTGTATTTATGTTTGTGCCCATAGATATACATAGGTAACCTACTGTATTTATGTTTGTGCCCATAGATATACATAGGTAACCTACTGTATGTTTGTGCCCATAGATATACATAGGTAACCTACTGTATTTATGTTTGTGCCCATAGATATACATAGGTAACCTACTGTATGTTTGTGCCCATAGATATACATAGGTAACCTACTGTATTTATGTTTGTGCCCATAGATATACATAGGTAACCTACTGTATTTATGTTTGTGCCCATAGATATACATATGGTAAACTGTTTAATGTCTGTGCTTACAGTGTGGCTCAGATTTCTGTAATTAGACAATGGGTGGTGGACCAGGGAGACTAACACACACACACACACACACACACACACACACACACACACACACACACACACACACACACACACACACACACACACACACACACACACAGTCAGAGCATGCACACACAAGGCACAAAAAGGGTCATGGGTGAATACACACACAAACATATTCCAATTGACACACAGCGAGAATCTGTACAGTTACACTCAGATAAACACACACACACACACACACACACACACACACACACACACACATAGACACGCAAAGCATGTCTGACAGGCCGTATCCATCAAAAGGGTAATGAGAAGCAGAAAGGACACTGGAGACAGTGGTTGCTCTCCCGGGGTTAAGGAATGCTTTAGTTGCTGCTGCTGTCACTTGCACACACACACACACACACACACACACACACACACACACACACACACACACACACACACACACACACACACACACAGTTGCTTTAGTTGCTGCTGCTGTCACTTCCACACACACACACACACACACACACACACACACACACACACACACACACACACACACACAGGTATATACACACTAATAGATGCCTCACAACTCTCTCAGCATTCATGTATTTTGGTGATTGTCCCTCTTTGTATCTGTGCGTGTCTGGGTTTCTATGGTTGTGTGTGCTTGTCTGTCCTCTTGGTAGTGTGTACTGTGTGTGTGTGTGTGTGTGTGTGTGTGTGTGTGTGTGTGTGTCTGTGCTAATTCTTATGTGTGTGTGTGTGTGTGTGTGCAGTCCCTGGCTATGTGTGTCTATTTGTGTGTGTGTATGTATGAGTGTGTGTGCGTATGCAGCCCCTGGCTGTGTCTATTTGAGTGTGTGTGTGTGTGTGTGTGTGTGTGCAGTCCATGGCTGGCTATGTGTGTCTATCTGTGTGTGTGTTTGTGTGTGTGTGTGTGTGTGTGTGTGTCTCAGTGGGAGTGCTGGCGTGTTTCCTCTCTCAGCAGCTGTGGAGTGTGGAGTCCACTAGACTTGTTCCACTTAAACCTGCACACTAGCCAAACTGCAACGTTACAGCCTTTACTTACCCACACATACCCCCCCCCTCCTCTTTCTCTCCTTCCTTCTGTCTTTCTTTCTCTCCTGTCTCATACCCCTCTCATTCTCCTTTCCTCTCTTTCTTTCTTTCTCTCCGGTCTCATAACCCCTCTTTCTCTCTCTCGTTCTTTTCCCTCTCTCTCTTTCTTGCTCTTTACTGTCTCATAGCCTCCCTCTCTTTCTCTCTCCTTCTCTTTAACTCTCTCTCCTTCCCTCTCTTTTTTCTCTACTGTGTCATAACCCCCCCCCCTCGTCCTCCCCTCTCTTTCTTTCTCTCTACTGTCTCATAGCCCCCTTTCTCTTTCACTCTCCTTTCCTCTCTTTTTCACTCTCTTTCCTCTCTCATACCCCTCTCATTCTCTCTCCTTCCCTCTCTTCCTTTCTCTCCACTGTCTCATAACCCCTCTCTCTTTCTCTTTCTCTCTCCCTCTCTCTCTCTTCACCTGTCACCATGGTGATCATCTGTGTGCGTGTGTAGGAGTCGGCAAAATATTGGTGTTGGCAAATGAGAGTGTTCTTGCATTCTACGATCGCCTTGTTCTGGAGTGGACACGGGCGAATCATCGACACACAAGCGTGTTGCACAAGCGAAGCGAGGCTGTCATGTTATGTTATGTTCTCGGGGTCATGCGCCCAGCTCTCGTTGTTGTGTGTTTGTTGAATGAATGAATGCCACCAGCTGGTTTTCCGTATGGAATGCGAGTACTGTATGCAGATGTGTGTGTGTGTGTGTGTGTGTGTGTGTGTGTGCGTGTGTCGCTCTGCAACAAGGGACATTAAGAAGGGTAGAAGTTGCTGATGCGGCATTCTTCGGCAGCGTTTAGTTTACATCCTGACATACCTAACTTTATCATCCACTTCAACTAAAGTGTCTTTGTGTGTGTGTTTGAGAGAGCCAGTCAGTGTGTGTGTGTGTGTGTGTGTGTGTGTCTATGTCTGTCTGTCTGTCTGGGGGGAGAGAGAGAGAGAGAGAGAGAGAGAGAGAGAGAGAGAGAGAGAGAGAGAGAGAGAGAGAGAGAGAGAGAGAGAGAGAGAGAGAGAGAGAGTTACTGAGTGTGTGTATGTGTGTATGTGTGTATGTGTTACTGCACAGCAGTCAAATGTTTGTTCTGGAATCACTGCAATTTCTTACCTGTGTCTGGATTTTCCAACGTGATGTCTTGTGAGTGGCAAGATGTCAAAACACTGAAAATACTTTTCATCTTTTCCACTAGGGGGCAACAGATTCCTCAATTACACCAGGCTTTGTTTTGAAGTGGAGGAGAAAGAGCAAAAAAAAAAGAGAAGAAATATATAAATAAATGTGTTTTATGTGGGGTAGTCACAGGCTCGCTTGCGAATCCAGAGCACTCCACAAGAGACAACCAGAGAAGAGAGAGAAAGAGAGAGAGAGAAAGAGAGAAAGAGAGACAAGAGAGAGGAGAGAATAAACACGGAAAGCTAAAAAGAGGGCATGAAGGGACCTGTGCACTTTCTCCTCCAGTGAGATGCCTTGTCAGCTGTCAATCAACTGTGCATTGCCATGACGACAACATCCCAGCATTTGGAGTGAACAGCAAGAAACAAAAGCGCAGGAAAAAAAAGGGGGAGGAGGGAAGAGAGAGTTGGAAGAGTTGGAGACCTTTTCCTCAAGTTCCTCAAAAAAAGAGAGAGAGAGAAAAAAAAGAGAAGAGAGGAGAAAAGAAGAGAAGAAGAAGGAAGGGCAGACTGTGCAAGAGAAGAGAGAGAGAAAGAAGGAAGACACAAAAAAGAGGGAGGTCTAAAAACGAGAGAGGTGAAGAACAAGAAAAAAGACTGTGCACAATCCCTTCTTCATACGGAGGTGAGAAGTGACGAGGGGCAAGAGAGGAGGAAGCAACAGAGAGAGAGAGAGAGAGAGAGAGAGAGAGAGAGAGAGAGAGAGAAAGAGAAGGAGTGCGGAGGAGAGCGAGAGAAGGAGTGAGGAGAGAGGAGAAGAGGAGAAAGAGAGGGAGACGCGTGCACACACACATACATACATACACACACACACCCACACATACCCACACGCACACACACACACACACACACACACACACACACACACACACACAGGGGCACAGACACTCTCGGATACCGCGGAGTGGACATGGGTCTATGCGCCGTGCTGTTGATCTGTCTCTCCCAGGCGGAACTGGCCAGAGTTTGGGCTCAGGAACAAACAGGTAAGACAAAATAAAGCACACACACACACACACACACACACACACACACACACACACACACACACACACACACACACACAGGGAAGGAGCAACATGTTGCACTGGGGACAATCGGATCAAACACACTAGCACTGACATTCTAATGACATGTAACTCATGTACACGCACATGCACACACACACACACACACACACACACACACACAGGGGGGGGGGGGGGGATGAGACGGAGAGGGATGGATTGCACACATACATAATCAAACTCTCACAAAGGCTACAGTCTAATATTGGTTGGTCCCATTATAGCCGTGCTTTGAAGAAGAATGTCATTTTCATCTGGTGAAATGTGATTTCATGCTTTCTGAGATAACAGATGGTACGAATGGAAGCAATTCTGTCAGGAGACTTTTACTGTGTGAGTGGAGTGTGACTGAATGCCTTATCTGTGTGTGTACGGTGTGTGTGTGTGTGTGTGTGTGTGTGTGTGTGTGTGTGTGTGTGTGTGTGTGTGTGTGTGTGTGTGTGTATCTAAATGTGTGCCATGCTATGTGTCTGTTTTAATTTTTGCTTTTTTGTGGTCTGTATGCATGTGCATGTACAGGGGACAGAGAGACATAGAGACAGGGAGAGAGAGAGAGAGAGAGAGAGAGAGAGAGAGAGAGAGAGAGAGAGAGAGAGAGAGAGAGAGAGAGAGAGAGAGAGAAAGAGAAACAGAGATGGTGGAAGATGTGTGGAGTGGTCTCTTGAACGAGGTCAGGATAGCATGCCCTGATTATTCCTGCTCTTACGTTACACGCTGTATCTCAGAGAGAACACTCTCAGCTGCCTCCCTCTCTCTCTCTCTCCCTCTCTCCCTCTCTCTCTCCCGTACATCAGCTGCCTGACTCCAGATCAGTGGAGGGGCTGTTCTGTTTGTGATTCAACATGTCTGGAGGGGAATGGAGGAGGTGAAGAAAGAGAGGAGGTGAAGAAGGAAGAGAGGAGATGACAAAAAGAGGAGGAGGAGAAGGAGATGGAGAAAAAGGGGATAGGAGAAAAGAGGAGAAAAGGGGAAGGGAAAGAAGAGTGTAGAGGAGGGGGGGTGAAGAGGAGAGGAGAAGATGCGATGAGGAGAGGAGAAGAGTTAGGAGAGGGAGGGAGGGAGCAGGGAGGGAGGAAAGGAGAGGAGAGGAGGTCAAAGTGAAGAGGAGAGGAGAAGAAGAGAGGAAAGGGAGGGAGGAGAGGAGGGAGAAGGGAGGGAGGAGAGGTGGGAAGAGAAGGGAGGAAGGAGGGAGGAGAGAAAAGGAGAAGAAGGGAGGAGAGAAGTGAAGAGGATCGTTAGAGAGGGGAGAGGACAACAGATGAGAGAAGGGGAGGAACAAGAGGAGAGGAGAGTGAGGGATGAAAGATAACAACAGGAAGAAGAGGAGAGGACAGGAAAGGGAGGAGGAGAAAGGACATGAGGAGGGGAGGAGAGGAGGTGAGGGGAGAGGATTGGAGAATAGGACAAGAGAAGGTAGGGATAAAGGAGGAGAGGAAAGGCAGAGGAGAGGCAGGAGAGAAGATGACAACAGGAAGAGAGGAGAGGATGGGGGGAGAGGAAGGGAGAGGAGGTGATAAGAGGACAGGAGGGTAAGAGAGGAGAGGAGAAGGAGAAGAGAGGAGGAGGAGAGAGAGAGAGAGAGGAGGGAGAGGAGAGGCAGAGGAGAACATGTGATAGGAGAGGAAGGTAGAGGAGAGGATGGGAGAAGAGGAGAGGAAGGGAAGGGAAAGGAGAAGAGCAGGGGAGGAGGGGAGGCGAAGTAAGACAATTTATATTGAGCTCATAAAACAGGGAAGCACAAGCATGCTGGAAGAGACAATCTGAGAAGGGAGGATACAGACAAGAGGGGAGGAGAAGAGAGAGAGCGCTAGGGAGAGAGGGAGGGGAAGATAAGAGAGATGATAGAGAGGAGAAGGGAGAAGAGGAAGTAAAGAGAAGGGGAGGAGAAAGGTGAAAAAAAGAAAGGAGGAGATAGCTGGGAAGGAGGACAGGAGAAGAATAGAAAAGAAGACAGGAGAGGAGATATCGGCCGGATGAGATGGAGGGAGTGGGAGGAAAGGAGAGGAGGACTGGAATGGGAGGAATAGAATAAAGGGGAGAAAGATGGGTAGAAAAGACACTTCTGGACTATAATGTGTGTGTGTGTGTGTGTGTGTGTGTGTGTGTACGCTATGTGTGTGTGTGTGTGTGTGTGTGTGTATGTGTGTGTGTGTGTGCGTGCGCGTGCGTGCACGCGGTGTGTGTGTGTGTACGCTGTGTGTGTGTGTGTGTGTGTGTGTGTGTGTGTGTGTGTGTGTGTGTGTGTGTGTGTGTGTGTGTGTGTGTGTGTGTGTGTGTGTAGGTGTGTGTGTTTAGCACATTGGAGATGAGAAGAGGTGATTTTGAGATGTCATTTCCTCCAGATGGAGCGTGGAGGTGAAGTGTTGGCCGCTGGACCACTGAAATTGTGTTTGTGTGTGTGTGTGTGGTGTGTGTGTGTGTGTGTGTGTGTGTGTGTGTGTGTGTGTGTGTGTGTGTGTGTGTGTGTGTGTGTGTGTGTGTGTGTGTGTGTGTGTGTGTGTGTGTGTGTGTGTGTGTGTGTGTGTGTGTGTGTGTGTGTGTGTGTGTGTGTGTGTGTGTGTGTGTGTGTGTGTGTGTGTGTTTGGCTGACTTGATGGAGAAGAAGGTAGAAGATTCTAACAGTGTGCGTGGAGGAAGGCTTGAGGAAGAAGAGGAGTAGGGGATAGAAAAAAGCAAATGGGTTTGGAGTTCTCTGAGAAAGGAGAAGGAAAAAGGGAATGGAAAAAGACAGAGATAGAGAGAGTGAAAGAGGGACAGAAAGAAAGACAGAGAGGGACAAAAAGGAGGGAGAGAGAGATGGAGAAGAGAAAGGAAAAGAGGTGAGATGTTGGGCACGGCACTGGGCGGATCTTGGTGTTTGAATAGAAGAATCCAGCACAATTTAAGAACAAAAAAAAGAGACGAATGAATGAATGAATGAAAAAAGCAGAGGAACTGTAGCCTGTGCCTGCACTTTCTGTTGCTGCATGAAATTTTGCGATCAAGTCAGTATGGTCAAGGAGGCAATTTCCTCAACTTCCAAGCCCAGAAAAATCAGGACCCAATCAGAAACGAGCAGGTTGAAGGAGGCAGGCTTACGATGACTCTGTCCAGATCTGTCCCATAACATTGATAGAAGTTTGATAGCATTTGATAAGACCTTTAGATCAATCCTGCCCTGAATTCCTGGGCAATGCTAGCTTTGCCAGACCACAGTTCATTTCTGAATGTGGTAGCGCAAGCCAGGCTAGAGGAAATGTGGAACTGAGGAGAAAATAGAGAATAAGGGGGTGAATCAAACTCAGATTAGAGAAAAAAAAGAGGAAGTGAAAGTTAGTGATTGCAATTTACGTCATATACATAGAATGTAGCATTTTATGGGCATTATAAAAGTTCACTTTGGACCTGCTGTAACTTCAGGTACAGTGCATAACTACATCCCTCTGGTGTGTGTGTGTGCATGAGTGAGTGTGTATGTGTATAGGTGTGTGCGTGTGTACATGTAT
>JAODXP020000032.1:14326444-14328944 GCA_027497455.2 Sardinella longiceps | reverse complement strand
GAATGTCTGACTTCTGAGTGGTCACAGGGAAGACAGCATTATCCTTCTTGTTACCAGTCCTAAGTGGACAGTAGGCTAGGCAACCCCCAACACTAACGCCTAGCAATAGATGCTAAGCTATCTTACATTAAAATCATTTTCTCTAATAGGATATGTCATTATTCTTGACTTCTCTGTTGTGTCAAACACAGAATTAGCCTCTTTGTTATCATATCTGCCTCCTAAATTGGAAGTGCAACAAGTTTACGTGTTCTAGCTTGGGGCTTAACTGGATCATTGTGATATGATGACCAGACATCTCTGGTCCCCTTTTTTGGTGGTCTGTTTCCACTGTGCCCATGATTGTGGAAGCTAAAACATTTATTTTAATAATAATGATATTCAAAATTACAAATAGCTATATCCTCTGTTCTCAAGGAAAACACAGAAAAATGTCCCAGATTTTCAGCAGTGACACAACACACTGCAGAGAAGCAGGGCAGCCAAGTCTGAGCATGTGCAGACATAGAAACAGGAAGTGTGAACATTGGACTCTTTGGGCTGTAATTGGAAAGACAGGCAATCAGCAACTGAAAACAAAGTCCCACACACTTTAACTCAAATTAATTTGACATGTGGGAGTGAGCATCGCCCTGGCCCATTACTGTGTGTGCCTGCCTTGGATCTTGGTCACTGAGTCAAACTAAATAAAATGAATTCACAAAGTTCGTCAGTTCATTTAGTTTCATGTGTGGTAGACTTTGCCTGTTGGACAAAGGCATCAATGTTGGCACACCAGAAGAAAGACTGGCCTTGCTAACTAAATTAGAAACTTTGTTGGTTGTAATGAACTTTCACCCCTTATGCCAAGTTCACACTACACGATTTTAGAGACGAGTCTGAGGTCACAGGGTCGATTAGAAATCACAGGTAGTCGTGGGGAAACTCGGCAGTGCATCTGCGAGCAACACATGCAACCCAACTGAACATGTGCAAGAAGGGACGCAAAGCAAGGCAGAAAATGTGTGTGTGTGTCGGTGTGTGTGTGTTTGTGTCTGTGTGTGTGTGTGACCCCCCAATAAAAAGCCTCCGACTCAGGGACAGGGCTCTGCCAGTTCCATCCTGCCTCGCGGCACATTCTCATCTGTGTTTAACGGCTCCCCACTTCCTCCCCGCCTGTGCCTTTTTTCTTTTCTTTTTTTCTTTCTTTTCTTTTTAAGGAGTTGGTCTCTTATCTTCCCAGAGAGGCGTCCCACTGTGGACAGACCAGAAACACACTACTGGCAGGCAACTGGAATTGGGGAAAAAAGGGAATGTGTTTTGGATCTTGGGTGGACTTCCAAAGTCAGTAGCCACCAGGCTACTTTGTGGCCTACTCTGATCTCACCTACAGTGCCTTATTCTACCACAGGAAATGAGTTGGACCTGACCCGAGTTGGACCAGAGTGTACCGTAGCAGTGACATAGCATGTCAGAAATATTGCATACACTAAATGAAGAATTGATGTGGGATGTGAGTGGAACACTAATTTGGTATAGCTGTTTATTTGGTTAGCCTAATATGATCGTCCGCTTTCACGACGTTTCAATTCGTGCAAAGCGTCTGAAACATCTCCATTGACAATCGTTTCATCTCTAGAGGGCGCTATGCGCTATGCAATGTTTTGAAACATTTCGCTAAAGTTCGTTTCAAACGCATATAACAAATGTTATGTTATCTTAACTCGAGTCACAATACCGTGGCTTCAGTTTCTCACTCTGTTCGCTGAATTTGGCCCGCACAAATCTGTGCCGGTGAAAACGAAACTCAATCGTAGCTATTCCTGACTGACTGGAAGAACGAATAGAAATGAAATGAGCAGACCGGAGCCAGCAGGCAGCATTCACCTGGCTATTATTTGGTAAGAGTGTCATAAGGACATAGAATTTATAGACCCTCTACCAAAAACAATTCCTTGATGTTGTTCCTTGTTCTCAAGCTTCGTTTATATGACAACAAACACCTACATGAACTTATGTAACTAGAAGTATCCATTTTGGAGCAGAAACTCTATGGGGATAGATGTGCTATTAATAATCAAATCCCCTTGAAACTGTCTATTAGTCAACAATGTACAAAGTATCATTGATATTGCATCAATGTCATCACTGATAGTACATTGTATTCATTGTATTTTAATGCACTATTACATTGTATTTAGCATTGACATGGCCTGGTTATGACCAACAGACCAGTTCAGAAATCAGAGGTCAAAGTTTAGAGTTCAGATCAGTTCAACCCAGATCCAACAGGATGGTACTTTATGTCCTCCGTCTGAGATTCCGGCCATTGGTCTTGTTAGCTCAGGATGCATCCCATCCTGGCCAATTAGTGAACTTTTAGAATGCAGTGAAAGAATTTGATAGGCTATCAGTCAAAGATGGATATAATCTTTTTAACTTCAAACACCTTCAGCAAGCAATTGTTTCTCAATAGCCGGAATCCCAGACCCTTGTACAAATCAAAGCGTAGTGCGTAGGG
>JAODXP020000032.1:14295956-14320956 GCA_027497455.2 Sardinella longiceps | reverse complement strand
AGCTAAAACATTTATTTTAATAATAATGATATTCAAAATTACAAATAGCTATATCCTCTGTTCTCAAGGAAAACACAGAAAAATGTCCCAGATTTTCAGCAGTGACACAACACACTGCAGAGAAGCAGGGCAGCCAAGTCTGAGCATGTGCAGACATAGAAACAGGAAGTGTGAACGTTGGACTCTTTGGGCTGTAATTGGAAAGACAGGCAATCAGCAACTGAAAACAAAGTCCCACACACTTTAACTCAAATGAATTTGACATGTGGGAGTGAGCATCGCCCTGGCCCATTACTGTGTGTGCCTGCCTTGGATCTTGGTCACTGAGTCAAACTAAATAAAATGAATTCACAAAGTTCGTCAGTTCATTTAGTTTCATGTGTGGTAGACTTTGCCTGTTGGACAAAGGCATCAATGTTGGCACACCAGAAGAAAGACTGGCCTTGCTAACTAAATTAGAAACTTTGTTGGTTGTAATGAACTTTCACCCCTTATGCCAAGTTCACACTACACGATTTTAGAGACGATTCTGAGGTCGCAGGGTCGATTAGAAATCACAGGTAGTCGTGGGGAAACTCGGCAGTGGATCTGCGAGCAACACATGCAACCCAACTGAACATGTGCAAGAAGGGACGCAAAGCAAGGCAGAAAATGTGTGTGTGTGTCGGTGTGTGTGTGTGTGTGTGTTTGTGTCTGTGTGTGTGTGTGACCCCCCAATAAAAAGCCTCCGACTCAGGGACAGGGCTCTGCCAGTTCCATCCTGCCTCGCGGCACATTCTCATCTGTGTTTAACGGCTCCCCACTTCCTCCCCGCCTGTGCCTTTTTTCTTTTCTTTTTTTCTTTCTTTTCTTTTTAAGGAGTTGGTCTCTTATCTTCCCAGAGAGGCGTCCCACTGTGGACAGACCAGAAACACACTACTGGCAGGCAACTGGAATTGGGGAAAAAAGGGAATGTGTTTTGGATCTTGGGTGGACTTCCAAAGTCAGTAGCCACCAGGCTACTTTGTGGCCTACTCTGATCTCACCTACAGTGCCTTATTCTACCACAGGAAATGAGTTGGACCAGACCCGAGTTGGACCAGAGTGTACCGTAGCAGTGACATAGCATGTCAGAAATATTGCATACACTAAATGAAGAATTGATGTGGGATGTGAGTGGAACACTAATTTGGTATAGCTGTTTATTTGGTTAGCCTAATATGATCATTCACGATGTTTCACTTCGTGCAAAGCGTCTGAAACATCTCCATTGACAATCGTTTCATCTCTAGAGGGCGCTATGCGCTATGCAATGTTTTGAAACATTTTGCTACAGTTCGTTTAAAACGCATCTAAAAAATGTTTTGTTATCTTAACTCGAGTCCGGGCACAATACCGTGGCTTCAGTTTCTCACTCTGTTAGCTGAATTTGGCCCGCACAAATCTGTGCCGGTGAAAACGAAACTCAATCGTAGCTATTCCTGACTGACTGGAAGAACGAATAGAAATGAAATGAGCAGACCGGAGCCAGCAGGCAGCATTCACCTGGCTATTATTTGGTAAGAGTGTCATAAGGACATAGAATTTATAGACCCTCTACCAAAAACAATTCCTTGATGTTGTTCCTTGTTCTCAAGCTTCGTTTATATGACAACAAACACCTACATGAACTTATGTAACTAGAAGTATCCATTTTGGAGCAGAAACCCTATGGGGATAGATGTGTTACTGATAATCAAATCCCCTTGAAACTGTCTATTAGTCAACAATGTACAAAGTATCATTGATATTGCATCAGTGTCATCACTGATAGTATTTTTGATTGTATTACATTGTTTTTAACATTGACATGGCCTGGTTATGACCAACAGACCAGTTCAGAAGTCAGAGGTCAAAGTTTAGAGTTCAGATCAGTTCAACCCAGATCCATCAGGGTGGTACTTTATGTCCTCCGTCTGAGATTCCGGCCATTGGTCTTGTTAGCTCAGGATGCATCCCATCCTGGCCAATTAGTGAACTTTGAGAATGCAGCGAAAGAATTTGATAGGCTATCAGTCAATGATAGATATAATCTTTTTGACTTCAAACACATTCAGCAAGCAATCGTTTCTCCATAGCCGGAATCCCAGACCCTTGTACAAATCAAAGCGTAGTGCGAGGGGCTAGTTTTGACCAGGCTACATACATGTAGTAGCCTATTTGTTTTCAGATGGGTCTGAAACATGTGCCAGTTCCATTGAGTCTATTAGGAAGCTAGGCTGTTTCAGCACACAGTTGCAGATGTTTGTAAGTCATCCTACATGTTTCTGTTGGGTATGTGTTCCATGCCGCTCGTGATGTGACATCATCTTCCAATCGTGAGTGCTCATCAGCTTCTAATTAGCTCCTAAGAACGGCACCAATTAGGAGGCCTCATATTCACATACTTACAAATTAGCGTTTGGGTGGTGCACAATGGAAACAATGTCGATGGGAAGGTGGTGTGTGTGTGTGTGTGTGTGTGTGTGTGTGTGTGTGTGTGTGTGTGTGTGTGTGTGTGTGTGTGTGTTTGCTGTGTTGTGTTGGGATGAGGGTGTTCTGAAGTAAGAAGTGCAGAATGTTTGCGCCCCCATGATCAGATTTATTCGAGTCATCAGCGCTTGTTACCGATGCTCGTTTCATGCTCTGCTCCCTTCATCTGGTTTCTATCACTCCAGTCTCTCTGTCTTTCCCTCTCTGTCTCTTTTTTTTTCTCTCTCTCTCTCTCTCTCTCTTTCAGATGGAGAGAAGCTATGCTTTTTATCTCATTTTATTCATTCCTCCGTCTCTCTTTCTCTCTCGGTTTTTAGATGGAATGAAGCCATACTTTTATCTCATTGTGTTCATTCCTTCTTTTATCTCTTTGTAATCATTCCTTCTTTTTCTCCTTCCTCCCCTCCCTCTCTCTTTCTGTCTCTCTCTCAGCACTAGGGCCTACTTAACTCAGCAGCTGACTCCATGTGTGTTCCTATGGGTTGTGGTTACAGTCCCACATGAGTGATTGTAGGATTATGTGTGTACAGTGTATCTCTCTCTCTCTCTCTCTCTCTCTCTCTCTCTCTCTCTCTCTCTCTCTCTCTCTCTCTCTCTTTTTGGGCCCCCAAACATATAATTATAATATTAAAATGTTCTCTGAAGCCCCTTACAAGTGCCAGGCCTATAGAAACATCTGAACTGGCTTCTCTGAACCTTGTTTTGTACGTTACTCTGGCTGATGAAAGCGTCTGCTAAATAAATTACATAAATCCGCTTCACTCTGATAGCCTATGCTGCTAGCACTGGTCGCTAATAACAGCTGGAGACTGGAGAGAAAAAAAGAAAACAAATCTTTGGGACTTGATTTGACCTGGAATGTATTTGCACCTGATGTGTTCTGGAGCACACTTCAATTTGGGGGTAGCTCGCAGACAATTTGGAGGCAGCCAGCTCCATATTGGGCTTGTGCAAACTCCAAGAAACCACAAACCACACAACTTAGCCAAGACAATACTTCACTCCCGCTGGATCTTCCTCTGTCTTTCGCTAGCTTGCCTCCTGGAAGAGGAATGTATTTTCAAGAAAGAGAATAAAACAGAAAGAAATAGACAGTGTCTGTGTGCGAGAGACAGTTAGAAAGAGAGTGTCTGTGTGGGGGACAATAGAGAGAGATAGGGGAGAAATAGAGAGTGTGTGTGTGTGTGTGTGTGTGTGTGTGTGTGTGTGTGTGTGTGTGTGACAAAGTGAGAGATAGTGTGTATTTGTGTGAGTGTGAACAAGACAAAATGAGAGAGTTGCACAGCACTTTTTTCCCCCCATCTTGTTACGGGTGCTTCGCCCAGTTTAGCCATCACAGTGAGACTAGCCTGTGAACAAAGGAGTCTATTTTTCATGCAGGAGATGGACTTTAATCCCTCCATCCATCCCTACTGTTATATCTTTCTAAAAAGAGCTTTGTTCTGCAGCCAAAAAAAGAAGAGAAGGAAAGAAAAAAAAACACTTTTTGTAATAAGATACCCACAGAAGGAGGAGGAGGATAAAACGGAAGAAGAAGAAGAAGAAGAAGGAGGGGAAAGAAATAACATTCTTTCTCTTAAAGCTTTAAAAAGCAAACACATCTTGGTATTAGAGGTCGACACCAGACACCTTATGAAAGGCGCCTCTTCTGTGTTGTCCATGTGTTGTTTCTCAAAGTCGAGAATGCTTCCTAGGTAGCATGCTAGCCTTGGAAGTCGTCCACTTCAAAAACAAGGCTCCATCAGTGCATCTTTGAAAAATCTATGAACAAAGGCCTCTGTCCTCGCTAGAATTTAGAAGGATGCTTGACATTGGAACAGTTACAGTACTTGGCGACAGATAATGACGTGGAATGCTTGAAAAATCAGCCTTCCAAGCATGCTACCTCGACTTTGAGAAACACTCACAGTACAGTTTGGCAATCCTCTCTGGCTTTCCGGGGGCTTTCTACAGTGGCCTCTGGACACAAGCACACAGAAGGACGGACGTGCAGGGGTGGATTATGGGAAAATAATTCCTGACTTGTGTGTGAAAAGAGATGAACGTCCGCACACTGACATTCAAGTTTAAAGCCATGTATTCAGGTTCCCCCACACACACACAAGCACAAGCTTGAAACGCCACAACCCGCATGTAGGAACCTGAATAAATTCCTTTAAATATGAGTGTTGGTGTTCAGAAATCCACTGCTTCTTTTAGTATTCTTTTAAAGCTGTGGTGCGTTAAGTCTAAGAAAGACTATGAGGATATTTTGTCAGAGTCTATCAGCCGATAACCTTGTTCTTTAAGGCTACCAAGTCATGTCGGTATAGGTATTACAATGAAGTATGCATTCATAGGGTTAAGTGCAGCACATTGCATTACTATGAACTAAATCAAATCAGGGGTGCATGAAGTTTAACTCTGCGTTCACACCAGGAGCAACTCAAGCTGTGAGTAATTATTTTATGGACAAGAGCAACAAAGGCAAGAAAAACTTCAGATGTGCAACTAAATTTGGATGGCTATAGCATCTAAAAAAGTCAACTTAAAGTCAACAAATAAGCAATGATGCATTTTGGAACAGATGAGTTAGACTGCTTCGTTCCTATTAAGGAGGTTGTTATGTAATTGGGATGTGTAGGAGTGCTTGTGTAGTCTGTAAGATGCCCTGCTATCTAGGCTACTCCATGCCTGTAGATATTGTGTTTGTGTGTGTACATACTGTAGTGTGTGTGTGTGTGTGTGTGTGTGTGTGTGTGTGTGTGTGTGTGTGTGTGTGTGTGCGTGTGTTTGGCTGCCTATTAGTTTGTGTATGTGTGTGTGTGTGTCTGTATATAGAAAGAATGTGTGTTTGTAAATGAGTGTGTCTGCTTTTGCTTGTGAGAATCCTCTCTCTCTCTCTCTCTCTCTCTTTTTTTTTTTTTTTTTTTTTTGCTTATTCACTCTTTAAATAGTGCCGGTCCCATTAATCGAGCCAATGAGATGCAAACGCACCTTGCCAAAGGTTGATGCTCAGCACTTATGCCTTGCCGATGGCTCATTCTGCGGCATCTGTTTTCTCAAGTCTTATATTTCATGCCTGCTGCGTTTATTTGCGGACACCACAGGCCTCTGCCTCGGGTCTGTTTGTTGAATAAGAAGCATTGTGATTGGTTGGAATTATCCCACAGGAGACGAGAGGAGCGGAACAGGGAGGTGTCTGCATTCCGGTTATTAAGCTGCTTGTTCTGCATGGAGGTGGTGAACTGACTGTTTTGCCTCCTCCGACCCCGGCCATGCCCCACCCCCCACCACACACACCTCCCACCACCGCAAACACACACACAACACACACATACACACCCCATACACACACACCTCCTACCACTGCAACACACACACACACACACACACACACACACACACACACACACACACACACACACACACACACACACACACACACACCTCCCACCACAACAAATACATTTTTCTTCCTATTTCATTTTTTTTTTTTTTGAGTTTGTTTTTCTCTGTAATCTTCCTTCTCTATACACCCTGGTTGGCTGCTGTGATGCAGACTCTTACTCTTCATTTGATCAGTGTTCTCCTCACGCCCGCTTGCACTCATTTATCTCTCTCTCTCTCTTTCTTTCTCTCCCTGTTTCTCTCTCTCTCTTTCCTCCTTGCTTGCTCTTTTCTCTTCAATTCAGGTCTTGTGTCATTGTCATTCTCGCCTCCTCCCTTACCCCCATCCTCCTCCTTTTTTCCTCTGATACATCCTCCTTTGTACGTAACTTGCTATACCTGCATTCTCTTCTCTCTTCCCTCTCTTGTTTATTTTTTCCTTTGGGCCCTCTCTTCAGCAAATGTAATTGGGGTTGAATGGCCCAATTATTCTTCTTGCATATTTTGTGGTGGCAGAAATAGCTGAGCTTTTCTGGCAAATGAAATAAAAAAAACAAGATCTTTTTCATAAAAGGACTCATTCCAAAGTGAGCTCACGCAACTCTCTCTCTCTCTCTCTCTCTCTCTCTCTCTCTCTCTCTCTCTCTCTCTTTCTCCATGGTGGTCAATATCTCTCTCTGATTCTCAAACACACACACACACACACACACACACACACAGACAGACACACTTTCATACAGACATACGCACTCTCAACACTCCCATGCATACTGATACACATTGCTATACATATATATAATATCTCATACTGGCCCTCAACATTTGTACATTCATTCCGCCTAATTTGTTCATTCTTTTTCTCTATTCCTCTATCTTCTTTTTCTCAATCTATTTTTACTCTCTCTCTCTTTCTCTCTCTCTCTTTCTGTGTGTGTGTGTGTCTCTCTCTCTCCTTTTCTCTGTCCTCCCCTCCCGTTCTCATCTCGGGCAGATCTCCCTGTACTGTCCTCCTGTCGTGCGGGCTTACGTCTTGCAGTGTTATTTTCGCTTCTCGCAGGAGAAAGTGCGCGTCAACCTTTGATCTGCAGCCCTCTGGAGTTGATTTATGGAAAGATTACCTGCAGGTCTCAGAGTATACAGAGCATGACACTATTCTGCTGAGGAAGGAGAGAGAGAAAGACGAAGAGACAGAGAGAGAGAGAGAGAGAGAGAGAGAGAGAGAGAGACGAGAGAGAGAGAGAGAGAGAGAGAGAGAGAGAGAGAGAGAGAGAGAGAGAGAAGGAAAACGAGGGATAAGGAATACAAAGTGGAATGAAGAATATTAAATGAAGAGGAGAGAGATGGATAGTTAGAAAGCTGAAAGAATGGATGAGAGTGAGAGATGGATGAAGTGATAGAAAAATGGAGAATCAGGAGGTGGAAGGAGAAAGGGAGGGAGGGAGGGAGAGGAAGAGAGAAAGTGGACCTGGTAGACTACTTTCCATGACCCAGATCCGACACGACAGCACAACAGCCTAAGGGCAAGACGTGAATTACCACGGCTTAAAAATATCAAAGGGAATTGGTTGATTCATTGATACTGTCTCCGTCCCTACCTGAATTCCTCCTCTGTATTCTCTGGTCTCTGCATATTCTCTCTCAGCACACATTTGTATGCCAGCACCTGTTAGCTTGTGTGGATTATGCATGCAGTGAGTGGCGTGCTGTGTGTGTCTCTGTGTGTGTGTGTGTGTGTGTGTGTGTGTGTGTGTGTGTGTGTGTGTGTGTGTGTGTGTGTGTGTGTGTGTGCGTGAGACCTTTTCATGATTTATGAGGCTTTCCCGTTGATCACTAGATTTGGGGGTGAGAGAAAACAAGTGTATGCCAAAGTGTTGCAAGTGAAATGTTGTTGTATGTCTTGTCTCCCTCCCTCTCTCTCTCTCTGGCCCTCTCTCTCTCTCTCTTTCTCTCCCTCTCCCTCTGTGCATAGAGGGAGCAATCCATTCTTTCTCAGGGAATCATTTAATTATAGAATATATGAATATGCTTCTATCCATCAATTGCTTCAAGTGATTCTTTATGACACTAAGCCCAGCTCTCTCCTGTGGCCATTTAAACTATGTATAACAGCAATAAATAAGTTAAATTGGGTCGAATTCCTTGAGATTTGATGACATGTTCGAGAACCACTAACTGTTTTGACAGGACACGGTGGTTTCTGCGGCCGTGCAGCGAAAACTCATATTCTTTTTTTCCCTCTAACCAATGTTATTTTGGACCTCGAAGGAGGCCAACAGTTTTCCCTCCTATCTCTCGACTACAAGAACACATGGCATTCTCGAAAGGCGCTTACTACAGGAATTTCAAGCGACCATCGTAAAAAGAAATATGTGTTTAATAGGCGGCAGCAAACACACTGCTGCCCACACATGGTATGTTCGAAAACATCAGAGACGTTTTCATACAGAAATCACAGCTGACACAAAAGTAAAGCATCATTTGTTTACATTCTTGTTCCACTCGATGTTAGCAATTAGTCTGTTTATTTCCACAGTGTTTTGTTCAAAACGATTTCCTCTAGTTTCACCTTTTCATCTTTTTTTTTTTTTTTTTTTTTTGGTTTTGCTTAAAGAGGTTTTTCTGCAGCTGTGACTCGCTGGAGCTGGTCGATTAGAATGCCACGCACGGCAGAGGCAGATCGAAAAAAAAAAACCAAGACGCAAGACAGTGGTTGTTGAGCCATTGCATTACTACCTTCAATTGTTCCAGAGTTGCGGCTTAATTATGTTGACGGTTCACCCCTGTTTCTCAGGCAACATCGACAGAGGCTCGTGGGATTTGGGGCGTTAAGGCCAACATCTCTCTCACAGGCTAGAAAAACAACAGCATCACACTTGTCAAGAGCCAAAGGCATTACAGTTTAACACAATTAATCAAATCAAATAAAAATATGGGGGAGTCTCTGACTCATACAGGCTTAGTCTGTCAAAAAGTTGCATGTTACTGCCAAATAAAAAGTCTTCTGTGTAGTGTGTGTGTGTAGTGTGTGTGTGTGTGTGTGTGTGTGTGTGTGTGTGTGTGTGTGTGTGTGTGTGTGTGTGTGTGTGTGTGGTTTATGTCCCATATTCACACCAGCTATTGATTGAAGTAATAGTATGAAATCATACACCATACATCATTCATACAACATTGAAGACATAACCATAGACATAACAGACCTAAAACATGTCTAAATTAGCTAATAATAAACAGCTCCTCTGAAACTGGTCCAACAATAGGAACTGTCTGAGGAGCTTGTGACTCCAAATATCTAATAAGTATTTTGATAAAGCAATCCTTCAGAGAGAGAGAGAGAGAGAGAGAGAGAGAGAGAGAGAGAGAGAGAGAGAGAGAGCGAGAGAATGACCTCACTGCATGTACAAGAGAGAGAGAGAGGGAGAGGGGGGGGGGGCAAAAGGGAATTAAGACAATGAGATAAATATATATATGGCCTCTCTCCATCAAAATAAGAGAGGGGAATGAAGAATAAAATGAGAATGTGTCCAGAAGAACAGCCATTTTGTCTTTTTGTTTGTTTATTCGCTTGTTTGTTTCTTCGTTCGTTTTATTTGGTAGGTCTGTATAGAGAAAGCCCAAAAGGGCTTTGGGGGGTCCTGCACAGGGGAGCCTGGCTGTAGTGTTGAAGAGAAGACAAGGGCTTTCTAACAAATACCTTTTCTATTGCTCCAGAGCAGAGCAGTGTAGTGCTTGGCTCTTACGCGAATGACCTCGGGGCAGTGGGATTGTAGGGATGCGATTTCAACTCCTTTCGGGTAAACATGGCTCACTTTGACTGCCAGCATTCTGAATCCGTGCAAGCTGGTTAGAATATGTGCAAGCTGAGTGTGTGTGTGTGTGTGTGTGTGTGTGTGTGTGTGTGTGTGTGTGTGTGTGTGTGTGAGAGAGAGAGAGAGCAAGCACTGAAGTATTCATGTGATGTGTGTGTGTGTGTGTGTGTGTGAGTGTGTGTGTGAGCAAGCAACTGAAGTATTCATGTGATGTGTGTGTGTGTGTGTGTGTGTGTGTGTGTGTGTGTGTGTGTGTGTGTTTGTATGTGCGGCCGCAGAGACACCTGCAATAGAAATACTGTCCTCTTCACCCTTCCTCTGGCTCCATGTTCTAGAGCTGTGTATGTATATCTGAAAAGGCAAGGAGAGGCTCTGGAGAGGGTAGAAAAACCGTTCCCTAAGACCAGTGTGGTCCCTCCGGTTCCACGTTCTCTCTCCTTGTCCGTGGGAAACCAGATAATCCCCATCTGCCTCTTGTCTGTAAAATCAGGGTCCAACTGCTTGTTTTGGCCCCCCTGCTCAGTCTCGCAAGAGGCCAGTCAGAGCAGCGCTTCCAAGTTTGCTTAGCGTTGAGTCATAGAGTCGTATCAGTGCTTGGGAATTGACACCATTATGGAAGTTGTTGGTCCCATGCTGGTTATAGTCTGGAAATGTTACTACAGTTTAAATGGGTTAAGGAAAGATTCAAGATCATAGTAATGTGGGGTAAAATGGTAATAAAGGATCAGTTACTATGTTATATCAGTTACTATGTTACCATGTTATTAGCATTTAATAATGTGTCTTAGCCAATAAGCAGGATTAGAGCCTGTCATGCTTTATGGTATGTCTGTTTTCTGTAAATGTGTTCATCTGTCACTTGTTTTGTTTCAATTTTACGGCAGCCGTGGTCTACTAGTTACAGCCTCAGATTTTTGACCAAAGAGTGGTGGTTAGATGCCTAACCAGTAGTTGAAAATGTGGGTGGAGAAGTGGTTAATCAGGTGGTTAATCAAGTGGTTCATCATCACTCTGCCATGCCCCAGCTGCGGTGAAATTAATCAAGGTACCAAAACCATCACTGCTCCCTGGGTGCCAGTTGGTGTGTGACATTAATTCACGGATGGAATCAATTCAGAGACCGAATTTCCCTAACAGGATCAAAATAGTACAAAATTATTACAATAGTACTTTTAGTACTGTATAAACTTATCGTTCAGGTAATCAAGCACTTCTCAATTTCACCATATCTTACCTTTTCCATATTCACAGATAAAGCACAAATAAAATAAGAATCAATTATGTATTTTATATGTAGTTTAATGCCTTGTCATGAGCTTATATTGTAAAAAAAAAGAACAGCTTTTCAGAGGTGCTGATCTTATTAGTTAAAGCTTGCAAGTTCCATTGCACAGTATGTGACAGGAACGTGGGAAAGTTGGCTGAGAAAGGTTGTTACTGGCGTCCTCGTCTGCGTCCTTTTTAACAAGTCCAGAATGTTCCAGCTAAGAACAACCAGCACCACTCATTCCAACCAAGCTGGAACCAGTTGCAGGACTAGTATAGCCATGTACTGTGTAGGGCGTCAAGCTGGCAGGGTTCCTGGTGATAAATCTCTTGTTTTCAAAACTCTCTGCTTGGCTTTAAAAAAATACTGCCTGAATCAGCTGTGTTTACCAGAATAGTGTGTGTAATCACTAATACACAAGCTAGACAGACAGACAGAGAGAAAAACCAAACCTGTCTGGAGCTACAGGAAAAGGCTGGAACTCCAGTCCTCCTCCCACATGAAGCTGTCAGACGACTTGACCGCTTGTTTCCTAAATTGTCCACTCCTTTAGGCCTCCACCCTCTTCTCCGCCTAGACCTGGACCGCTGGATTGATACCCAGCTGCCTGCCTCACTCCCTGTTGGTGTGTGTGTGTGTGTGTGTGTGTGTGTGCTTGCCTCAGTCTGTATGTTTATGTGTGTGTGTGTGTGTGTGTGTGTGTGTGCACTTGTGTATGTGCTTGCCTCAGTCTGTATGTTTATGTGTGTGTTTGTGTGTGTGCTTTCTTCAGTCTCTTTGTGTGTGTGTGTGTGTATGAGTGTGTATGCCTGCCATGTGTGTGTACGCCTGCCTAACTCCCTGTGTGTGTATGTTTGTGTGCTTGCCTCCTTCTTTCTACTGTATATGTGATTGTGCCTGCCTAACTCCCTGTGTGTGTGTGTGTGTGTGTGTGTGTGTGAGGGAGGGAGTCATTGCTGGTTCTCTGTGATCCGTGGCCTCTGGATTGGCCGGTTCTGCTGGGCTTGGTACTTCTCTCACAGGGGAGCTTGTGCCCTCTGGCTGACGGCCCCTTTGGCGGTTCACGTGTGTTCTTCTGCGGAACGATAAGACTCTCTCTATCCCTCTCTCTCTCTCTTTCTCTGCTCCTTTACCCTCCTTTTTCTCCCACTATTAATATGTTATTTTGTTTCTTTCTCTTCCATTCACTTCCTCGCTGTTCTTCTTTTCTTTTACACTACCTTTCATTCTTTTGTTTATGATCTCTGTTTCTTTCTTTCTTTTCTCTTCTCTCTCTCTCTCTCTCTCTCTCTCTCTCTCTCTCTCTCTCTCTCTCTCTCTCTCTCTCTCTCTCTCTCCTGTCCTCTGCCCCGTACTGAAAAGCCATCATGTGAGAGTGGGCTTTGGCTCTCTGCTTGCCTGACTTCCCCTCTCAGACCCAGTAAGACTGCAGGCCAAGGCCAAAGCCAAGAGCTCCAGTGGAGTAGTGGCATGAGGGAATAGATTACGTGGTGCTGCTGGTGGTTACACACACACACACACACACACACACACACACACACACACACACACACACACACACACACACACACACACACACACACACACACACACTCTTCCAAAAGGACACTGCTAGGGCAGTTATGCATGATTATGTGGGTGTATTTCTGTGTATGGGTGTGTGTGTGTGTGTGTGTCCCTGTGTGTGTTGTGTATGAGTGTGTTTCTGTGTGGGTTTGTGTGTTTGTGTTTGTGTGTGTGTGTGTGTGTGAGAGAGAGAGAGAGAGAGAGAGAGAGAGAGAGAGAGAGAGAGAGAAAGAGAGAGAGGTGGGATGGATGGTAGGGTGTCTCTGTGAGTGTTTTTGAGGCTGCGTGTGCGTGTGTGTTCCTTTGCATGGTGTTTATGTCTGTTCCTTTTGTGTGCCAGTGATCACATCTGTGTGTTTGTACCTTTCTGTTTATGTCTTGTTTCTATTTGTTTGTGTGTGTGTGTGTGTGTGTGTGTGTGTGTGTGTGTGTGTGTGTGTGTGTGTGTGTGTATGTGTGAAAGAGAGAGAGTGCGTGTGGATGACTGCTTCTCTCCTTGTGTAATCTCCTCTATCCTCTGCCGGCGGTCAGTAGGGCCATATCATGTCAGTCTTTGAGGCCATCTGCTCACATCCCATTGGCTAAAATTATATTTCTCTCTGTCTCTAAATTGCATTTCCTGTCCTTTTTCCTTTGGTGGTCAGGGACACTGTATGGAGGGGGCCCACTTCGGCCGGGCGGGGGCCCAGAGGTGCCCAGGGGCCGCAGGGAGAGGCGGAGTAGCCCTAACAGGGCCGGCGTGGAACACGTGGGAGGAGGAAGTGTGGCCATCGACACCCTGCCTGACAACATGACGCGCGTGGTGGTGAGTAGTGATCGATCGATTGATCAATTAATATATGAGTCAATCAAACAATCCATTAATCAAATGTATTGTTTATAGTGAATGATCATTAAAGTGTTGAAGAGAAGTCAAAAATATGTTTTTAAGACAAGAAGAGAAAATATACAAATATAGTAAAAGAATTGTTTGTTCCTTAGAATTTTTTCAGTTTGCACCAATGTTTTGAGGAACTGAATCCTGTTTTTTTTTTGGTTGTTTTTTTTTAGATATTTTTTGGCCTTTTTGCCTTTAATCGGATAGGAAAGTATAGAGGTGGGCAGGAAACAAGTGGGAAAGAGAGATGGGGTGGGATCGGGAAATTACCTCAGGTCGGACTCGAACCCGGGTCCCTGGAGTAATGGTATGACACTCTAGCCCACTGAGCCACGGCGCCCCCTGAATCCTGGTTGTTAATGGGCAATTGACCTTTCACCAGGAGCAATCTAGACACGCCCCGGGTAGAAGTCGGTCCGACATTTGTGTGCATTCTACAGCAACCATTTGTGTGCATTCTACAGCATCAATCAAGCATAGGCCTGTTGCATGAGCCTGCCAATTGCAACTAGACAGCGAGTGGAACCAAAAAATTTGGAACAACATAGAATGAACATGAAGGCAAATACTAACGAGCAGTTTATATTGAGTCAATGGCACCATAATGAACTGAAATCAAAAGTAAAATTAGTGGTACCGTTCCAATGTAAACTCAGTGTAAACCGCTAGTTTAAGCTCAGTCTATGTTGTTCCAAATTCTTTCGTTCCGCTCACCAACTAGTCCAGCTGGCACACTCGTGCAACGTGCTATGCTTGAAGGGTGCTTTAAGGTAAATAAAGCTAAAATAGTTGTATAGAGCCTGCTATTAGAGCTTATCATGAAGTGCTTTACACAAGAGCAGGTCAAAGTTTGAAATACAACATCCTACATTTCCTCCGGGAATAAAAAGATAATAATCTATCTATCTCTGCACTTAGTGAAAAAGTGCAAAGCACATACCAGGTTACCCAAAAGCCTGTCTGAACAGATATGTGTTTCGATGACCTTTAATGAAATCATCCGAGTCAGCTAAACTTGAGAGGTGCGGGCAGGACATTCCTCCATATCTCAGGTCCTCTATAGTGAATAGCTTGGCTCAGCATGGGTCTTTGGGCAAAGTGTATGAGAGGCTGACACTAAAAGTATTTCACCCGGGGCAGCAAGATGATGAGTATGAATGTTGTGGTGGATCAGCACCATATTGTATGCAGAAGCCTGACCTTACACTGCTCTGTGGTAGGAAGTAGGCTAGGGGTGATAAAGACTGAGATAATGAGATAATACGACCCTTTTGATGCTATTTTTATGTGTTACATTATGAGGTTAAATGGTACTGACACAGAGTAATTATCTGATAATCTGATCAGATTACTTAAAGCAATATACCGGAGTAAGTTTAAGCATAGCCCTGCTGCACGATAGCCTGGCGATGCCATCCTACGTACCTCCGCTAAACATTTTATCTCCACACGTAGTCTGGAATAAACCCCCCTTCCCGCCTTTCTCTCGGTTACTCTACGGTTTAGCCAATCAGCACACAGTTTAGAGCGATGTCTCAAAATTTTGTAGTCCACAGGATAGGGACGCATTTGTTATTCTTTCCCCCACTTTCTTATTACATTCACAAAATTGGTACATGACATTAGCATCCATGATCTTGAGGATTTATTACCACTACGATGTCAAAATAGATCAGAACTTGCGATAATACTGTTAATACTGAAAGCGAAAGTTGTAGGCGTGAGAGCCAGGCGAGCGAATACGTCATATCCAAACGGAAACCTATTTCAATTGCACTGGGCCAGACTGTATGACATAGTCAACAGTCGCTTTCGCCCAGGCTAGCTGCATGAGCCTTCTAACAGCAATCTATTTTGCATGAAATGAAAGATTTTCGAACAGCACAGACCTAACACGAACGCGAAACACTTTACATTGAGTCAATGTAACCTCAGATCTTACTTTCGGTTTCCAACAGTCAGGTCCCATTGATTCAGTGTAAAGTGCCTGTTCGCTTCTGCGTTCACGTTCGGTCTGTGCTGTACCAAATTATTTTGTTCCACTCGCTAACTAGCGTATTTAGCAAGCTCTTTCAACAGGGCTATGTTTGAATTCACTCCGGTACTCTCCTTTAAAGATAGGTTTTGAAACCATCAGAAGAGTAGATTAAAATGGTGTGAGAACATTTCCTATGAATCCAGTACTCCAACATCCAGTATCATTGGGATCATAGAAAGTGTTGTCAATGCTGTTTCTAAACCCCAGACTAAATCTGATAATAGATGTTGTGACCCTCCATGGATGATTTAGTGAGATGCAGGGATGAAAAGAGATGATAAGAGGAAGAAATATGAGGGAGATGGAAAAAAAATGAAGAAATGTAAAGAGGAAGAGAGAGTGAGAGCAAAATACGTACATGTGGTTTAATGTCACCATGCAGTCAAATGAAGAGTACACAGAGACACAGATAACAGACAGATAATTAAAGAACTGAAACCTGAAGAATCTGAAGAAAAGCAGAAGCATAATAGTAGAGAAGAGAAGAGGAAGAAAAGAGAAAAAGAAGAGAAAGAGAAGGAAGCAAGCAGGGAGAGCCCACATAGAGAGGGCTAGGCTTCTGTCTCATACAAGACTATGGTCATAGAAAATATATGTTATATTTATGACAACAGCATGGCTGAAATGCCCATTTGTGCTATAAATATATCTTTCATACTTTTACTTGTATATGCATATTTATATGCAATTTACATAATATTGACTTATATTATTTTTTTTATGGGTGAAAGAGGACTGAAAGAGGCAGTGTGCAGTGTGTGAATCAGATCCTCTCCCACACCCTTGCCCGCTCTGGTGCTTTTGTGTGGTTACTGAGCTGCTAAAGCCTCTGCCTCCCATTACCCATCCCACTGTAGTGACTGACACCACCACACCACCAACCTGATTTCCAGTGAATAGAATTCACACACACACACACACACACACACACACACACACACACACACACACACACACACACACACACACACACACACACACACACACACAGCATTAGACATTTAGCATTTAGTAAGGAGAGATACTGTAGCATACAAGCTTCTGTGCTCTATGGCTGGAATTCTCCCAAGTGCTCCAAGTCCAACTGTCATAGCTCCATGTTTGTACTGTATGTGTTTCAGCTTGCACAAGTCCTTTTTGGGCTTAAGCAGCTGGGAGAATAAAGACCTAAGTGAATACTCACAATGTGAGTGATACAAAGTGATACAAACTGACCAATGAACACAGATAATTAAGGCCAACTTTTTTTTTTTGAGTGGGGATGGGGGGTTGGGGGGGTGCACTGTACAACTGAGAAAGACAGCTATATTTTTCCTACTATTTACATTTTATTCACATTGGCCATTGTAATTGCCCCACGAGGCAAAGTGCAACATATGTAAAACTTGAATTTGTAATATAACTCATAGGCTACTTTGTTGTGCCTTTACAGGGCAATTGCATACTTTAGGCTATATTTGTTTATTCAAATGAAAAGAAAATAGAAAGTGTGGCTATAAATATGCAACAAATATGAGAACTATCTTGTGTGGGCATGACGAGGCTTGACAGATAAGTCCAGAAGAGGGTTGAGCATCCTTGCAAACATGTCGGGAACGTGCACTGTTGTCAGTACCAGTAGAGATCATCGTCACAGATCTCGGAGACGGCAACAGATGGTGTTTAGTGACCCAAAACGAAAACAGCCCAACGCACAGCAAGGCAGCTGTGTTTTTAGTAGATAATTAGGATGCAGAGAAAGCCCTATTAGCAAAGCATACTGTGTAATCTGTGCAAAAGTCTGTGTACTGTAGAGCATAGAAGCACAGAGCACATTTGCTGAAATAAAAGAGTTGATCCTTCTAATGACTTATTTTCATACGCATATTTCATATTTTCATTTTGAACTGTTATATTTATCCAGTTATATTATTTGGCAGAACGATAATGACAGTGATTGTGGATGGGTTCAAGATTTCAAAAGTGCTGTCCCAGCCAATTTGGCAAATTGTGTTTGTATTCTTTAGCATTGGCTGTAAGGCTTTGTCAAAATGAGTAGGCTAACAGAACAAAGAGAAAGCCATGGCCAAGTTAAGGCCAGCAAGTGGAAATAGCTGGACTGGGCCTGTCAGAAGTGTCTGAGATATGAAACAGAACCAGAACCATGTTGGGGTTCCAGAACTTTTTTCAGAGGAATGCTCTCGAAGCATTTTGTAGTTTACAAAATTCCATATATTTAGAACTAATGCTGAATTCCAGGAACTCGGATTAGATTCCGGAAGAATCTTTACATGTCCTCTATCTATCTATCATGCCTTGGTGAGCTGTGCCGATATCCATCCAGCCTCCTTAATTCAGCCAATCTTTTATCCTGCACTGGACTCCAGCACTGTAGCCGAGGTCTCAGTGGTTAATTCAATTTCACCGACAGACACAGCTCCTTTGGGTGCACTTTATCATTGTCATATATAGTCGTCCGCCAGATCAGTTAATGACTTGGAACAGGTTATCCGGAGGACAGCAATGTAACATGTAATTGTGTCCTGCATACAAAATACCCTCCTTGGGGTTGGGGCTTGTTGTTATTGTCATCATTTCTACATCTCATCCAGAACAGAGTGCTTGTACATACGTGATGTGCTTCACTCTTTTATTGTGCACACTATTGTTGTTGTGCACTTAAGTTACACTGATTTTCATGTATACTGTCGCAAATTGAACAGCCATTATACACAAATACAAAAGCTTTCCTTTTTTGCTGTAGGGACTGGGAGTTGTGCATTAGCTTCTGGTAGTGATTCCTTGATCCTTTCACTCTCTCTCTCTCTCTCTCTCTCTCTCTCTCTCTCTCTCTCTCTCTCTCCCTCATTGCTGCAGTGGGCTCTGCAAAAAAGAACTACTTTCATCTGTCACAGTAGAATAAAGTACTTTGTCACAATCACAAGAGTTGCATTGAGATGTCACATGCTATATATCTGCACCCCTCTACCGTCTCGCAGATGCCCCCGGATTGGGTCCGGCTCACCTCAGGGCCAGATGCGGCCTGGAGTCGTCAGCCATTTGAGCCCGGCATGAAAGCCGGGGCTTGGCACCCTACAGTAGGCTTGGCGACAGTGGTGAGGCCATTGCAAAAAAAAAAAAAAGAAGAGTTTGTGCTTTTGTTGTGGTGGAGGGGGGAAGAAGAAAGGAAAACTTTTTTTTTTTTTTTTGTGGTGGTGGAGGGGGTTGAAGATGAGGATGGGTGCTGTGTGTGTGTGTGTGTGTGTGTGTGTGTGTGTGTGTGTGTGTGTGTGTGTGTGTGTGTGTGTGTGTGTGTGTTGGTGGGTAGGGTGCGTCTTCTGCTTTGACTGGTGCTTGACATTGTTGAAGTTGGGATCATTACAGAAACACGGTTGATCTGTCTGCTTGGGCATGTACACACACACACACACACACACACACACACACTCATACACACATTTTAAGTGTGTTTGAGTCTGTGTGTGGATGAGAGAGTGTGTGGAAGAGAGTGTAAGTACGGTTCAATGATTGAGTGTGTTTGTATCTGAATGTGTAGCCTACAAATTCCATATAAGTGTTTGTTTTTGTGTGCGTGCGTGTGTGTGTGTGCCTGTGTGTGTGTGTGTGTGTGTGTGTGTGTGTGTGTGTGTGTGTGTGTTTGTTTTGACACTCAAACTCTGTGGTATTCAGACAGCTTGTTGTCTCATGCCCCTAATAGGGACATTTCATATTATTTATTTATTTAATTTTAAAGCAGCTCTCATTTGTCAGCAGGAAAAGTTCAGAACTCAGAGCCAGAGGGCTAAAGGCAGGAAGAATGTCCACACATGCACACACACACACACACACACACACACACACACACACACACACACACACACACACACACACACACATACTTGCAAACAACCTTACTCTTTTACATACACTCCCCCTCATATATACAAACACTTACAGTACACACACACACACACACACACACACACACACACACACACACACAAAGTGCTTGCTAACGTGTGGCTTTCCTGAGTTTTCCAGTCAGTGTGTGGGGTGTTTTCAGTTAGAGCAGATGACTGCTGTTTGCAGAGGAGGCACCAGATGAGAGGGCTAAAGGGCCCAGGGGCTGCAGCGGCAGCAGCACGGCATCTCACAGGGGTTCACAGAGAAGGGAGAACAGAACAGAAGCCTCTGAAAAATGAGCCTGGGAGTGGGGCAGAGAGGTACTGTACTGTACAGAGTAGACAGACCTTTCTGGAGAACCAGTGTGTGGGAGTGAAACAGACCTCTCTGGAGAAACCCTGGGGAGTGGGGTAAGGAAGCTTCTGGAACATTCCTGTGACTGGGGTAGATTAACAGAAGGTTCTGGAATCCTCCAGGGAGTTCTAGAGAACCCCTTTGAATGGAGAAGATGCACAGAAAGTTATGAAGATTCTGGAAAAGACCTTTGAATGGATACAAGGATTTTTTATTTGTCACATGCATATGATTACTTGTGTAAAAGTGCAGTGAAATTTGTGTCTGCTGTCAGCCTATTTGTGCCAAGTACAGAAGTGCAGTTGGAAAGTGGCCAGATATGAGGTAGGGCAGGGGGGCAGGGGGGTACACCAACAACCCAAGAGCGACAGGGGCAAGGAAAAACTCCTTTACCTAAGGCTAGGGCTACACCGGATTCGTTAAGTTAAGTGTTAAGTCAAGTTCCATCAAAAATACATTGAAATTAATGGTGAATAGAATTTAGAATGTTGACTGTTATGCCGCATCTGGTGTAGCCACTTCCATTGTTTACAATGGAAGCTAATTGTTACGACAGATAGCCTAAGTCTTGACTTAACGCATCCAGTGTAGCCCTAGGGTAAGGAAGAAACCTTGGGCAGATCCATGCTTCGAATGGGGTAGATGCACAGAGGGTTCTGGAATACTGCAGAGTGAAGGAGATTAACTGTTATTGAAAAACAAGAATGACTATAAGGATAAAACTCCCAACACATCTGACCCAAGTTTGGGTTCCTTACCAGACTTCAAAGACGTACATACATCATATAGACCTGTATCATTCTCTGTAACCTTTTATTCCTGTCTTCTTCAGAGATGGAGTGATTAATAGGGAGACCTTCTGGAGACTGAAAAAATGATAGAGAGAGAAAGAATGAAAGAGAGAGAGAGAGAGAGAGAGAGAGAGAGAGAGAGAGAGAGAGAGAGAGAGAGAGAGAAGAAGAACTCCAGGATACTGTCTGAGGACCTTCTGAAGAAAGAGAGATGGAGAGGATGAGTGAGGGAGCTAGAAAGACGTAAAGTAGAGAGAGAGAGAGAGAGAGAGAGAGAGGGAGTCAAAGAGAAGGAGAACTTCTGTAGGCCTGCTGACAAAAGGAGAGAGAGAGAGCACACACCCAGAGAGAGAGAGAGAGAGAGAGAGAGAGAGAGAGAGAGAGAGAGAGAGAGAGAGAGAGAGACACACACCCAGAGAGAGAAGGGAGGGATGAAGAAAGTGAAGAGAATAAAAAGAAGAGACCTCCCACAGAGAGGAAGAGACTTAACCATAGCAAGACATAACAACATACAAATGATTTTTTTATTAGCAGTAATATTATTGTTATGAGCAAATGTATTTAAAATGATTTCCGTATGCATTTGGTCAGTTATGTCATGTCAGTAAAGTATTTGAAAGAAAGAAAGAAAGAAAGAAAGAAAGAAAGACCTTCAGGGGAGACAGGCAAGTGGAAAGGAAGTTTATAAACCACATTTCCACACAGGAAATTTGAAGCTAATTCTGGATACTATGTATATATGCATACTGTATGTAGGCTGCTATATGCTATGCATATGTCAATGTATGTATTGTAGGCTATATGCACAGTAGACATAAGGGTAAAACCTTTGTCCACACATATCCTGTTTCTCAAGCAACCAAAGAGGAATCATTGCCATCAAATGACTTGTGATATTCTCCCCCTCCAAATCCCCCTGCACAAATTCAAAACAGATTGTCCTCTGCTTCTGCCAACATGCACTGTTTGTTTTAAGTGTGTTTGTGTGTGTGTGTGTGTGTGTGTGTGTGTGTGTGTGTGTGTGTGCATTTTAGAGGACCTGTAATGGAATTTTTGAGATTGAGTTCATTCACAGTGTATTCATATCCGGAGAAGTGTGTGTGTGCGTGCGTGCATGTGTGTGTGTGTGTTTATTACCGTGTGGTGGGCAAGTGTGTTTGTATTTGTTTACATGGGAATATCTGAGCACACACATATGTGTGTGTGAGAGAGAGTGTTTGTATACACGAGTGTGTGCATGCGTGTGAGTGTGTTTGTGTTTTTATGTGTGGGTGTGTGTGTGTGTGTATGTGTGCTTGGATGCGTGTGTGTGTGTGTGTGTGTGTGTGTGTGTGTGTGTGTGTGTGTGTGTGTGTGTGTGTGTGTGTGTGTGTGTGTGTGTGTGTGTGTGTGTGTGTGTGTGTGTGTGTGTGTGTGTGTGTGTGTTTTACATTCATACATACTGTACATGTGGGCTGAGTTTGCACCCCTTTGGCAGTGTGAGTGTGTTGAGTACACATTTATGTGCACTCTGCCAAAAGTTGATTAAGAGTCTTTCCTCTATATCCCTGACCCCACTCTCCATACATTTACCACTGGGTCACTTCCCCTCAGCCCCTCCATTACACACACACACACACACACACACACACACACACACACACACACACACACACACACACACTCACACTCACTATGCACACACACATACACACACACATACACACAAGCACATATGTGCACACACAGACACACTCACACACTGTTATACGTGCACACATAAACACGCACACACAAAGACACATACACGCAAAGTCACACACTCACATATGCACACACACACACACAGAAAAACACTCACACACACACACACACACACACACACACACACACACACACACATACGCACACAGACACACACACACACACTCACATATGCGCACACACAGACACACACACACACACACACACACACACTCACTCACATACACACAAGCACATACTGTATGTGCACACACAGACACACTCACACACCGTTATGCATGCACACATAAACACACACACACACACATACACAAAGACATATACACACAAAGTCACACACTCTTATATGCACACACACACACACAGAAAAACACTCACACACTAACACACACTCACACACACACTAACACATACACACACATACACATATACATACACCACCATTCCCCACTCTATCTTCCATGACCCCTCTACCGTATAGTGCTCTGGGCTCGTTCATCATCCTCCTGGATGGGGCTCCTCTCCAAAGACTGGCTACATTTCCCCTGCCCTTCTGGCCTCAGTGTCAACATCTCCAAACTTTCCCCCAAACAGATGGGTCTGAGGCAGATGCATGACTAACCTCTCCCAGGGAATGTAGTGTAGGATGTATTGTGTGTGTGTGTGTGTGTGTGTGTGTGTGTGTGTGTGTGTGTGTGTGTGTGTGTGTGTGTGTGTGTGAGAGAGAGAGGGACAGAGCGAGCTTAAGGGTGTGTGTATGGCGGGGGCGAGGTAGCCGAGATGTTGTTTAGAACCCATGTTCATACCACTGACTTGGGTGGGGCAGGGCTTGTTTAGCCAAAGTGTAACCCATTCCGGCCAAAGCTGTGGTCATCACTAGTTCTAGTGTATGGTACAGTGTTCAGGCCATGGTAATAGCTGCATCTCTTAGCCCGTATTATCGCATACATGTTGTGTGTAAGGTTTTTTGTAACTGTAACTTCAATTGGGCCTTTTTTGGACTATTTATCGTGTTTTTGATGTGTGTGTGTGTGGGTGGTGGGGGGGGGGGGGGTTCATCTAGTTGTCTGTAGGTCTATCTGACTTTCTGTAAACAGGACAATGTTTAAAAACTGTGGGCCAGACTGTGATGTGCCTTGGTGGAAACATACAAGGAAGGACCTCCACAAAGTTTTTGAACGGATCTGACCGGAGGAGCCACTTGCATTTCATGGTTGGGTTTAGTTATTTTAGTTTAGTTCAGTGTGGCTTTTATGGAGGACAACTAGGATTCCTGAGAGCATTGCTAGTTTTCATAACGTTAATAAATCAGATAGCCATAGATTGTGTACCAAAACCAAGGTCACTTTGCAGGAACTGTATCGTAGCCTATCATCCACAATCCCAGGTTTGAGCTGTGTCCTGTGTTCTTGGATAACAAATCAAGCAGAAAATAAATCTTCATGAAATCATTTACAGGTCTTTTCACATGCTTTCCAAACAAAGACATCTTCACTTACTGTATATGCTTTTGTTTCTGCAAGTCTACAATACCGTTTTGATTCGCCTGCTACACCCACTCACATACCAGCCCATAAAATGAATTAAAACCCACCCATTTCAGCAACTATGGTACGACCCGTTGCACAACTCTGATGATGGTTTCCTATTCATACCAAAATTCTACCCATGGTGCAACACTTGTTGGATCATCACTAAATAAGTGGGTTAAGTACAGGCTGTGGCGTAACTGGGTGTAACCTTCCAATCGGATTTGGGTCCTTGTGTCCATGGGGACCAAGGTCTGTGTCCAAGATGAGTCATTTCCCGAATTTATCCCATCTTTCTCTCACTCTCTCTCTATCCATCTCTCTTCTCAACTCTCTCTATCCATCTCTCTCCTCAACTCTCTCTCCCTCCATTTTTCTTTCGCTTTATGCCACTCAATAATCTTCCACTGGAGTAAAGTTCAATTCAGTTCAAAAAGGTTTATCAGCATGTACTGTACGATTCATTCAATGATAGATTGTAGATAGAAATAGAAAATAATCATGCACACACACACACACACACACACACACACACACACACACACACACACACACACACACACACACACACAGAAACACACACACACACACTAACTTGCTGCTACTCTTTGCTGTTCATTCTAAATGAATGCAAGAAAAAGAAAAGCCTATAATAAAACAAGGCTGAGCCAAGTAAGCTGACCTTTTCACCATATTAAAAAACAACACGGGTCTAAGCCTGGTATGAAAGGGGTCTAATACGAGTCAGGGAGTGGAACCTGGGAGTGGAGCCTCACCCAGTCCATGCTGAGATGAAGAGGATCTGGGCTTGGGCTTAGCATAGCCCTGCTAGCACCAATAGGAGCACAGCCGCATTGTAGATCAACATTGTACTGTATTTCACTGCCGAGCTGTGCTGCTGGGTACTCTCTGGGCAGGTCTCGATATCCCCAAATAGATTTTCAAGCAACCAATCATCAAACAGAAATTGAAGACGGGATCAATAGGGTTTAAATTCAAGCAAAGTGCTCTCCAACACATCGGCAAAGAAAATATACTGAATGCCTATTGAGAGAATCCAGAGTCTTTGCCCAAAGCGTAGCTTCCAACATTCTATTCCATTGTTTTCAATGCAACCCCGCACACCAGCGTCGAACCCTTCCGCCGTCGATTGTGAATTACGATTGAAGTCTATTTTGTCGGAGCCGTCCATTGACATCCATTGTTATTTCTCATGCTACGGGGCTAGGTTCGTTGCGAAATTGTCGGATTTGAAAGTGCTCCGCAATGCTGTCGGAGCTGGTGTGCG
>JAODXP020000032.1:14260956-14290956 GCA_027497455.2 Sardinella longiceps | reverse complement strand
TCACATAATTAAAGGAGCTTGTTACTGTGATGTATGAGCATCAGTCTGCATCATTCATTCTTTGAACAAAACCCTCCTCTCATGCTATTGCACCTCAGAATTTTATATATTTTTAAACACTGCATATTGTTATTTGCAGTCACACTGCTATGTTTTATTGAAGCTGTTGCTGCTATGTTTTATTGAAACTCAATCTGGGTTTGTATATCAGGTTTTTCAATTTTGCGCTGCATTTGTTTTTAGGACCTGTGTTTCATCCAAATAAATCCTAAAAAACAACACCCCTCAGCCACAAGGAATAGGTCATATCCTTTCTCTTTTATTTCTCCCCCCCCCCCTTTTTTTGGCTTTGAGGAAGACGTTTTAATCTGCCGTAATCTTGCCGGACTCTGGTTAGCTGTCTCTTGTCTTAAATTAGCTCTGAGATATATTGGACGTTAATGAGAAGGAAGAACCTCGGTTAATGAAAAATTCATTTTCTCCTTTCCGGTGCTGATGGGAAAATGTCTGGGCTTTCAGGAGAGTGGCCCGCCCGGGGTCCTTGGTGCTGCTGTTGCCGTAACCCGATTGGCCGATTGGCCCCGTCCAACTAATGAGTGTCTTAAATCATTAGGAGGAGATGGAGCTTGTGTGGTTCAGTGGCGGATTAATCTGGGGCTGGAGCTGAGGTGGGGAGGCAGTGAGGCCACGGCATTTGATCAGGGTCCAGCTGAAGACTGTTATCCCATGTTCCACACTAGGAGCTATTATTTATAATGAATATTTCCCATATGTAACCTACAGTAGTACAGGGGTCTTCAGCTTCAGCTCTTAAAATGGAGATTTTTTTTATTCATTCAGCTTTTGTTTTAGTTCAACATAAAGTGACCAGACCACTGAGACATTTCCCTGTTCCCATTGTCCTTGGGGACCAGGGATATCCTATTTCTACAGCCAATATCATTAAAATAAGTAATCATTTTAGCTTCAAAAACTGGGACAAAGTGGATTTTCTGGTATTTTATTGTAGACAGAAAAGGGGACTGTCATCTGAAACCAGGGTTGTATGGTGACCATAGTTTAGCACTAGTCTTAATTCATGAATTGGCCAGACCAGAGATAGATAACCAAGGTGGGAGCTGTGAAACTGTCACTCACTACTCGTTCACACACACACACACACACACACACACACACACACACACACACACACACACACACAGAGAGAGAGAGAGAGACATTCATGCACACACACAGACACACGTGTGCACACAAGAATGCACTTCTGTCTGTATCTCACTCTCTCTCACGCAAGCAGACACATAATACATAGCCACACATACAAACATATGCATCCATCAAACCATTAGGATAGCCTGAGAAAATAATGACCTACTGTTTGTTATGAACTATTATGACTTTTTCCCATATGAAAGATGTCCTAAATGTTTTCATCCAAGTATGTAGGCTAAAGCTTAATCCATGGATGAGAAACATTTTCCCAATAAGTGATAAATAAATACAAAGTCTATCTCTGATTGGCTGTATTCAGCAATCAACATCAAGGGATAACATGCATAACCAGACATAATTGCTGAATGCCGATTGGGTGGATGATCCTTTTCATAAACTGATATTTTATACCACACATGAGTAGGTGGTAAATCCCTTTCGCCTACAGACACACAGATCTTTCTCTTCCTCTTTCTTTCTTTCTTTCTCTCTCTCTCTCTCTCTCTCTCTCTCTCTCTCTCTCTCAAAATCAAATTCAAATGGGGCTTTATTAGCATGACTGCATGTGGATACAGTGTTGCCAAAGCAGTGATAAGACAAATACAATAACATTACATACAAATAACATACAAGTTCCAATACATCAGTAGTAGTACAGAATAGTACAGTAATGTGGTTTGAGAGAGAGAGAGAGAGAGAGAGAGAGAGAGAGAGAGATATCTCTCTCTCTCTCTCTCTCTCTCTCTCTCTCTCTCTCTCTACCTCCCTTTGTCTGTCTTTTTGAGATTGCAGGTTCAAGCCTTGCCTGAATCTTCCTATTGTATACATTCCCAAATCTATGTCCATTCCAGACATTGGCCTTGATCCTTGTGTCATGTGTATCCACATATCTTTTCACATACATATCCCATATATTGGCCTGGGTATTCCTGTCATAAGATAAGATAGTGCTTTATTCATCCCAATTCCCGAAGGAAATTCCCAATTCAAATTCAATTCACTTCAAATTGAAGATATGCATAATCATATCTTTGCACATGAATTGATAGGAGAAATGCACTATGTATTATTCACAGAGCTTCATCCATCACATTTATAAGATGAATTAAATCAAAGATCCATTTTCTAACGTCGTGCCTCACGACTCAGCATGTGGGTTGATGTCATTGCTACGCATATTCTACGACCAGAACATGCATTCAAATTTTCAACTAACAGGACCATGTATAATAAACTATATTATACCATAATGAACACACACTTGCAGGTCACAAGGAATGTCAGCCAGAATGAATACACTCATGCTATCGCCCTCCTTCCCTCCCTCAGTCATGCAGACACGCACACACACACACACACACACACACACACACACACAGACAGACAGAAAGATACACACACACACACACACACACACACACACACACACACACAGAGACACACACAGACAGACAGAAAGACAAACACACACACACACACACACACACACACACACACACACACACACACACACACACACACACACACACACACACAGACTTGCAGACAGAAAAGGTCACAGAGTGTGACAATCCAAACAATCTCTCTGATTCCTTCTGCTGTCACCATGGAGACAGACAGGTTGCAAATAGCACTTTAAAGATGGTGTTTGATCATCCTAGGATTAATTGCAAACAAATACTATAATATGTAATATAATATTTCTAGAAAACAGATACTTTTAGTGCTAGTGCTTCTATTCATGTGTGTATCACTACAGCATAGCCTACTCTTTTTTTGTCATAATAATATAATAATAATTTAAAAATAACAAAACATAATTTGCCATAACCATAACTATAACCAGAAAAAGAAAAGGAGAGAAGTAGAAAAATATAGGAGAATAAAGACATCTGTCACAGATCAATCGAACTCTCTCTCTCTCTCTCTCTCTCTCTCTCTCTCTCTCTCTCTCTCTCTCTCTCTCTCTCTCTCTCACACACACACACACACACACACACACATGAAGTAGTCTGTTTGAGGTGAAAACTGGGACACTTCAGAGCCCTCAGCTCCAGAGTCTCCTCTCCTGGTCCAGACTGCATTCTGACACCACAGATCAGATAAAGACCAGAGAGAGGTGGAGGGAATTGGGGGGGGGGGGTGATGGAAGTAAAGAGATAGGGAGAGAGATGGGGAGAAGGGGTCAAGGAGAAAGAGGGGAAGACAGAGAGAGAGAGAGAGAGAGAGAGAGAGAGAGAGAGAGAGAGAGAGAGAGAGAGAGAGTAAGGGGGAAGGACAGAGAGAGAGACTGAGTTCGATAGAGAGCAAGAGATAGAGAGAGAGAGAGAGAGAGAGAGAGAGAGAGAGAGAGAGAGAGAGAGAGAGAGAGAGAGAGAGAGAGAGAAGGGCTTCTCTGACTGGTCCAGCCATGCAGACACCTGCACTGACCCTGGCCTCCTTCTGTCCTCTACAGCTCACACTTGATCAATGCAGCCCCCAAAGGCTGCTTACCCACCCACCTACTCATTCACACACACACACACACACACACACACACACACACACACACACACACACACACACACACTTGAACACATACAGTACACACACACACATACTAATGTCTGCAGACACATGAAACATAGCCATACACACACACAAAGATGCAATTCATGCATGCACACACACACAAACACACACACACACACACATATACAGTCATAGTTTGATTCAGACACACAGTCCCTCTCTCCATCTTTCTCTCATACACACACACACACACAAAAGCATGCACACACACACTCTTTCTCTTTTTTTTCTCTCACTGATTCATTTACACACACTCTCTCACACACACATGCACACTCTCTCTTTTTCTCTCACTGATTCATTTACACACACGCACACACACACACACACACTCACACACACACATAGAGACAGAGAGGCACACACACACACACACACACACACACACACACACACACACACACACTCCCTACCCTTGTCTGCTATGCAGGCCGAGTGTGTGGTATCTATCTCCACGCGGCAGGCTTGTCACAGTCGTCCTCTAATGAGGACAAAGACCAGAGAGCCAAAGCCCTGGATCAGTGGCTTCTTCGATTTCAACCCGGGGTGTCGGCCCAGGACGGCATCTCAAATGGGACAATCAGAATGCTGTGTCTGATCCACCCTTCAGACGTCTGATAAAGTGGAATGGTGAATTGGAAAAAAAAATGCCCCTGCGCAGGCTGCAAATGGTTTTAAAACGGATCAAATGACAAAAACATGGAGTGGATCGAATACAAAAAAAAAAAACCCTGCTCATCAAATCTCATTCAATCCATTAAAGATAAGATAAATTGGACACATGCACTGTTGGCAGGGGGGACAGAAAACAAATTGCAGGAGATTGAGAGGCGGGTTGAGTTTTTCTGGTGATGATATATCGTTTTTCCCTTTTTTTTTGTTTAACTACCATTTTCAAAAGCAATCTGGCTGTTTTTCTAGTCACAGTGTGTAGGCCATCAGCTGTTGCACACTCAAAACAGTTAACACATGTCTCCGATTGGAAATGTGCCTTCTAAACTCACACATTTGTCAGAAAGATGCTGCCATTTTATGAAACACAGAAGCTGTCACTTTTATCAAGTTAATAAACCACTACACTTGAAAAAAGATTAATAAATGACTTCATTGTTATTATAATGAATTACTAGAGTGCATTTTCAAAATGAATTGCTACACTCCAGTCAAGATAAAAAATGACTCACCATATGGTAGTGCAAAAAAAGATGAAAGACTGTGACTGATATAAAGCCAACTGTCTGACACCACTGATTTGTGTTCCTACTTTTTTTTTTTTTTGTCCTCAGGGTTTATTTTCACTGGAGAGATCACACACCGCATGTTGACAGCCACCCAGTACATCGCTCCACTCATGGCCAACTTTGACCCCAGCTTCTCCAAAAACTCCACTGTCCGCTACATGGACAATGGTGGGTATTCTAGAACAATGGGTAAAGAGATGTACAGCGAGAGTGATAGAGAGACTATTCACCTTATTCCACGCATAAACATGGGGGCTGCCATGACGATTGTCTTCCAACATCCGGTCTGGCAACGCATTGGCTTAGCATTGAGATATTTGATGTTTTAACGGTCTGATATAAGTTGTCTTACTATGAAGTTGTGCTCACTATATCGATCAATAAGGTACTTTGTTGCCAGATAAAAATTATGTTTTCAGCAGTAAAAACTGTGTTTCCATGGCTACAATAAAGAGTTTTGTGATTGTGGTATTTCATGAAAATTACGTGGATGTGAATGAGATGCAACTGGCTAACGGAAGTTCCAAGACAAAAACGACAAAAAGTTGTGGGGCAGAATAAGGTGAATAATCACAACTAGTAGTTTAAGTACTAGTCCAACAAGTCCTTATTTTATGTTTAAAGACATTAAATAGGGACTTGTTTGGTGTTCTTTAGCCATTTGTTTGGTTTGGTAGTCAGGTTTCTCATGCAAAGCCTCAGACTCCACTGCAATCAAGTATCTTCACTAGATTAGAATCTCTGCTATTGGTCTGCACTCATACAGCCATGCGTTGTTGACCTTTGACCTCTTGCTATTGACCTCTAGGTAAGGTGTTTGTGGTTCAGTGGGATAAAGTCCGGATCCAGGGCAGGGAGGCAGCGGGACCCTTTACTTTCCAGACCGCCCTTCACAGCAACGGCACCATCGTCTTCGGATACAGAGACGTAAGATCTACAGTACCTGCAATGTCTTTTATACATTAGAGATAACCAACGATAATTTAAGATCAAAGCAGCATCGATTCACTAATTTAACAACATAGGCAAGAACTTAAAAGAGAACTCTTTCCCATTTATTTTCAATCCATAGCTCCTTTACTGAAGGTCACTGAATAGAAAATGGGCTGGATATGGCTGGAGTTTTCCTTTAATCACAAACATACAAACATGCGTTAACTGTGCCCCCACAACCCATTTAATAGACATGAATCACAATCTCATGAATACGGAATAAAAAGAAACTGTTCACATCATATGTCACCAAGTCATAAGTTGTGTTTTACTTAGACAGTAAATCTTGTCAGCTTAAAAGCGCCAATGACAGTCACCATTTATGTAACTATGACTCTGTCATGATATGGCATATCAAGTGCATCCGACTGACTAATGACAGATTTCTTCTGCCAAGACATTGTTACTATGAGGTTATAGGACCATTACCGTATGATGAGTTCTGGCGAAATGCCACCATGTCGTAATAGCTCCTTTTTGTGATCTGTTTTCTGTTTTATATCATTTATTTTTCTTGTCTTCTTTGTTGACTTCACTCTCTTCTGTATTAAATCATTATATTTCGCTTCCTTCACAACCCTAACACACAAATAAAAATATACACACACATACACACACACACACACACACTCTCTCTCTCTCACACACACACACACACACACACACACACACACACACACATACACTCTCTCTCTCTCTCTCACACACACACACACACACACACACACACACACACACACACACACACACACACACACACACACACACACACACACTCTCACACATACACTCTCTCTCTCACACACACACACACACACACACACACACACACACACACACACACACACACACACACACACACACTTCCAGGTTCCTCTGGGAGTGGAGCAGATCAACTCTACTGAGCACCCTGTAAAGGTGGGCCTATCCGATGCCTTCATGGCCCTCCCTTCTTCGTCCCAGACCTCAGGTCAGTACAACACCACAGTGCACCGCAAACACACAGTGAGCTTAAAGGTGCATTCCGCCCGCAACTCTTTTAAAGTCAAATTTCGTAGAATTCTCACATTATGCTGGAAGTAGTACATGAAAAAGGCTATTTAGGGGGGAAAAAAATGAATTCTCTAGCTCCAAGCCCTGTAATCGTTGTTGCAAAAATCCAATCCTTGTAGCCTTCCACCAATTAGGTTCGGAGGGAGGGATGGCTCCTATCAATCAAAGGTGTGAGCAAGCCGCTGACAACGTGCTACAGCGAGGGAGGGGTTTGAGAGACCGTTGAGGAGTGTAGTACAGGCTGGGGGAGGGACCAGAAAGGTGTATCGTTTTGAATTTTTTCCCCAAAGTCGCTGAATTACAGCTTTAAAGGATACATCTGGAGTGAATTAATCCTCAACCCTGTTGTTCAAGGTCACAGAGTGCAGAGTTGGAAAAGGAATGAAAAAATTCAATACAACATATCACACATAAGCTCCAATTTAACCAATTTACAAAACATATATAGCAACTGTATTTAACAATCTCGCAACCCATGTGAATTTGTTTGCAAACCAAAGCAGAGAAACTTGTTGACTGTTGACTGACAAAGTAATAACCCAATTTCATTTTCATTCAGTTTAGGTTTTGTTTATCACAACCTGCGTTTTCAAACTGCAGGTGCTTGTAACTGCACGATTAAGCGATAGAGGGTGCTAAACATTTTGTAACATTCAACACATATACTCTTACAATTTGCTTGCTCTTCATTCCCTGAGCCACAATTTTTTATTTGGTTGTTCTTTGGTTCAACTATAACAATGTATATTATAAGAGTATATATAAACATAAACAAATAGGGCCTGCAATGACATTCAGCAATTTGCTCACGTCATGCACTGACGTAAAATACCATTTGTCTGACACTAGGGGGCACTATAAAGGAGAGGCAACAGACAAAAAGGGGGAGACTGAGAATAAGCTGGCTAAGAATTGGGGTCGATTGATAGAAGCCACATGCACTTGCTTTGTTGTGGTTGGCCAATTACAAATTCATCCAAGCCACATGGCACATCAAAGCCGGTATTTATTTTATGATGTGTCAGCTGTTCTATGTATCCATGACGACAATGTCCAAATCCTGACGATTCAGCAGTTTGTTTTGCCTGTTTCCCACACACAGACACGAAGCGCAGGACCATATATGAGTACCATCGAGTGGAGATCGACACGACGAAGATCATCAACCACTCTGCGTTTCTGTTCACGCCGCTTCCTAGTTAGTGGGAATTACGTTCTCTATCCAAAGCCTGATCACATTGCATGCAATACTGTCTAAGCAAATCAGTGTTTAAATACACAGTGTCTGGGCTCCTCTTGGTAAGACCTCTCAAATTTACATACCACTCAAATGTGGCCTAAAGCTACTCATTGATGGGTCCAAGACTATTGGACGTTTGATCATCAGCCCATGGTGTGCACTATCTCTCTATCTACTGCATCTCTCTTTTTGAGTGTCCATGGTGTGCACTATCTCTCTATACTGCATCTCTCTTTTTGAGTGTCCATGGTGTGCACTATCTCTCTATACTGCATCTCTCTTTTTGAGTGTCCATGGTGTGCACTATCTCTCTATACTGCATCTCTCTTTTTGAGTGTCCATGGTGTGCACTATCTCTCTATCTAGTGCATCTCTCTTTGAGTGTCCATGGTGTGCACTATCTCTCTACACTACATCTCTCTTTTTGAGTGTCCATGGTGTGCACTATCTCTCTATACTGCATCTCTCTTTTTGAGTGTCCATGGTGTGCACTGTCTCTCTATACTGCATGTCTCTTTCTGGGTGCCAATAATTGTGGATAGCACTGTTACTAGTATAGCTGGTTCACTTCATACTACATACAGTAGGCAATGCAGGTGAAAAACTGTTTGGTTGTTTTTACATTGGGATGACGTTTGTTTTTTATAGCCTGTCTGCAGCACACGTCCTGTGAACTCTGCCAGATGTCCAAACTGACCACAGACTGCGGCTGGTGCAATACCCTACAAAGGTGTGAATGCATGCCAGTAATCAACAAACTATCTTAGTCACATACCTTTACACCTCCTTACTGTGTGTGTGTGTGTGTGTGTGTGTGTCTGTCTGTCTCTCTCTCTCTCTCTGTCTGTCTCTCTCTCTCTGTGTGTGTCTCTCTGTGTGTGTGTGTGTGTGTGTGTGTGTGTGTGCCTCTCTCTCTCTCTCTCTCTCTCTCTGTCTCTGTGTGTGTGTGTGTGTGTGTGTGTGTGTTCTAAATCCTATTGCAGGTGTTCAGATGGTATAGATCGCCACAGGCAGGAGTGGCTAGATTATGGATGCCCTGAGGAGGTGAGTTGATTAAAAAATTCACACCGGCTAAAAAAAAAAAAAAGTTGAAACACCCTCTAATCCACTCACACTGCTATATTCTGCCTCTCTTCACTCTCTAACAAATATGTGCTCGGAAAGACACACACATACACACCAATACAATGGCAATATATTTTTCAATCTTATACTCTCTCTTCTTTTCTCTCTCATTCCTTACACACACACACACACACACACACACACACACACACACACACACACACACACACACACACAAACATTGCACTTGAGCACTCATACAGACACACACACACACACACACACACACACACACACACACAAACATTGCACGTAAGAACACATATACACACACATGCCCACACACACACACAAACATTGCACATATGCACACAGGCCCACACACACATGACTATATTTGTGAGGCAGTCATTTCTACCTGTCTGCTGCTGAGTGGTGCCACTAATAGGAGACATACAAAAATATAGTCTGTCAGACACCACCAATTTTTCTCTCTCCTGTGAGGATGAAGAAAATTGTTCTGATTTTACTCAGGCAGTGGAATTTGGGACACAGAGAAAAAGAATGTCAAGGTCAAATGATTGCAAGCAATCAAACAGGCTTGAATGTGAACTGATTTTCTTCATTTCAATGAATCAACATGAAATTACCATAATATATGTATAAATCACAAGTATATTTTACTGAGAGTATTTGATATGCCAGATCATTTATGTGTGTTTGGGTGAACATATTTGAAAGGTTGAGGTTCTTTCCATTGTTGATATAATTCTGACTGAACCAAATATGCCAGATATTATCTTGACCTTTTGCCTCTATATACAGTATGTTGGCATTCTGTATGTGGGGGGTTACCAGTTCAGCAATGGCTTTGCTCTGTCCCCTATAGGCCAAAGATGAGACCTGTGAGGACTACACACAGGGGGGATCGGATACAACCGCGGCCCCCTTCACCACCACAGCTCCAGAGGCAGAACCCACACCTGTGTCTCACCCTGAGAGACCGGTGACTGAGGGTGAGGAAGTGTGTGTGTGTGTGTCTGTTTCTCTTTCTCTCTGTGTGTGTGTGTGTGTGTATGCACATGCTTGTGTCTACAGTACGTGTGTGTACGTCTGTATCAGTATATTTGTATGTGTGTGTGTGTGTGTGTGTGTGTGTGTGTGATTTCTAGCAAGTTTAGCTAGAGTGAAAGTTTAGAATATGATCCTACCATTGCCTACTGTACTGTCTTCACCATAACAGCAACCCTGGGGCACATTTCCTGAAAGTGCTGATGAACAAACAAACTCCCATCATTACCTCCAGCTTAATTGGAAGGCACAGTATCATTTCATCATTTTACACACACACACACACACACACACACACACACACACACACACACACACACACACACACACACACACACATAGAGAGAGAGAAACACTCTTAGTTTAGCCCTGGTGGTTTGGCTTGCAAGCAGCACTTTATGGAGATGCTGCACAGTTGAAAAACATTTAATGTCTGGTTTGTCAGGTAAGAACAGTAAGGTTATTTGTATAAAGCCAGAACAGAGATGTCACTTGCATAGAAAAATACACCCCATCTTCAGTCACCACAATGTGAGTGAATGTAATCTATGTACCTAACAAGCAATGTTTAAGTAACCACAGCATTTCCTATTACAGTATGTAAGAAATGTTAGCTGGACACCTTTTACTGTAAATAGACTCTCTTCTGCTCCTCTCTCATCTTAGTTTGGCCTGTCTTTGCATGGAGGCTTTCGGCTAACTGACCGCTATCCTGTCCTCTCCATCCTGTCTGTCTGTCTGTCTTTCTGTCTGTCTGTCTCACTCATCTCTCCTCCTCTACGCTTCGACGCTCTCGTCCCCTACGCAGATGACACCAAGCGCCTCTTTCACTACCATGGCAACGGTGAGTTGGCCAGTGGGATAGTGTGGGCTCGGCGTCGCTGGCTTGGCTTGGTCACACCACTGCAGCATGCAGCTGCTTCTGGCTGAATCCTAATGCACATCCTTATAAGCCCCTAAGCCCTTGGACTATTTAACTGCCATCAATTGACTTCATAATTGTCAGGTCCATGCTAGGTAGGCTAAAAGGTTTATCCAAAGTGAATCTATTTGTAGTCCTGTTGTTTTTTCGTTGCTCAATGCTGTCTCGGGTAGAGTGACAGATTTTAGTGAAAACTGGACCAAATATAAAATCTAAATCTAAATAACCAAATATAAAATGGCAGCCTAAACTGACTGATGAGGGCAAACAAGTTTTGTTTTCTTATGTCCTCATCTGTTAGCGTTAGCTCCCAGCTCATAAATTCAGTCGACGTTTTACCAAACGCTGTCGTTCTCATAGGCTACCTACCGACAGCACTCTGCAAACTCAAAGAGCAGAAATATTATGGGCTGACTGACTTTGGATTTTTTCCAAGAAGTCTTTGAGGGTTCAGGGCTTCAGGTTTGAGGGGACATTGGGATTCAACTCTGAGTCATACTGCTTTATCCTATCTAACTCTGGCGTCTGTTTCCCAAAAGCATAGAAGTTGCTAACCAATTAGCAACTTATATATTTGTCGGTATTTGTCATGCTAACCAGTTTGCAACTTTGTCAGTTAGCAATGGGAAATTGCATTGTAACCAACAAAGGTTGCTTACTTACTGTAGTTAACAAACTATGCCTTTGCGAAACAGACCCTCTGATCAGCTCAACAATGTGTGGTAAAGTATTTGCCCCAACAAATGAACTGTGACAAATGACACAGCATCCCATACGCCGTGCCTTGAAGTGATTGTGTGAAACATGTAGACTAAACTGCCACCACCTGCTCCCCCATTTTCTCCCATCTGTGACTGGGTCCCCCTGTGCCTCCCCTCACACTCACTCCTGTTTGGTCTTCTTGTAAAACACTTTATTTAAAGTATATGTCTATAATACATCCATAAGTGTGTATAGTTTATCATATTCATATTGCCTTGTAATGATTTACAATAATAGATATAGCTTCCACTAAAGCATTGTGACTCCAGGTTGGACGTGTATTACATGACCTTATAACTGTTTTATAACACTTTATCACTAGTAGTAACAATGAGTAACTATCACTATTAGTAATTTATGTGTTTAAAGACTTTATCCCTAAGCCCCTACCCTTCACCCTAAGCCCTTCATCCTCAAAGACTTAAATGACATTAATTGTATGTATGATTGGCTGATTCATGCAAGTTAAGTATCTGAAGTTTCTGAATGGCTGTAGGATTATGGAGGGAATTAGCATTCAGCCATAATGCATCACTTATGCAGTTTGACTTTAAGTAACATTAAGTAATGTACTGTATGCAATCCCTTTCCCCTTGATCTCTGTTTGTTAAACCAGACTTGCAAACTGGGACATCCGGCCAGGAGGAGGCGCCAGAGCACACGGCCATCATTGCTGGCGTGGTGGCGGCACTCGTCCTGCTCGTCTTCCTCACCCTGCTGGCCGTCTACTACATCAATACTCACCCCACCGTCGCCCCGCCATTCTACCTCATGCAGGTAATAAAACAAATTCCAATGATGATCATTCAGCAGTAGTGGCCTATATGACAGTTGCTCTGTTGCAATGAGTTGTCTCCATTGTGTTTGGTCCTTGGCAGCATGTCATGCTATTCCCCCATGACTTGTTCATCTTTTGAAGCTTCTTGACGCTCAATGGTGTTTTTTGCCCCCAACGGCACCTTCCAGGCAGCACAGTCTAAAAGGCACTACCTCACCCCTATTCCTAACCATAACCCCCTAAACCAGGGGTGGCCAACCAATCCGAGACCAAGAGCCACATATCGGACTATGTCACAGCAAAGAGCCACATCAGCACATGAACCTGTTGATACTACTACTACTACTACTACTACTACATTATCCTTCTGACACACACACACACACACACACACACACACACACACACACACACACACACACACACACACCTGCCAGTGAGATGAAATATAAAAGTCACACACCAACATAACAGAAATGTACTCCTACAATAGTACAATAAGTCCACAGGCCAGCAACATCATACACATGGGCACACACCCCCAACCATCTCTTCCTCACACACTGTATTAAACATAAGGGAAGTGAACACGCACATAAACACACAAACACAAACTTGGACATGAATGTAAGAGCCACATTACTCCGGGCAAAGAGCCGCATGCGGCTCCCGAGCCACAGGTTGGCCACCCCTGCCCTAAACCCTCATCCTAACCCTAAACTGAGTGGAGTAGTGCCTTAAAGGCAGCGCTGCCTGGAAGGCACCGTTGAAGGCAAAAAATATCGGTAACACTTTGCGGTAAGGGTACATGAATTATCATGAATTCATGCATGAAATCATTCATGATAAATTCATGATTCATGCATTACTTCATCTCTGAAAGTCTGATGAGTTATCAGGAATTAACATGAATTCATTGTTTGTCATTAATGACCTCCTGCTGAAATAGCACATGATCTTAAGTATTAGTTACTCTGGGTACATCATCATGTGTCATGATTAATTAGCATGAGTCATGATTAATTAGCATGATCATGATGAATTCATCATGTTTGTGCCCCCTCAACTAAAGTGTTGACATGGTTAAATTGGTAAAATTTAGTTGACGTGTGGGATAGATATGAGGAACTAGGCCAAAGTAGGCTAAATAAGTACTTTTATATATCAAATTATATCAAATTCTTTTGAACAAAAACATCATGATCATGTGTAATTAGTCATGACTCATGATGATGTACCCAGAGTAATTAATGCTTAAGATCATCTGCTATTTCAGCAGGAGGTCATTAATGATAAACAATGAATTCATGCTAATACCTGATGAGTCATTAGATATTCAGAGATGGAGTAATGCATGAATCACGAATGAATCATGAATGAAATCATGCATGAATTAATGATAATTCATGTACCCTTACCGCAAAGTGTTACCAAAATATCAAAGACCCTTCTTGACAACAGTTCTGCGCTAGATGTTTTGGGCTCATCCAGGTTTTCCTTTGCTAATGGTTATAGTGTCCCAATTATATTCAGGTTCAAATGCCCACAGGGAGGGATTGACTTGGTGATTTTCCAATTCCACCTCATCTCCCACCCCAACTTGATTCCTGCATTTTTTTTTCACCTGATTTTTCCATCATCCCATTTGATTATCCAATTCTATGTATCCATTACCCATTTCACCTCATTTTCATTGTCCTATCTGAATGAAGAGGTCTAAAAATACACTAAGACCCAGCCTTATATCTGAAGCTGGAGTGACTTCGCAATTCTACCGCCTCTCTCTTGTCCCACTTGCATTCTGACATTCTTCATTGTCCTGTCTGGAAAAAAGGTCCTACAGTAAATAAATAAGGCAATAAATATCTACCCAGCTACCCATCCATCCTCACAGTTTCTCTTTGCCTGCCAATGTGATGTGCCAGATGTGACTTTGGCACTGATGTGGGAGCAGGGTGCTCTGGAGACACCTTGTGGAAGAGAAAGACATAACATGCAGAAGTGCACTGAAAAGAATATGGCCCATCTAGACCAAGTGTAGGTTATTAGGTCTTTTTGATTAACAAACCAGCATTTATGTACCACTTACCAGGTTTGGTTTCCAAGTTTTAGACCTTTGATCTTTTTTTTCAGACATGCTTGATTTCAGGCACATCATAGTCAAATATTATAAATGAAAGTTACCGTAGCAGTGCCAAGATTTGGCTCAAGTCAAGTGTTACTTTATGTTATTGGTGATCACAACAACCAAAGCACTATGCAGACAACACTTACATTGTTGTATGTAATTCAAGCCAATTGTATGGGATACAAATGTTAACTAATGCTAATTTGCAGCTATGCTGGATTCAGAGTGACTGATGTGACCCACTCTATGTTCCCACATTTCTTATAGTGTTAGAGAATATACAGTAGGACTGTGGGAACATAGACATGCTTATTGTGATGGTCATTTGATCTTCCACAGGCACATCATTGCTGCCATGCTCAATTCAAATAAGTCTTGTTATTAATATTAACTGGTAATTTAGTTAGATGGTCACTAAAGTGTTAACATGTTAAAATGGGCAAAACAAAATCTCTGTCTGCATTTTAATATGGACCTGCTGTTCTATTTATATAGTCACTTGGCTTGATGTTTTTTTTTGTTTTTGCACTTTTGTATTCATTCTTTGTATTTTGTTTTGCATTTTGAATACTTCTATCAGTGTAAAGCATATTCTTGATCTGTGTAAAGCATTACACATTGCCTTGAGAAAATTACGTGATGCATCGTACTGTAATTAAAATGGCTTCCCATGCCTTTCTTTGACCTCTGACCTTCCATTTCCTCCCCGTATTCTGTCTCCATAGCGCCGCACCAACAACTACTGGCCCTCCATGAAGTTCCGTAACCAGGGCTGCCATTCCAGCTACGCAGAGGTGGAGCTGGGCCACGAGAAAGAGGGCTTCATCGAGGCCGAGCATTGCTGAGGGGTTTGGGGTGGGTCTCCCGACACACCGCGGAGTTGGACTAAGCCACCTGTGGAGGAGATGTGTGTGTGTGTGTGTGTGTGTGTGTGTGTGTGTGTGTGTGTGTGTGTGTGTGTATGAGAAAGAGTGAGATTGAAAGAGAGAGAGAGAGAAAGAGAGATAGGGGGATGGGGGGGTTGTTTAAGCTTAGTTTTTTTTTCTTTTCGTTTATCTTTTTGTCAAAGTTTTGTTTTTTTAATGGAACATGGAACAAAACAATGGCGAAACGATTGAGGGGATCTCACATGGAAAGGAAAACAGAAAAAGAAACACCATCCACCACACACACATTATAAGGAGTTTCTGTGTGAGTTTAATTACCAGTAGTGTTCCTAACCTGATTCCACTTCATCTTCTGCTGCAAGCTGAGGTCCCTCTTGCTTTATAACTGTTTTAACTGGGGGGAGAAGACACCAAAACCTTTGTGAAAAATCGGGGATCACATGTGGAACTGTGAAGAAAAGGAGCCGACAAGAGCAGATTTGCTATCATCACCGCCCCTCCCCTTCGTCAATATAAAATCCTGTTCTTCACTCTCTGGTCACAAAAACTGGCGTGGAGGGGACGTGGCCGACTTAACTGCAATTATTGTACAATACCGTATATCTTTGTAGTGTTCTTGTTCTGTGGTGTGCTTGCCAATAGCATAGCTGCTAACCAGTTAGCAACTTGGTTAGCATTGCGCTAATGCATTGCAACCAACAAAGTGGCTAATATAGTTAGCAGCTATGCTTTTGGAAAACACACACATGTATGTTTTTCAAAGAGGATATTTCATGTTTTATAAAAAAAAGAAAGAAAGGAATGGTGTGAGTCGCGTTGAGCAGCGGCTTTTTGTTTTCATGCATATTACTCTGTTAGGTATAAGGACTGGACTGCACTTTAATTTCTGTTTTATTTTTTCATGATTCCTTTTGTTTGTTTTTTTAAGAATGTGGTCATCAAACCACATCATATTAATAAGACATGTTTCCTGACCATGCAGTTAGTAATAATAAAAGCAAAGAGCAGGCTACTTTTACCAAAACTTTAACTGAATGTGATGTTTTAAACTTACTGATTGACACCTTTTAAGTCGGACTGACTGACAACCCTGGTGGCTGCATATCCTGAATTTACTCTGAACCTGATCCGGCCTCTAAGTCTGTCTCCTAGTGTGTCTGCTCACAGGGGTGACAGTCAGATGCGTGATAGTGTCGGACCTGGTGATCGCCTGTGGGCTAATTGAGCTATATCCACTGATATTGACAGATGCCTACTGGCATTTGCGACAACAAAGGCATCAGCTGCATCAGTGGTCAGCCAGTTTTTTTGGTCAGTTTATATATAGGCCCTAAGTCAGCCTGAAGTGCACACACACTATTTCATGTGTCCCTGACTTTGCCTTTGTCTCTCACTTGGCTGCCTGATTTGGCGTAGTCTGGCTCACATGCGGGCGCAATGGCCATGTTTCAAATCGTGCACTTGAACACTTCAAACGCTGCGGCTGAATCCCAATGTCCACCCTAAGCACTAAACCCTTAAAGATTTAACTAGAATGAGTCTGCCTGTAATTGGCCAGGTAATGCTAGTTTAGTCTTTAAGGGTTCAGATGCTTAGGTTGGGCATTGGGATTAAGCCTATGTTTCAGTGCATAGTGCGTGCATTATGCATAGTGCATAATGTTTATTTGAGTTGGCGCTTTAAATGGTAGCTATGTCTGGCACCACCGCCATGTGTTACAAAGCAGTGATCCATTTGGAGCAATGTCAAAAATGTACACTATGACAGCAAGTCCTCGTGGCACACTGTGGACTACATTGCACTGATAGTGCGTGATTTGAGACACAACCAACCTAATGTGACCTGGATCTGGTCCTGATCTAAGGCCATGCAATACCAATTCCAGTTGCAGATAGACACTGGAGGAATAAAATACACATACTGTACGTCATCACCTCGGTACGACGATGAGAAGCTTCTTCAGGTGATCAGAGAGGTCGACAAAAACACTCAAATACCACCCTCATCAAAGTTGACCGGAGGTCACTGAGAATTCACCTCACACCATTCTATTTCCCATAATGCCATTTCAATTATGACTGTGTGAGAGGAGAGACCATAGATATAATAATTATATGATATCTATGGGAGAGACCTTGTCCATCCCCACCCCCCTCCACATAATGGCCACTATGTATTTCAGAGACTTTTCTCTTGGCCTCCGTCCAGCCTAACTGACCGACTGTCATAGAAACGTGTCATAGCAACATTGTACTTCTTCCATGCTGCACGCTATGAGTGAATCAATAATAAAAAAAAAACAGTTGAACTGTACTAAAAGGTCTGTTTTGGAACATGTTGCTTCCAATGATTTGTGTCTGTTTCTGTTCTCTTGTGCGTAAGCCAGGATGTCTCATCTCAGACATAGTCCAACCACTGCGCGTAAAAATGTCATAAGACGTATAGATTTGGAACAGTAGACACTAATGATGCGTTATTCCTAACCCTATAGAGCAGGGGTTTTCAACTTGTTCAGTCCCAGGGACCACCATTCTGACTGAGAAGTTAAAGGCGGCCCACTGTCGGGGGGTGGCACAGGGTTGTAACAAACAAAGAGACTGCATTTTTATCCAACTATGCAGAGTTCATTCTTACAAAAGATTTGAAGGGATGGACATTTGACACATCCGATGCAGTCTAAATGAATAAAAGGCAAACTGAGACTACACATTATCGAGGGCCATCACCTATAGCCTAGCTGACCAGAACCTTTCACCTTGCTTCGCTTCACTTTGTGTTAAGACTCCCTACACTCTTCACAGTGTATGTTGCCTGGGCCTGCCCATACTTCCTGTCACTGCATGAAATTTCATGATCAAGTCAGTATGGCCAATTTCCTCAACTCTCGAGCCCAGAAAAATCAGGACCCAATGAGGAATGAACAGGCTGATGGTGGGGAGCGTATGATGACTCCGTCCAGCTCTGTCCCATAATATTGATAGAAGTTTGATAACATTTGATAAGACATTTAGATTAATCCTGCCTGGAAATCCCGGGCAATACTAGCTTTGCCAGACCACAGTTAATTTCTGAACGTGGTCGAGCAAGCCAAGCTACAGTGTATGGGCACTTTGTTTGAACTTTAAGTCTATTGGTTCTGCCTTCAATTTGGTTGCAAGAAAATCTAGCTGGAGAGTAGCTTGACATAGGTTATATGTAAGGGATACCGGCCGCCGAGGTGTCCCGATATAGAAAAATAATGGACGACGCGTATGGCGAAGAACAGCCCGGCGGCGAAGTCCATTATTTTTCTATATCGGGACACCTCGAAGGCCGTTATCCCGCTTATCACCCGGTTGCAACTAAAACGTATAGATGGTAAGCAAGTGTTTAAAACATAAAAGAAACATGTGGCTCCGTTTAGAAAGAAGTTATCCTGTTCGGTTGGGGTACTATTTTCTTATGAAAGAAGATCCGCAAGGCTGCATTCTAAAGAGCATTGATAAAGAACGCTGGTTAAACTTTTTAACCCAACAATGCCTCAGGTGTCCTGTTATCTAGAAATAACGGACACCCTGACAGCCAATCAGAAAACAGTATTCCATTCCACCGGGTGACAATATATTAGAATTGACCTATGGCTAAGCCACGCCCCCTCCACTCACTCGGACATTCGGTGACGGGCGCTATTTCAAGTGTTACAGTCAAAGAGGTTTCTCAGGAGGTAATTGATGGCTTTTGGAGACAGAAAGATAAGATATCATCTCGAAGTCATCAAAAGGACCTTAGCTATGCACTAGAGGATTATGTTAATAATTTTGTCTTTTAGCAAGTCGATGAAAAGCTTAAGTTACACGCAACAATGTAAGGGTCCCAGTGTAAAAATGATAAACCTTATCTCGTTGCCATCGCCATTTCAGACAAGATAGACGTTAATGTTAGTTTAACAAGAGGCCTTTGGACAACCACTGTACAAAAGCTAGAGTATAAGAGACCAATAAACTCCCATCAAACAAAGTTACATGATGAACAACGCAGCTAGGACATAAAGTTGGGCAGAGACGTTGACTAGCGTTAGCTAACTTTCGCTAACGTTAACATTAGTTAACGTTGACGTTGATGTTGTGGTTAACGTTAGGGACGTTAAAATAACTTTCTGTTTCTTTCCAGCAAAGTGACAACATGTTGGCTCAAATACGATGTTGACTTGCCTTAGAACAGATGTAGACATCCTTGTTAATTTTGTCTACGTTCAGTTAATGTTGTGGTCTGTCTGCTGCATAACTTCATCCAAAGCAGACACTTATCTCGGTTTAGATGAGGCTTGGGAAAAGGCAAAAATACACCCTGTCGCCCACCCTCTCAGGATACCTTGTGTCTGAGTTGCTTGTACCCCCTGCACACCGTTTGACCATTTAAAACTTGAAATACGGTGAAAAAACATATAAAAACGAACAAAAACTGGCGAACTGCAATGTATTTCAATGGACGTGCAAGCAGAGAATGTCCGAGTGCATTGGGAGCTATGCGCACTGTGATTGGCTCATCGCGTTCGGGGGCGTGGTTTAGCCATAGGTCAATTGTGACAAAATATACAATAGGTTACTGAGCAGAGGTTCAATAAGTGTCTTGTGTCCTGAGGGTAGAGAGTGCAGAAAATAGCAAGGTGCAACTATAGAAGAAAACAAAATTGCTTAAAGGAATATTCCATCTTTTACTGAAAATTGGTTATTTACCCTCTTACCTAAAGTTACATATGTGGATAAAAGCAATTTGCTCCCAGTGCATGCATTTTCCCTGTTTGGCAACCCCAATTTTAGCTTTATTTTAGCTGTAACTTAGTGGAATGTAAAGTAGCCAGATACAGTAGCAACTCTTTGACAACTTTACTTTCCAGCGCCTACACTAACCTAAAGGTAAAATTGGAGGTTGCCAGACGCATGCACTGCGACCAAAATGCTTTTACTCACATAATAACTCCAGGTAAGAGGGTGAATAACCAATTTTCATAAAGAGGTGGAATATTCCTTTAAGAAATCAGCATGCACGAAATACGTTTGCCCTAATGGAACCAATAGTATCCGGCTGCGTCCTGCAAGACTAAAGACACGCCTACTTCTCAAGACACGCCCCCTAAATACACGCCCACCCGCGACGACGTGGTCATACGTAGTCACGCCCGAAGTTAACGACACGCCCACTAGAGACACGCCCCCTGGACGAGGACGCAGACAGATTTGTAGTTTCTAAAGGAACCGTATGTAAGGGCTATGCAAGTTTTGCCCAATGAAATTGCCTTATTGCTCTCCAGCATGGCTTGGTTTGCCATCTCAAATAAGCATTTCATACCACATTACTATTTTTAACAAAACACCTTCAAACACAACTCTGTTCCTCTTGCATTGCAACAATAATTTATTAAGCAACATTATATGATTTATTTCGCCAGTTATCACGTTCATTTTAATGGTGAACTGAGGGGATTCAAGCTGTTTTCAGTGTAAACAAACTTCCGCGATATCTCCCGACATCACGTCCATGTTCACGTGTTGTATGGCTTCAGCCAGCTGTAGCTGTGTTGTAGTACTGAAAAGTAAAAAAAAAATCAATCACTCAACACTCAATAGGACTATGAACTTAGCCTACCACAACTTACAGAAATGAATGCAACTGACCTTGAAAATTGGACAATCCAACTGGTCCGTCGAGTCACACATCTTAACACAAACTTATATCCACAAAGTTGATCCGAAAAGTTAATTCGCCCTGTGAATGTAGCAATACTATCCGGCTGCGTCAGACTCTACTCGAAACGTTAGCAAACGGCGCGAATTCTTCTTCTTCTTCTTCAAAACGGCGCGAATCTCCTTCTTCTGTGATTTTCATTGGCGGTTCACAAAGCGACGTGTACTATCGCCATCTACCGGACTGTGGTGTGATCGACTTTTCAGAATACTAAAGACACGCCTTTTTCTCGCGTTACGCCTACTCACGACACGCCCCTGTCTTGCAGGACGCAGACAGACCCTACTCAATGGAACACGGAGCCTAATTTGGTTTAGCTCTTGTGGAAAGTAGAATCAACCTTTGTTTTGCTCTTTGTCTGAGGTAAACCTCCAAGAGAATGTTAGCGCTTAATGTTAATTTGATCTGCCAGATTTGTGAGTGACCTCAGTGTTCAGATGAGCCTAATGTGTGTAAAATGAGAATCTGGGCTAAATTCTCCTCAGCCCAAATTGCTTCAGTTCCCCACACACGAGCTGATTTATGGGCATGATTAACAAAAAATTCAGTGACTCAATTTATTTTATTTTTTTTTCGTGGACAGATGAATGAATGGGAAACTTGAAACTTGAATGGGAAAGTGTATTGCATGACAAAGAACACAGAAGACGTAGGCCTACTGTACGTGGTCCAAACAAAGTCTACCATGGTAGACTGCATTTCAGACACAGCTATAACTCTGTTGTTAGCTCATGGCCTCCCAGTGCTCACTCTCCAAAATATAAAGAAATCATTTAACCAACCCATCTGCTGGCTAGTAGGCTACTTTTATTTGAAAGTAGAATGGGGCTACAGCCTACCAACTACTACCCTCGACTAAATTGAGAAAGGGTGCATTGGAGGTAAGGTAAGCGGATTCACTTTGCGTGACTGATTAAGATGTAGGCTAGCCTAGCCTAGGCCTAGAATGTGTTGGCCTTGAAATAAAATGTTGGCCTGGTGCAATGTGTTGACCTTAAAACCTGTAGCCTTTGTCCCTGGTGCAGGTGCGTTTTGGGGAACGCAATTTGCGGTGTGAGAATGTCAGGAATCATGTCTCCTAGCCTAAGACAGACTCAGTTTAATCAGTTTATGTTAATGATAGGCATACGAATTTCGTGCTTAACCCAGGCCTTTCTGTGCAAGAGACTTTCAGTTCACATTCCGTGACACACTGAAGAGGTTACTGCCTATTTATCAGTAGCCTAGAGACTAGGCTAAAATTTGATTATCACTGAGAGATCATTATCACTGTGTTACTTGCAGCTTCGAAGGTGTAAAAGGCTACAAACGCAACGAATTTGCCGCAGCCTATAATACTCCGACTACGTTATCCACAATAGCGCTTTTAATGAGAGTGCATTGTTAATGGGAGGAAAATGAGGGGGCACCCGGATTTGAACCGGGGACCTCTTGATCTGCAGTCAAATGCTCTACCACTGAGCTATACCCCCGTTGCAACAGCTGAGGAAAACATCGGAATATATAGATTACTATATGAATATTTCAGTATGTTTGAGAAAGAATAGGCTACGTTTCAAGACGTTTCATTCATCGTACAATTGCAAGAACGAACCTTACCTATGAGGCCAGATTACGTGAAGCGCAACGTTTGTCTACATGTTTCCGCTTTCGAGAAGACACGTTGGCAGCGGCAAGTCCAGGCTTGCTATTCAGCTATTCCACCACACGAGGGCAATGCAGATCGCCACGGGAAGTTAGGTAGAATTAAATCATGCAGCACACGAGAGCGTGTGACTTGTATTGGAAGTCTTAAATCGGCCACATTATGGATTCTCAAGGACAGTGTTTTCTTTGTATGCTAGACCACTGTGCTTTCTTTTTGACATACATCTGCGGTCGTGTTTTTATTTCCTAGGCTACTTTGAAGAGGTGGCTGCAAGACTATCTGCCGCTCTATCGTTATCGTGGCAGCTTGCCTTTAACATGAAAATTGATGCAGATACAATTACTCCTCCGCAGTCTAATTAGATTCCCTCACAGCATAACTGCTCAGCATGTCCACCATTCTACACTCTACAAATGTGTACACATACGATGTGCACTCCATATAAGGTTTTCAGACTGTTTGGGGTCTTTTTTCCAGCCCAGGTACCGCCCTTCTCTTGCCAAAAAAGAGCCGCTCCTACTCACTACATTACCGCGCGTGTATGAGACGGGGTCGTGAACGCGCTCATTGCTGAAACGCTGACATTCTGCAGACTTTCTATTAGCCTGCCCATAATCATCGTATCACCTCTGGTTACATTCAGTTTGGTAGGCTATTCCGCTGGAAACCCTTTCGTATAGCCGACTGGCTCGTCAGTTGTTTGTCTTTATTTTAGGGGAATTGTACAGTTATCTGCCAAAATGAATCCGCCGTGTAGCAGATGTAATAAGACTGTCTACCCAACTGAAAAAGTAAATTGTCTGGACAAGGTAAGAAGTGATGTCTTAACACTACAATGCTATTACTACATTGGCATGACAGGAATTAATAATTTATTTAGCTCCATGCTAACGGTGCAGCTTTGGCATGCGGGTAGAGGTATAGGACAGTTATAAGTATTGGAAGAATTAAATTCTTTATTCTGGTAATTTTTCTGCCTAAATGTAATCACAGTGAAGTTCGTTTGTAAATGGTCTTCTATGCAGTTACCGTTGGAGAAACTGATGCTTACTTGGAACGTTACGCTTTTGTCTCACTAATCCCAGATGTTTTAACGTTACTTCAAATTACAAAGAATACTGTCTGCGTTTCTTAGGCCTATAAGTAGACGTGTTCGGGTGCCCTTTCCTCTGAATTTGCCGAGTGTGTAGCTAACGTTAGCGAAGTTATTTTGCAAAACTGAAAAACCACTTCCTGTTAAAGGGCTCGTAGCAATGCATGCCACAAAAGCAAGTTTGACAATGCATCCACATTCATTGAGAAGCTTACAGGCTGCTAAAAGCAGCCTGATCACTGGATACAATGTTTCAGTCTGAAATGTCTTGAAGTGAGTGTCTGCAACATTGTCACCTCGGTGTTAAAGCAACACGAAACGAAAGAAAGCATTACATCATTTAGCGTTAAGCTAACTTTGGCCCCGTCGACTTCAGTGGAGCCTCTGATGTGGGCGTAGCCGCTTCTCAAAACCTCATTCCTGTAGCTCTTAATGACAGAAAGATGCATCTATTCATTCGTCCGCATTTAGCCTAACCGAGACCGGTTAAAATTAACCACTGTGTTCTACATGAGGTTCTTATGTAGGATATCTAGGCTATTACCCGGTGCACATAGAAATAAGGTGTGTGTGTGTGTGTGTGTGTGCGTGCGTGCGTGGCCCCATATGACCCCCAATGATCACTGGATTTGGACTGGAAAATGTGCAGTCACTTAAGTGGTTGGAGTAGTTGTTACTCGACATGGCATCTCGAGTTCTTTTCTTGTGGTTGGTCTAGTTTAGTTCCTCAGATGTAATGAAGAGGAGCTATGTTTGATTATGCTTTGTGATGCATAGCATATGGCCGGAAGTGGTTTTGTATTCCTAGAACTGCTGGTGTGAAAGAAGGTGAGCGAGAGGCAGGGAGACAAAAAAAAAAGAAAAGAAAAGGAAAAAAAAAACTTGCAGGAACACCCAGTTGTGTTCTAAGTCTTTCTGCCTCCGTCATTATCAGCTGAAGTATGCACAGACCATCTTGTCATCAACCACTTCCCCTCTCCATGTTTTAGCCGGGCTGACTCAAGGCTGTTGAAATACTTTAATCAGCTTTAGCTGACCAGAGCACATTGATTGTGTTGAATGAAACGAGCAAGACAAGAGCTTTAAGCAATGCACGGCGGCCATTGGTCTAGGCCAATATGCTAAATTCATTCTAGAGGCAGAAGACAGGAACAACATTCCAGAACTTAGAATGACCGCCCCCACCCTTACTGACCATAAGTTGATCTATAACAAATAACACAACAAACAAACAGACAAACAAAACCGTATCCCACAGTTCCTCTAGTAACAGTGAGTCAGGGCCAGCTGAATGATATTATCCTGTGCACCGTTGTTCCGTGTGTGTGTGTGTGTGTGTGAGAGAGAGAGAGAGAGAGAGAGAGAGAGAGAGAGAGAGAGAGAATGGGTCGAGGGAGCGACTCAGAGAGTTAGAGAGCAAGAGAGAGGGTTCTCTCTACTGGAATTTTCCCATGCTGTCATCATCACGGATTGCCTAGAAAGAGCCATCTGATACCCATTTGGACATTTCTTTTTTTTTTTCCCCCGGCTCGGTCACACTGACTTTAGCTGCTCTGGCTTCTCCATTGTCCGCCAGCAAAGACGCACTAACCGAGTGGGCTGTTTGTTTGGCCTGTTTGTGTGGGTATGGTGATGAGCGAGCAAGCGAGCGACTGACTGGAACATGCCAGCTGCATCCTAACTTTGTTTATCTCTCTGTCTCTCTCTCGTGCACGCGCTCGCTCGTTCAGTGAACACCAGCCGGCCTTGGCAACCCAGCCCTTTCCATCAGGTTTGACACATGAGGTGTTCTCTCTTTCTCTCTCTTACACACACACACACACACACACACACACACACACACACACACACACACACACACACACACACACACACACTGTGAATGTGTGGACGTGGTGAGGGGATGGGTGTAGTAGAGCTTGACGACCTGACGTCACTCCACCTCCACACAAGCTGCCGGCCTTACATTGGAATCCCATACAAAGTTGCGGTCTGTGTTACCGGCTTCAGGTTGCCACAGATACCATTTTCTTTTGCCATCAGCAAAAGTGCAGAGGGGAAAAGGCTTGTGACAACCTCCCCATTTCCCCACTTATTTTGCTCTGTGGAGTGAAAATGAGGCCAATTACTACCAACCACTGTTTTCTGTGTATTCTCAATAGCAAGGGTGTAATTCAAGTCTTTATTGCAGACCCACAGGGATCCATATCACAGATACAGATACACACACATCAGGACACAGTAAACTAGACAAAAACAAACAAACAAACAAACAAAAAACATGCAAATATTGCATAGCTCACTTTCCCACATACAGACATGTTCGGCAGTAGATTCCACAACCTTGAGAACAGTCTCACAGAGCTACGTCCAGGGCTAGGCAAAACAGCTATTATGTCATTATGTGACTCAGATGCCCTGCACATAAATCTATACGTCAGATTGCGTAGCACAGCTGCACAAGTAGGTACCCCAGCACTGACAAACATTTGACTGGCGCTAGACCTTCTAGGTATTCTCAGCAGAAGCCTCTGGCTCTGCATTATAATAAAGCTGGCCATATTGTATGATATCCAAATAAAAGACAGGCCCACTTCCCAAGCACCAAGTATAAGCACCGTGTGTGTGTGGGGGTGTGGGTGTGTGTCTGTGTTTTGTGATTGTTTATTTCTATGCAAGGGTGTGAGTTTGTGGTCTAGATATCATAGGGCCTTTCTTTGATTGTACTGTACATTGCTCATCACTAGCCCCTAGAAGCAGTAGTTATTGCAGGCAAATCTTTTGCACACCAAAATAAAACCAGAGAGGTGGCTTTTGAGAGGAAGTCCAATCAGGATGTAGATGTATTCAGCAGCGCACAGGAGAGACAAGAGCGACAGTTCACAGGAAGATACTCAAGGCTCAACAGCATATCACATGACAACAAAGAATACACACAGCACAGATAATTCTGTGCTTGAATATCATCATTGCTTGATGTTTCATAACCATTTTCCACTTAAAATAGGTAACTGATAACCTTGGTAACAGACAAACAAACAAACAAAAAACTGCTGCCAATTTTGAGTCCCAGAACCAATCACAACTGAGCCCCAGAACGAATCACAACTGATTATCAAGCATGGGACGGACATTTTATGATTTGCAACCAATGAAGATCTGATCACTTCATCATCTTCACAGAAGTAAGTTTGTTACCTAGCCTAGGCAGCAGAGACAAGATACCAATATTACCTTACACAATGGCTCACATCATGCTATCAACGAAATAGTGTGGAGAGCAGAATTAGAAGTGTCAAGTTGATAAGATTGATTCTTTTACACAACGACAACACAGGTTTACAGATATGACAGATCGAGAGCCTTTGGAAAAAGTAGGTGAGAACGCCAACTGAGGTTAGCATGTCTTAGTGACCTACTTATTAGAAATGTAAGAACTCATGACATCATGCATTGGTGTATTAGAAATCCTTTAGGTTTGCATGTTACAATAGGCTTTGGAAGTCGTCCAGTCTTGACTCCCTGGCCTAAACCCACTCGCGCCTTTGACACAGATCTATGGCTCACATCCTCTTTCCCATGATCCTTCGCTCCAGCGGAAGTCCCGTGGTTGCCTTGGTTCTGTGTCCCCTTCCTCGGGTCTCCTGTCTCCACAGGCAGGCTCGGGGGCTCTGCAGTGTCCTGGATATTCCTTTCTCGGCAAGGAGACCTAGTTCAGATGCAGCATGCAGCCGTGCCTCCCCAAGATGAAGGAGATGTCAGCTGCTAAATTGCCCCACTGCAGTGCAGCTGCTGCTGCTCCTTCTGCTCCTTCTTCTTCTGAAGTGATTGTAAAAGTGGTTCTAGTTCTAGAATTCTCCAGTCAGCCTCCTCAGAACCTCATTGTCCTAAGTTGTTCTAAGCACACTGACTGTGGTAATGTTCCTCTCTAGAACATTCTCTGTGTGTTTAACTGAAGATACTTGATTTCACTGTTTGTACAAACTTACAGTATATACAGAAACATGTTTTCAGCTATGTAAGGGATAACTCATCAGTGGCATTTTCTCTTGACCCTAGAAAGCTGATGCCCACATCTGATTCAGTATTTCAGCAATGCTGCTGACCACAGTTGGTTTTGTTTGAAGTTTGGCAGCAAAGCATATTAGCAAACTGACCAGAGATGCCCAAATCCGATATAGAACAAATCAAGCCAAACTAAGTGTTACTTACACTGTAAGACCTCACATTAAGACAGATTATCACCCAGTGGAATGGAATACTGTTTTCTGATTGGCCGTCAGGGTGTCCGTTATTTCTAGATAACAGGACACCTGAGGCATTGTTGGGTTAAAAAAGTTTCACCAGCGTTCTATATCAATGCTCTTTAGAATGCAGCCTTGTGAATCTTCTTTCATATGAAAATAATACCCCAACCTAACAGGATAACTTCTTTCTAAACGGAGCCACGTGTTTCTTTTATGTTTTAAACACTTGCTTACCACCTATACGTTTTTTACCACCTATACGTTAGTTGCAACCGGGTGATAAGCGGGATAACGGCCTTCGAGGTGTCCCGATATAAGAAAAATAATGGACGACGCGAAGGCAAAGAACAGACCGACGGCGAAGCGGGGTCAGTTTGCTAATATGCTTTGCTGCCAAACTTCAAACAAAACCAACTGTGGTCAGCAGCATTGCTGAAATACTGAATCAGATGTGGGCATCAGCTTTCTAGGGTCAAGAGAAAATGCCACTGATGAGTACAGTATGCAGAACCCTGGAATGCAGAATACAGTATTCAAAAGTTGGTCCTAGGTTCTAAGATTACCTGTCCTCAGCGGAAACTGTGATAGTGCTTGCTAGAACCCCTTGCTATGAGGGCAACTAACAAAACGATTCAGACAATGTCAGAGATGCTACCGTATGTCCTCACACCAGGAGTGTTTCTCAAAGTCAAGGAAGCATGCTTGGAAGGCTGCCTTTTTGGATATTCCACATCTTTGTCTATCGCCAAACACTGTTCCAATGTTCAGGATACTTCTAAATTCTATCAAGGACAGTAGACTTTTCTAAGGATGCACTGATGGAACCTGTGTACGGAAGTGATGGAAGTGTGCGACTTCCAATGCGATTGTTCTACCAAGGTATAATTCGTGACTTCAAGTCAAGTCTCACATCGATATGGCGAGCACATGAAGAGAGATGAACTGGGTTGGGCTAAGCTTGCAGTGATGCTGCCGCTAGTCTACATAGTGTCTTACCCAGTAATGACTGCAATGACTGATTCAAATCAGCATATTCCCCTGGGGTGGCACTCAAGAAGCACTCTAACCAACATTCCTTTGCAGTGACTACATTCCTTCGCAGGACCTGAGGTTTTACACAACTATAGAGCACTGTTAAAGAGCAACAGACTGCTCCTGTCTCTGGTGGGAGTTCTCTGCTTGGATTATCACCATCATCTTTACTCTCTGCTTTGTACAAATGGACCTATCCATTGGATAGGGGTGTGTGTTGGGGGGGGGGGGATCTTTGAGCCCATGTAAGATTAAAAGCTTGGATTATTATCTTTGAAGCTGGCTTGTTCACTGTGAACTTAGTCATTGGAGAGTGGTTCTAGTGACATGGGA
>JAODXP020000032.1:14240174-14247440 GCA_027497455.2 Sardinella longiceps | reverse complement strand
GTTCCGTGACCGTGGAGAGGAAAGGTTCGTTTCTCACTGGATTTGTCATCTATAAAGGTTAAATAAAAAAATGAGCCGGGGTGCCCCTCACAAAAATGTGGGGAAATTTTTTTAGAGCCCTATATCCAAAATGGCTGCTGCCAGCTAAGCTGGAAATTTACTTTTTAATGGTTTTGCCCACAGTGCTGCATAATACATGGTTTCTGAGACTATTTGGGTCAAGAAATTCACAAATGATGTAGATTTATTGATTTGACCTATTTTTGACCTTCAAATTCAAGATGGCTGCCACTTTTGGCTCTTTAAATGTCAATTTTTCAAAATCGTCAGAGAGCCTTAATATTAGGCTCAAATGAAAGGTCTGCTCATACTGAATTCAGTTATGGATAGTAAAATTACAACATACACATAGGTTATCAGATGTCTTGGGTGGAACCAATGAAAGCAGGGAGACAGAGACGATTCCTTAGCTTGGGGTTGTTTTTATTAACATAACATTAACATTTTTTTACAATTTATTTATTGAATTAAATAAAAAGACTCTCCATCTGAATCTGTTGAGTCTCCACACTGACTCATCTCATCATCACTGCTACTTTCGTCTGAGCAGTCATGAGGTGTGAACTGCTGGGGCAAGGGGGGCAGGGTGTGACGCACTGGTCGACACTTTCCATTCACTAGTTCCCAGCCGTGACCAATGGGAGAAGGATGCTCTTGTAGATTGTAATGGAGCTGGCAATATGTAAGGTAGTTTGACCTTTCCATATGAAGTTTCAAAGAGTCATCGTCAGGTGGGAGACGGATTGTAGTCTTATTCTTCAGTTTGTGCCATTTGGAGAAAAGAGGCTGTCGGCACGTAGTGATGAGGAGTCAGGGGAGGAGGTGAAACGCTTGTCCACAAGATTGCAGCAGTGGCCCCCAAAGAGGGACTCTAGCGAGCGGGACTCATCCCAGGATGAGGAGCAAGAAAGCCCCACGTCTGATCCACAAGGTGACTGTCTCTTTTTGGCTGTCCCCAATTTGATTGGCAATGGGGACTCCGAGGGAGAGGATCTTGGCAACAGCAGGACTGGAAAGATGCACCGACACAGTTTACGAGACAAGAGGGGCCAGCTATCCCAACGCGAACCTTCTCCCTTTCTTGAGCAGAGCAGTGTTGGACAGGATGGATGGTACTTTCGCAGCTTTGACACTAATGATTCAAACAGGAACTGTGAAAAGGAGACCTCTCCTTTCCACTTGTCAGCACTCAATGAACTCTAAACTTGTCTTCATTGCCATGTGTTTTGTCCTTTTGTGTTTAAATTCTCATGTCATGGGTGTGAATTGTTATTTGTATATGTATATGTGTTGTGTTCTTGGTAACTGAAGAGAAGCCATGCTGAAAGTGGACTTGTATGTAGTAGAGTTTTAGCTGTGGGGTTTTGGTTCAGGTGCTCCTCTGTTGAATGGTTTAGTCCACCTTTGCTAATTAGATAATTGGCCAGCCCATTTAGGAGCTGGGGTTTTCACTAGTGTTTTTTTGGAGAGCTTGGAAGCGACACAGCAGAGAGACAAGGAGTTACAGATTCAGGGAATCAGAGTTCATAAATGTTTGAAAGTAAACTGAAGTTTAAAGTAAAAGGACTGTTTAAAGTCAAGTGAGTTGAAGTCTAAAGTGAATCAAAGTTCAATGATCTTGCTTGAGGTGAGGCAAGGTTGGTCCAGTAGTGCAGGGATTGCCATAGGACCAGGTGTCTAGTTGTGTGGACACAGTTTGGCTGGTTGAAGCCGTTGAGAACTGATTGCCCTGGGATTATGAACTCTTGTTAATGCCTTCTGAACTGTGGAGAATAAAAGCCAACATCTATTTTGTACTGCCGTCTCCTGCCATCTTCTTCCCTCAACACCATCTCCACCAGTGGCGCACGGCCATTCTCACAACTCCCAAAGAAGCCTCTCTCGATTTGGGTATGGAACATCACCGGTTTCCCCCCGTGGCAGCCCGAGAGACTCTCTGTCCAGCCACAGTTGCATGGACCTCTCCTCACGAGACAGGCCTCGATCCCGTCTCAGTGCTTGCTCTGACGACCACCCTCATGGGACATATGGAGAGACGAGTGGTCGGGCCTCTTCTCCTACAGACAGTGTAGACTCTGGCTAGACCTTCATCATAAGCTCCCCCGCGAAAACGCCAGCTCCGTCCGCCAGGGATCACGGCTGTCAAAGTCCACAGTCGACTTGTCCCAGCAGAGTTGTCCGCTCATCAATGGAACCCAAGGGGATAATGCAGGACACTGGAAAGTGCATCGCAGTCGATTCTCCTCCTCCTCTGCCTCACCCAGTCTGGGGAGGGGGTGAGGCGAAGGATTGGATGAGCCTTTTCCTGTACGGCCACAAAGGAACCAAGCAACCAGTGTTCCCAGCAGCACAAGGGTCAGAGACATCAGACCCGGGTCTCTCGATCGCTCTCTATGTCGGTGATAGATGGCTCGTCTCAGGAAGGACAAGGATTCTCATCTGGCTCAAGCAACTCCCAACCGAAAGAACGAAGCTGGACCAGAGAGGGGAAGAATGAGTCTGTCTTAGTCGAGGAGCTAGAATAGGAAGGGGAGCTAGTAACACTCGGTGAGGGTCGACTCATCCTCCAGTTTGGAAAGCCAGGTTCTGGTCGTGCTATTCTCACTCTACCTAGTGGCGTTCACACCACCTCCCAGGGCCAGCTCTTCATCGTAGACTGCGGGAACGCTCGAGTCCAGGTGACAGATGCCATGGGAAATCTCATGCAACAGGTTAAATCACCAAGCAATGGCTCAGGCACAGGACGCCGCTGTTGGAACTATTTTGATGTGGTCGTTAACGCCAAAGGCTTGATAGCCCTGAGCTGTGCTGCCGAGCGAGCTCTCCTCATCTTCAACCGCCATGGACGTCTCCTTCAGACTTTTGGAGGAAGCCCTGCCCCTGGAACAACTGCAGCCTCTTCAGATGGGCTGGAAGCACCCCGAGGCATCACTGTCACCAAACGGGATGAGTTTCTGGTGGCTGACATCCGTAAGGGCACTCTGACAGCTTTGAAGCTGGACCCCAAGACAGGGTCCAGGCTAGAGCGCACTGTAGTGACCGGTTTCCACAGACCTTACCTGGTTGCAGCGTCTCAGTACTCAGACCTGCTGGCTGTGTCAGAGAGGGGCGCGAGCCTTGTGTGAAAGTCCTGGACTTGGGGTGGACCACTGTCCGAGTGCTGGACGTACGCTCGGGCATGGGCCCTGTACTCTCTTGCCCCTGGGGCATCTGTATTGACCGCGATGGGGAAGTGCTGGTGGCGGATTGGGCACAGCAGGAGAGCTCCTGGGACGAGTGGGCGAGAGTCTTGAATTAAAACATGACGTCACAGCGGATATGAAGGCATTTGTCCTCTCCGTCATTTATGCTGAGAGTGCAGATGTGAGCTGCGGGCAGGCCAGAGTTTCCAAATGGCACAAACTGAAGAATAAGAGTACAATCCGTCTCCCACCTGACGATGACTCTTTGAATCTTCATATGGAAAGGTCAAACTACCTTACATATTGCCAGCTCCATTACAATCTACAAGAGCATCCTTCTCCCATTGGTCACGGCTGGGAACTAGTGAATGGAAAGTGTCGACCAGTGCGTCACACCCTGCCCCCCTTGCCCCAGCAGTTCACACCTCATGACTGCTCAGACGAAAGTAGCAGTGATGATGAGATGAGTCAATGTGGAGACTCAACAGATTCAGATGGAGAGTCTTTTTAGTTAATTCAATAAATAAATTGTAAAAAAAAATGTTAATGTTATGTTAATAAAAACAACCCCAAGCTAAGGAATCTTCTCTGTCTCCCTGCTTTCATTGGTTCCACACAAGACATCTGATAACCTATGTGTATGTTGTAATTTTACTATCCATAACTGAATTCAGTATGAGCAGACCTTTCATTTGAGCCTAATATTAAGGCTCTCTGACGATTTTGAAAAATTGACATTTAAAGAGCCAAAAGTGGCAGCCATCTTGAATTTGAAGGTCAAAAATAGGTCAAATCAATAAATCTACATCATTTGTGAATTTCTTGACCCAAATAGTCTCAGAAACCATGTATTATGCAGCACTGTGGGCAAAACCATTAAAAAGTAAATTTCCAGCTTGGCTGGCAGCAGCCATTTTGGATATAGGGCTCTAAAAAAATTTCCCCACATTTTTGTGAGGGGCACCCCGGCTCATTTTTTTATTTAACCTTTATAGATGACAAATCCAGTGAGAAACGAACCTTTCCTCTCCACGGTCACGGAACCTCTATAGATGACCCAACTATAATGCAAACTTTAGATCTGCATTAAAAATGTGAAAATGTGCATTGAAAATGTGTTTCTCGAATGTTGGCTAAGTACACGTATCTTTAAACACTTTCTGGTGGAAATATTGATCAACTCCTAGGTGGTGCAAGCTTGGATAATGTAGGCCTACACAAGTAGGCCTGCAAGGACAGCTTTCCCCTTAACTACACACTTCAAAGTCTTCTCTGTCTTAGTGCATTCAATTAAATAAAAAAAATATGAGAAGCAAAGTTGTCACGTCTCAAGTCTTCAGCATAACTGTATTGCAGTTGCATAACACTATAACACCAACACAGTCCTTATGGTCAGTGACCGAAGTATAATCCTTATCTTAGGACCCCATTTATCAGGGGAGATAAAGCCTACCAAATTTGAACTAAGTGCTGTAATTAATTTATTTATTTACTTTGATTGCCTTATAAAGGTTTTTGGTTTTAGAAAATAAACTAGACTGTGCAATCATGTAGGCTAATGACTCACATGTTAAACCATGTCAAAGAAAATAGAAAGCCTACTCAAGATAGAACAGAAATCATCATTAAGTCATTCATGAAGTCATTTTCTATTACGTTGGCCATTGAAGCTAGACCTAAGTAGACTTTTTTATGCCCCAAACACCCAAAACTAGGCTAATAATAAAACATAATATCTGGTCTGGTCTTCACTTATGGGTCTTCTATTTAGTTTGTTTTTCTAAGGCATTGCCCCGTATGCATTGCCTTCATTGGCATGTAATGGACAGTAGATGGCGACACAATTCTCTATAAGGCTCTGAACCAAACTGCTCCCGCACCTCATTTGTGGGACATTTGTGGGCTGAATTTCTTTGTTGAGAAGACAAGCAAAACTGTGATGCTCAGTGATTCGAGAGCTTTCATTTCAGTCCCTATCTTTCTTTATGCTTTTATCTTGTGTGTTTGAATTTGTTATCAATTTTATTGTCACACGCGTGTTCTCGGATCACTACCGGTACGTAGACTAGCCTAGGCTACGCTGTCTCGCGCTCACAACGTGCGCTGACTGACGAGTGGGATTGCCCACCGCCGCTAGACAGCGAGACTCGCCGGGAGGGAAGGAGTGGGGCGGGATTTCAACTTTGCAACGCGATTGGAAAATAAACTTCACTGGAGGGGCGAGAGAGAGGAGAGACCAAAGCCACGGATGTGTGAGGTGTCCCACACTCTCCGTGTGTGTAGGGAGTGATTTGAACGTTACTATTTTAGAAAGCCACCTCCGCCCGTAAGGATTGCCAAGCGTGCATTTTTTAATCCAGCCAAAGCTTCGTCTTCCTCCCCCGAAGCTAAGCGACGTTGTCCTTAGCCTACTGCTTGACTCAAAACAAAGACTTTGCCATTGCACGTGTGGGCTTTTCTCTCTATTTTGTCTTCATCTGAAATCTGAAGTCGTTCGCTGGGTGTGAACCGATTCATCTGAGACGAATGAAAACATCCTTTCTGACAGTTGGACAGCTGGTAATCGCCTCTTCGAAGTGCATGCAGGAGGGAATGTAGTCTACTTTTCCTTCACCATCAAGTGCACTGCTAGAATTTATACACCGGTAAGAACTAAAAGTAATATATAATGTATATAACAGATTAGCCGAATTAACTCTCACTGAGCAGTTCTAATGTTAACGTTAGCTAGCTTCTCGTCGTAGTCTCGCAATCAGTGATTGTGTAATTAAGTGGCCATTTAGTGCTAATGGCAGGGTTGTGATCTTCTCAGCTGTCATGCAGATATAGCCTACAATGACTTAACTCTAAAGCCCAGGCAGCAGCAGCTTGGATTAATATATCTATATGTAAACAATACCCTCTTTTAAAGAAGTGAAGAATATCCTTTGATTTGAAAGTGCAGGTAAAACTGTAACGTTACAGTCTTCCTACATCTTGTCGACAGAAACCGCCTCCCCTTTACCAAATTTCTGTTGTCTTTGTGGTGGATATGGGGGGTAGGCGTGTGTAAGTGGGTTAGTAATAACCACGGTCCTGTGTGTCCAACGGACCAACCTTTCAGCAATGATGCAACACCTTAGAGTAGGCTTATATTTCTGTTTTGCAGAGGAGGTTGAGAAATAGTGTGTGTGTGCAGACTGACAGCCCTGTCGGCAATTCCTTTGAGGGGTGCACTCGACATTCCTGCCCCCCGAGCGACACACTAGTTTGGGTTGGGCCGTGGTCTGGTCTTAATTACACATATCAGTCAAACCACGGAGCTGTTCGTAGCGTCCTGTGAAGTTCTTCTAGCACTGTAACTCTTCAGTGCGAATCAATTGCATTAGTCAATCTGTGCCATATGATGCTCTGATGATTATATTTTGAAACAAAGGCTCCAATTTGGGACTGTTATCATGCCGAGTCGCTAACCCCTCTCTGCAAAGAAAATCTCCTTGCGGGACTCCTGACCTAGCTAGCTCGCCTCCTGTTGTGACGGTAATCGCTTGTGTCTTTTGGGGTTGGGCGAGAGAGAGATTGCTCGTCCTCAGGAGAGTGTGTAGGCAGATTTCCCTTCCTTGCAAGGAAAGGACCAAGCGCTGATTGACAGAAGTGCTGGCATAGACCTTGACCTATAAATGTGTCCGCTTGGGCGGTACTCTTGGAAAGTACCTGGGAAATCCTTATACAGCTTGCGATTTTTTTCAAAGTTCTGTTGAATGCCTTATAGGTAGCATAGGTTCTGTAGACTGTGCCGTTTATTGCTTTGAAAAACAAAAACACAGCATTGGTTTAGCACACTACATAAAAACATCAGACTTGGATTGAATTAGTTCCACTCATTATTGTATTTAGTTATGCCTCTTGCATTGACACTTAATCTTTTGGTACATGCCTTACACTGCCTCATACTTTGATGTCCTTATGTGCATTATGTCTGTGAGAATTCACTGAGGTGTGTGTGTGTGTGTGTGTGTGTGTCTCTGTGTGTCAGAGTGAGTCA
>JAODXP020000032.1:14205174-14207674 GCA_027497455.2 Sardinella longiceps | reverse complement strand
ATGCCTGAATTCATCTCTTGCCTTTGTTTTTGTTTTTCCATTTCTTTCCCTACATCCTCCCTTCTTTGTGTCAAACCTTTCCTCCTCCTCCTCCTCCTCCCCCCTTCACGGATATCCAGGCTGCGCACCAGCGTCTCTCTTGACCTGACCTCTCGACCTCTGACCCTGACACCAAGGTCAGGGTCGGGCATGAACTTGGGGTCGGGTTCGTGGCTGGAGAGGCGGAGACGTGGACTGGGAGTGGCCAGCCGCAGGGCCGACGCCCGCTTCCGCACGCTGTCTGTTGCCGTCAGTGATACACAGGACCTGCAGGCCTACAGAGAGCCGGAGGGGCCAAAAAGGCTAGTGGTGTAGCCTAGCCTAGCCTAGCCTAGCGTAGCGTAGCGTAGTGCAGTGGGTCACTCCCAAGGCCCCCTTAGTAGCAGTAGTCCAATCCCAGAGTGTTCTCATCCCCCATCTCTGTGACCCCATAGACACATAGAGACAGTTTGTCATGGATGCTTCAAGTCTAGTCTACTCCTCAGAACTCCTCAGGAATGCTCTACAAATATTCTGCAATATTCTGGAACTGGGCTTTATTCGTTCACAGTACCACCTCATAGTCTTTACCTTTCTATAGACAGACAATTTCATGGTATGGATTGTATATTTTTATGTATTTATTTAGCTATTTTATGTTGATGCTGAAATAGTATATCAAAACAAGACTTTGATCGTTTAGTGACTAATACATATTTCTCAACACTGAGGCGTCTCAACACTAATAATGTCATTTAATATTTAACCTGTTGTTGAAACTCTGCGTATATTGCAGCCTACTCTTTGCATGAGGAATGCTGTATCGCAGCATTTCCGTGTTTGTCCCTTGCTTTGAGTGGACATCGGTGGCTAGGCTAGTTGTTTATTTACATAAACAAACAAACACTGCTCCAGTGCAGTGTGGTGCATTCAATGTGCTCACAGTCTCTTCGTCTCTTAGCTTGTGCTGTACAGTAGTCTCTGCTCCTCTAGTTCCTGTATGTCTGTTCTAAGGGTCCCCAGATTCAGATACGCTGCTGCTGCTGCAAGCTCACTCACTCACCCATGCATGCATGCATGTCCCCAATGCTTCCCCATGGTTGTTAGGTCATTGTGTGGCCCATGGCGGAGTATTGCATCACTTCTTTAGAGCGTGTGTGTGTGTGTGTGTTTAGTGTGTGTGTGTGTGTGTGTGTGTGTGTGTGTGTGTGTACATTACTTGTTTAGATCTGTTCACTGTGTGTGTGTGTGTGTGTGTGTGTGTGTGTGTGTGTGTGTGTGTGTGTGTGTGTGTGTGTGTGTGTTTCCGGCTGTTTCTCTCAAGTTTCGTTCCAACAGTTTGGTTGCACCATTCTCTTAGGGGGTAGACTGCCACCTCAGATGGGGACAGAGACTTGACTCAGCTGGGTCTGACATAACACCACACACACACACACATACTCACTCACACACACACACACACACACACACACACACACACACACACAAGCATGCATACACACACACACACACACACACACACACACACACACACACAAGCATGCATACACTAGAAAAGTGACATAACTCTTTGCTTTCCCTCCATTGCACCATACACATGTACACATTTACACACACTGTTTGCATGAGCACACACACACACACACACACACACACACACACACACACACACACACACACACACACAAGCATTCATACACACATAGTGGAATGACATAACTTGACAGACTTTTTGCACACACACATACTTCCACACTCTTTGCCTGCTTTGTAATATCCAGAGGCCCTTACGCAACCACAGTGTGTGTTTTTTTATTCATCCCTGTGAGCAGCTGTTCCTCATAAGGGCAGGGGGAGCTGTTAGAATGGACCCAGGAACCAGGGCACTCTGGCTGGGCACAGACCCCCAGCGCTCACCCCTTACCTGTCCTGGGACTTCAGAACCACTCTCTTTCTGGTGCTTTTTAAAGGACACCTTTGGTCAATTTTAACTATTTCAACAAGTTCTATTGCTCAAGCTACTCGAGACTTGCCTGTACTGAAGATGCAGGAATTTTGGTCCAACTCATTCAGTTTTTCTTCAACAGAGAATTAGCACTGTAAAGTGTCTGTTGATGGTGTGCAGCTTTTGGGGTGACATTTGGAGCATGTTAAGATGTTGAAAGCACAGTTTAAAGTTCTGCCCCCATGGGTTAGCTGTCAGTGCTAATTCTCTATTAAAGGAAACCTGTGAGATTTGGAGCAAAATGGTTCGTTTTTTCAGTACTGGCAGTGTCTAGTAGCTTGAGCAATAGAGGTCTTGTTGAAGTTGATCGAACTTGCCCTTTAACACGCTCCAGCATGTTGTGTGTGTGTGTGTGTGTGTGTGTGTGTGTGTGTGTGTGTGTGTGTGTGTGTGTGTGTGTGTTTCCTCCGAAGCACCTACTAGTGGTGTAGCAATAGTGTGTGTGTGTGTGTGTGTGTGTGTGTGTGTGTGTGTGTG
>JAODXP020000032.1:14190174-14192674 GCA_027497455.2 Sardinella longiceps | reverse complement strand
CACACACACACACACACACACACACACACACACACACACACACACACACACACACACACACACACACACACACAGAGAGACACATACTGTACACACACACACACACAAACACACATACACACACACTAACTGTGTCTCTCTGTGTGTGTCCAGTCCCTCTCAGGGTTCATCAAATGAGGATGAGGAGGAGAGAGAGGAGAAGCTGAGGAAGAGCACAAAGCGGCAGACTAGCCAATCAGAAGCCGAGGATGACTCAAAGAACGGAAGGAAAGGCCACCTCTCTCGACCAATCAGCAGCAGAGACCAACAGGAAGAGGAGAAGGAGGTAAGAATCTCTGTGAGTTCTTACTGGTCCTGAATGTTCTATACGCTCCAAATCATTCCTTTAGGCTGACAAATACACACGCATGCAAACACTTTTGCAGTAAACACACATACTGTACACACACACACACACACACACACACACACACACACACACACACACACACACATGCATACTCCTGCAGTACACACAAACTGCAGGAACAAAGTTTCTGATCATGTAGTCTAAGCCTGCATCGCCCTCACCTATAGCAATTTTGGGGTAAAGCTTTGTGTGTGTGTGTCTCTCTCTCTCTGTCTGTCTCTCTCTCTCTGAGTGTGTGTGTGTGTGTGTGTGTGTGTGTGTGTGTGTGTGTGTGTGTGTGTGTGCGCTGTCATACTCCATGGACTTGAGACAGTCCAGTGGCTTTAACTGCAGCTGCAGTTGCTCCTGTGGACGATTCAGTAGTCCCAGAGCTGACACTCTGCCTCCCCCATCACCAAACACACACACACACACACACACACACACACACACACACATGTCCATACACACACACAGACGCACACACACACACACACACACACACACACACACACACACACACAATTGGGCACAGAACTGGAAGTGTTTGTTACTAAACAGATCACTAGCCTACTGGGCTTATCTTCTCTCTCAATTTTTCTCAACTTCTCTGTTTATTTATCCATCCACCTCTCTCTCTCTCTCTCTCTCTCTCTCTCTCTCTCTCTCTCTCTCTCTCTCTCTCTCTCTCTCTGTCTCTCTCTCTCCCCACTATTTTCATGTCAGTCATTCATAAAATGTTTTAATTCATGCTACTACTGTTTTCTATCTCTCTCTGTCTTGCTCTACTTCTTTTTCTCTTTCATATTTTTGTTCACCCCCCCCCCCCTCTCTCTCTCTCTCTCTCTCTCTCTCTCTCTCTCTCTCTCTCCCTCTCTCTTTCTCTTTCTTCTACTTTTCTGTGTTTTTCTTGTCAACAGTGTGTGTAAGGTCACAGTGCCCCAGTGCACCCTCTCCCTCCTCTGAGATTACTCAAGTACCCCTACACACACACACACACACACACACACACACACACACACACACACAAGCCCACCATGCTTGCTATGCATCTGGAAGATTTAGGAGTCGTTACAGCATGATAGGAGACATAGCCTTATAAAGTTGGTCTCTCTGTGTGTGTGTGTGTGTGTGTGTGTGTGTGTGTGTGTGTGTGTGTGTGTGTGTGTGTGTGTGTGTGTGTGTTTGGTGTGTGTGAGAACATATGTAATGGAGTAGGGAGAGAGAGTTAGGGTTTAGAGTGAAAGACAAAACCCTATCTCTGAGTATTACAGACTGCAAATCTCTGCCTAACGATACACATGGCACGCTATCATCTGGTGCATATCTCACAGAAATGAGAGAGGGGGATGAGAGACAGAACACGGAGAGAGAGAGAGAGAGAGAGAGAGAGAGAGAGAGAGAGAGAGAGAGAGGGAGGGAGAGAGAGAGAGAGAGAGAGAGAGAGAGAGAGAGAGAGAGAGAGAGAGAGAGAGAGAGAGAGAGAGAGAGAGAGAGAGAGAGAGAGAGAGAGAGAGAGGGGTTTAGGGGGAGAGAGAGAGAGAGAGCGAGAGCAAGAGAAAGAAAGAAAGAAACAGAGAAACAGAGAGTTAGATAGAGAGGGAGAGAAAGGGAGAGAGAGAAAGAGAGAGAGAGAGAGGGATAGAGGGACAGAGGCCTAATTACTCTAACATAAACACATGTCTGAGTTGAAAAGGCAAGGCCTTGCTCTGCTCTGCTCTGCTCTGCGCTGCTCTGACGGGGCTTGGGGAATGTTGCTTTAAGGAATTTAAATTGATGCCGTGGGCCTGTTCACAGAAAGTCCAGTTCAAGACCCCCAAGCAATCATAAATTATTGCTTTGTGTGTGTGTGTGTGTGTGTGTGTGTGTGTGTGTGTGTGTGTGTTTGCATATGCTCAAATGTGTGTGAGTTGATGGGTATTTGTGTTTGTGTGTTTGTTTGTGTGTGTGTGTGTGTGTGTTGTGCATTTTGAAATACTCAAGATAGATCTGTATTGTATTTGTTTGTACACGTTTTTGCACTCCCTAGTGTGAGTACACACATCTGTGTTTGTACTGGTCCATCTGACTGTGTGTGTGCTCCCACTGTGTGTGTGTGTGGGTGTATGTGTG
>JAODXP020000032.1:14172674-14177674 GCA_027497455.2 Sardinella longiceps | reverse complement strand
GCCTGTTTTCCCTCTTGGAGCAGGCTATCCTGGAGACGGTAAAAAAATTCCTTGGAAGGACATTTGCAACGGTACGTCAGCGCCTGTTAGATTTACAATGGAAAAGGAAGTCACGGCATAAGCACAAGAGGGGAAGACGGATGCTTCGTTTGTTATTTGGCCAACGGAGCTGTGGCTGGTTCGCGTTGTGCCAAGACACAGCGAGCTACATCGCAATGCGCCTTGTAAGGTTGTAGCGCTATTAATTACCTCGAGGCTCCCAGTCGGAGCCGCGCTTTGTGACTGTAATTATTTTTTTAATGGCCGAGTATTTGGTGGCAAGACAACTAATAAATTGATCAGTCAGCAAGGCTAGAGATCTTTGCTATTACTTCGGAATATTTTTTTTCCCTCTCTCTCGCTCATTCGCTCTCCCCTGAAATGTCAAGATAATTTATTTCCATGGCGGGTGGGATTACCTCGTAAACATTGTTTCCCCTCTATTCCCGCATGAGACTTGTGTGTTTTTGCTTTTACAACAAATTTTAGCTCTCCGTATTTTCCCAGCTTCGTGTTAAGAGAGTTTCATGGTTCCATAGCTCTTTAGTTCCTTTCACGCGCTCCATCTAGAGATTTCTCAAAGAGGAAAGTTGGACGTCTTGACGTTCAAGCACCTGTGGATGTGTTCATAGCGTCTGCTACCTGCTCTCTCTCTCTCTCTCTCTCTCTCTCTCTCTCTCTCTCTCTCTCTCTCTCTCTCTCTCTCTCTCTCTCTCTCCTTTGAGCACAGTGAAAAACGGTTGCTCTTGGTTTGTTTTGTGTAATGGAATCAGTATGGTCGTTAAATGCAGTTAAGAAGCCTCTCCAATATTTAGCCTACAGTGCACGCTCATTGAATCAAAACTCTTTTTGGATGTGAGTGGTCTTTTAAAAAGACAGATCACGTCTTTGACTCGGGAAAAGAAATGTAGCATCTCTTGTTAATATCTCCTCCAGTTACTGTAGATACAAATCAGTTGAAATATGTATACACACGCACACACACACACACACACACACACACACACACACACACACACACACACACACACACACTCAGAATACACTTAAGACTATCTTACAGATCCCTCTAGTCTCCCTTATGTTTGCACAGTGTTCCTACTCCTCAATCCCACAGTCCCTGTCATCTGTGAGGTCACTGAGACAAAGATGTTTTACAGCATCAGGAGAAGCCTTTGGAGCAGATGATTTGGGCATTTAGGGCAGATGATTTGGGCATTTGGGGCAGCTCTCTTGGAGTTGCGTGTTTTAAATCCATGCAGTTGCAGGGCTGAAATGAATGAGATCCCAGGTTGCATAGAATGCATCACGATACATCAGTGTAAAGGGGTGGAATGGAACATTAACTAGTATGTGTAATTAGCTAGTTAGTCAATAGTTATCAGTTATTAGTTGTATAGCAGTTAAATGAATACTGGTACTGTATATGAATAAATGTAATTATTCAGACCTCCCCCAAGGCAAGGTGGTCACAGACACAATAGAAATTCCAGATTGTGTTCTGGATCACTGATCACCACCAAAATGTAATCAGTTAATTGTCCCGATACACACATTGTCCGAAAATTTCATCCAAATCTGTGCAGTACTTTTTGAGTTATGTTCTACCCACACAGACCAATGACTGTATATATAAGAGACAGATAGACACACACACACACAGACAGAAGCCGGCGAAAACATAACCTCCTTGGCGGAGGTAACATATACATATACATATAAGGTATAATGTATTGTCTGCAGGACCCCAACGCATATGCAGTTCCATTGTAATAAGTAAATGATCTCTACAGAAATAACCAACCTTGGAACACTGAGAAGACCCATTCAAAGTGTTCTGAAGGGCGTTCTGGAGCAGCGTTCTGGAGTGGCATGTAATAATGAGAAATGTAATAGGTCTCCCTCCTCCGTCTCTTGTCCCCCACAGAAGTCGTCCGTGGACCTGGAGCCCAAGATGTCTCTGGCCGACAGGATGAAGGTCCTGCAGGAGAAGGAGAACCAGTGGAAGGTCAAAGGGAAGGGGGCCGCCAACGACTCCATACAGTTCTCTGTGGCTGGCCGCATGGCAAAGAAAGGTGTGTGTGTCTATGTGTGTGTGTGTGTGTGTGTGTGTGTGTGTGTGTGTGTGTGTGTGTGTGTGTGTGTGTGTGTGTGTGTGTGTGTGTGTGTGTGTGTGTCTGTGTGTGTCTGTGTGTTTGACTCAAAACATTACTACAGGTTGATGTCCAGAATGACAGCTTCCCTCAGGCCATAAGACTCAAACACTCAACCATAGGATTTATATTATATGCCATTAAACTCAGGTGTGTGTGTGTGTGTGTGTGTGTGTGTGTGTGTGTGTGTGTGTGTGTGTGTGTGTGTGTGTGTGTGTGTGTGTGTGTGTGTGTGTGTGTGTGTGTGTGTGTGTGTGTGCATAAATAGGACTCGTAATATATGCCATTAAATTCAGGACTGAAAGATTTGGTGTTGACTGTCTATGCACTTGTAGACCAGCACTTGTAATTTATAGCCCATGAAAAAAAAATGTATTAGTCTGTTCTCTTTCACGCACACACACACACACACACACACACACACACACACACACACACACACACACACACACACACACACACACACACACACACATGATTGGCAAGAGCAGAGATCAAGCGCGAATGTAACACTGTTCCAGCTTTTTTGCGGTATGCTTGACCTCGGCTCACACACCCACAGGAACTAATCACTCAGCTTCCTTATTGTTTTATTACTTCCCATCAGGCCTTGCGTCTCCCGTGTCGCCTAGAGACGATCCCCCGGTCCTCAAGAAACACGTCTCAGGGACGCCTGTCAAGCCACTGGAAGGTAATGACAACTCTGACACATTCCGCTCATCGAGTGTTATAGATTGATTCCCTACATACCATTACCATGCCATGGACTTCAACCAAAGCTCCGCTTTAAATGAACTCTCTCTGCTTCAACATTGCACTGAGTGCGGTTCCATGGGCATGAAGAATCTGATTCTAGAGATTCCAAGGTGCATTCTCTAGAACAGTTTCCTAGGAGATGCATTAATAAACTCCATGCCACGGACTTTAACATTTGCACTGTGAGAGACAAGAGCACACACTTTGAAGCTCTTGATAATGACGGTAATGATGATGATGAAGATGAAGATGGTGAGGATGATGATGGCAATGATGATGAAGATTAGGATGACGATAGTGATGATGATAGTATAGAAGATGATGATGATGATGATGATGATGATGGCGGTGGTGATGATGACGGTAAAAAAGATGAAGATGACGGTGGTGGTGATGGCGATGGAAAGAATGAAAGCGGGGATGACGTCCATGTCTTTTCTTCTCTTCCCAGAGATCGCCAGTCGTCCTGATGTGGAGGTTGAGGGGGATAAGCGGCTAGACAAGCTGGAATCTTTCCTGGACCGGCTGCACAGTAAAGGTAAACAGCACTAGCTCCTACTGCCAGCCTGTCATTGCAGGGCCAGAAGCCATCATTCATCTCTCTAGCGATAGCAAGCATACTTTCCCACCATTTTATTTGTGCTTTTTTTTATTATTATTATTTACTTGTCTGTTTTTTTGAAGGGATAATGTACATTGAGCAACATAGCAATCAACATTTCATTCAACTTAAGAACGTAAAATGAAAATATCTGCCTTACTGGGTTACTGCACGCACTCATGATTGGGTCCATTATCTGCTAAACTGTGTTTACAATACATGCAGTCCACTAGGGGCTTAAATACGCTTTCCAGAATGCCAGAAGGTTCCAGAATGTATAAATTCCAGAGTTCCAGTACTTCCTGTGCACCTGTGCACACTTGACAGCTTATGAAAGTGTTTGGATGAACACTGAAGCATCTCATATTTAATATATTTTTTTAATCCATTTGTCTATAAATGAAGCCTTTGTTGTAAACAACCATAACCTTGCCTAGAAATGTAGACGTGCCCAAGCGGCTGTTCTATTGCATGCTCTGATTCCGCTCCTTGGATTCAGCCGCGGTCTATTGTTTGTGGCCAGAATATACGTACATGAAATTTTATTATTCTTTTTCCTACCTGTAACACTTGGTGAGTTTGAACATAAGGGCTATGGATTGATTTACACTGATTACATTTAGAATTATAAAAAATTGTCTAAAAATCGCTAAAAAAGTGTATTATGTCACAATAAGAACTTTGACATAAGAACGATGAACACTCGACTTTGGTTTGCATAACAGACCCCGGAGGAAATAGATCATGGAACTGAACGTATGTTTGGAACTCTCGCTCTGCTTTGAACCCTCTCTGCTCACACCATCAGGGTCAGGCCACTGCAGGGCTTCTGAGTGCAAAAGTATTCCAGTGGAATGCTGCTGATGATATGGAACTAGGTTACTGGTACTGGAGGAGTCTGACTTCTTTTGACCTCCTGTCTAAGTCGGTCGTAAACTTCTGTTTCTCTCTGGCTGCGCAGTTTAGCAACCGCTTAAGTGGATTTATAGCCTGCATCTGTAACACTGACATGCTATCATATGCTAGGCTATGCTATGCTGGTCTGTCTGGCCCTGAGGCCAAAGAGGGTCAGAGGGAGATGACAGGCTGAATAACCAGACTGACCTGCATAGTGTGTGAATGTCTGAGAATCAGGCTAGTGAATTTATGCTTCATACTACATGGGCCGGTGGTGCCAAAGCAGTTGAAAAACTTGGCTAGCATGCTAGTAGTCTGAAAATAGTGGGTGTGAATACCGGTTACCATCACTGTGAGCTTGAGCAGAGCACATAACCCTTGAACCCTTTAAAGACCTCCACACACCGCTTCCAAAAGCATTGCAGAGAAATTTAGAATTCGACAATGTTGTTTGCTCTTACACACCGGCAGCGCTCTACAAGCAACAAACAAAGTACAGTAGCCTGCGGAATAACCGTGGCAGAGGTATCAATGGAATAGAACGTTGGAAGTGG
>JAODXP020000032.1:14145174-14150174 GCA_027497455.2 Sardinella longiceps | reverse complement strand
AGGGAAAGTGTTTGAAGCTTTACAGTAGCGGAAGTGTGAATATGGGGGGAGAATCCTCATTTGGATCTTGATGGTGCGTTTCATGAGATGGCATCGCAGACCATAAAATAACCACGGTGGCCAGTAGAGAAGCAGTTTGAGAGAGAGAGAGAAAGAGAGGGAGAGAGAGAGAAAGGAAGCAAGAAAGAGGGAAATAGAGAAAGGAAGCGAGAAAGAGAGGGAGAGACAGAGAGAGAGAAAGCAAGCAAGAAAGAGAGGGAGAGAGAGAGAAAGGAAGCGAGAACAAGAGGGAGAGAGTCAAAGAGAAAGAAAGAAAGCGAGGAAAAGAAGAAGAGAGAGAGAGAGAAAGAAAGCGAGAGAGAGAGGGAGACAGAGAAGAGAGGAAGAGAGACAGAGAGAGAAAGGAAGAGAGACAGAGAGAGAAAGGAAGAGAGACAGAGGGAGAGAGAAGGGAAGCAAGAGAAAAAAGAGAGAAGGGAAGTAAGAGAGAGAGAGAGAGAGAGAGTTTAAGGAAGCAAGAAAGAGAGACAGACACAGAGAGGGCGCCATGACACTGAGTGTGTGCGTGTAAGCAGGAGTAATCTGCTGGCTCTGTTCAGTTGGCCCGGTGTGATGATGGGATTGGTCAGATCATATCTTATGGGTCTTCACTCCCAGACTGGCTCCATTGGGCAGAAAATGAGTCCCAGCTCACTGTAGATTACACTGTGCATTTGTGTGTGTGTGTGTGTGTGTGTGTGTGTGTGTGTGTGTGTGTGTGGGTGTGTGTGTGTGTGTGTGTGTGTGTGTGTGTGTGTGTGTGTGTGTTCACATGCAGGCATATGTGTCTATAGGGGGACGTTAAAGTGGGGTGGATGACTGTCCACTCTTGTGTGACGTGTGCGTGTGTGTGCGTACATGCAGGCATATGTGTCGATTTGTGGACGTTACTGTGTATGTGGGGTTGATGACTCATGTGTCTGCTCGTGTGTGCCGTGTGTGTGTGTGTGTGTGTGTGTGTGCGTGCGTGCGTGCATGTGTGTGTGTGTGTGTGTGTATGTATGTGCATGTTTGTGTGTCTCTAACACCTTGTCTTTGTCTTGTGTTGACAGACTCTGTTGGAGCTGACGAGAGAAGAGTTCAGTGCTCTCCCCACCTGGAAGCAGCTGAATCTAAAGAAAAGCAAAGGCCTCTTTTAAACCACAGAAACTTTTTAGATATATATAAAAGACACTATGGCTCAATCTCAATGTCCCCACTACGTCCTACGCCCTGAACCCTCAAAGACTTAACTAGAATGAGTCTGCCTTGTGATTGGCCAGTTCATGCCAGTTAAGTCTTTGAGGGTTCAGGAGCTTAGGGCTTAGAATGGACTTTGGGATTCAGCCAGTTATTCATCTGAGAGAAAGAATGAATGAATGAGTGAGAGAGAGAGAGAGAGAGAGAGAGAGCGAGTAAAAAAGAGTATACACTTCTCTTTTCCTATTTTAATTTGTGTTTGTCTTGTCTTATCCAAAGGATACTCTTGTCTTTTTTTGTTTTTGTTTTCCATGTGGAACAGGACTGTACAGTTTTATTTTCCTTTTTTTTAAGCATTCAATTAATCTGCCTCCTATGCAGCAGCCGCAGCAGCATCCTGTAATTCTGTGACATTCCTTTTGTAGCTGTTCAATTTAGCTTCATAGGCCGTATCCCAATATCTACCCTAAGTTCTAAGCACTGAACCCTCAAAGACTTCACTAGACTGAGTCTGCCTTGTGATTGGTCAGTTCTTGTCAGTTAAGTCTTTGAGGGTTCAGGGGCTTAGGGCTTAGGATGGATATTGGGATTCAGACATCATCTAATAGTCTTGTAGTCGTTAGACTATACCCAACAATGGTAGACCTATACGTCTATATGCCTACTATCTAACCATATATTGAACTATAAATATGTATTATAAATGTGCTATTTTTTTTCCTGAGGTAATAATTTTTACTCTGCCATCATCAAACTCATCATCAAACTGTGAGAGAATGTGGAATGTTTGTGTGCTTCATCACTGCCAGTGGAGGCTTTGCGTGGAACTATTGTATGTCACCTTTGACCTTTGACCTGATGACCTCTGTCTCTGTCTGACAAGTCACCATGTTGTGCCAGTGAAGATGCCTCTGCACACACAGCCACACTCCGCTACGCCAGGCCAGGCTGTGCTCCGTGGTCAGCACGTGTGTTTGGACACGAAACCCTGAACGCAAAATGAATTGAAATGCCTTCCTTCAACACAGATGTACAGTACATGTATGCACAAATATTAAAAGTACCGTCAGGTCTATGGAAAGGATGCAGGGGGGGAAGCAAGCGGATTTCTGTCTTTTTTCAGTGTATTGTGAAAGTGTTATGTGTGTGTGTGCTTGTGTGTGTGTTTCGTATCTGGGAGGGCCAGGAGGTCCAGCTCCTTGTCCAGGTGCATCTTTTTGAACGCTGATGAGTGGGTGTGTGTGTGTGTGTGTGTGTGTGTGTGTGTGTGTGTGTGTGTGTGTTTGTTGAGTCCGCCAGTCCTCTTGGGTTTCTGTACACCTCCTTTCCTCTAACGAAATAAACAATGCTGTTCAGACACTCAAAAAAAACTCCTTCTGTATTCACTTCAGTCCCAATGACTTTGTACCCTGTTCACATTAACCACAGTTACATGCAGGGACTTTTTCCCGTTCTAAACAAGGAATATCAGAGACATTCGGTTTACACCAGATACCAGAATATGACCAAATTCATGGAGTTCAATCAGAATAAGGAGTTTACATAACACGCACACAAACCGAACATTGGTACTATTCCGTTTAAAAACTTAAAGTCCCTGCATGTCACTGTTCGTTGTCTGTTTTATGCAAAGCTGTAATGAGGTGGCATTTGTATGTGTGTAAAAGCCCAGGGATGATGGCTATAGGGTAGCCTAACTCAGGCACGTACGCACATTCCTTGCGTAGAGTGTGAAGGCATATTAAAGTTGTGCTCTGGTGAATTGACTGCTTTTATGGCAAAGAACGCACAAGTGTGCGGAACAGGCAAGGTCATCTGACGGAATGCCATTCAGAAAAAAAGTCATTAGAGTGGTTACCGTGGTAACCCAGCCTTTTTGCTGCCTCCAATGAGCGCAACTTCTCATTGTTTCATCCTCTCCTATCCTTCTTTTTCTCCACCTCCACCCTATTTCTCTCGCTCTCTCTGTTCATTTCTTCCTGCTTTTCCACCTCTACTTTTCCTCTCTCTCTCTCTCTCTCTCTCTCTCTCTCTCTCTCTCTCTCTCTCTCTCTCTCTCTCTCAGCTCATTCTTCCCTATCCTCCTTTTTCTCCAACTCCACTTATCCACCCCCCTTCTCTCTCTCTCTCTCTCTCTCTCTCTCTCTCTCTCTCTCTCTCTCTCTCTTCTGCCTTTCCACATAATACAGATAGTTCCCTGAGGAATGCTCCTCCAGTGGTTAATCAATTAAGAACAGATTCTGCTCCGCTATGTCCTCCTAATTGCAGAGGAATGATTGGCCTCTGGCATGAGAAGAACTTGGCCGTCTGAAATGGGTCTCGTCCCTGAGATGGAGGAGGAGGGGAAAAAAACAAGAGCAAAGTCGGAATCTTTCACTTTTTTAGGCATTCATAGTGAGTGTGTGTGTGTGTGTGATGTTTGTGTGTGTGTGTGTGTGTGTGTGTGTGTGTGTGTGTGTCATGTTTGTGTGTGTCATGTTTGTGTGTGTGTGTGTGTGTGTGTCATGTTTGTGTGTGTGTTGTCTGTGCACATATTGCACTCCAGCAGGAATGTGTTGCGTGTATACAGTATGTGTGAATGTGGTGTGTAGTCAGTGTGTGTGTGTGTGTGTGTATATATACAGTATATATGTGTTTGTGTGTGTTGTTGCTGTACACATATTATACTTTAGTGGGAATGTGTTGCCTGTATATCTGTGCGTGTGGTAGTCAAGTGTGTGTGTGTGTGTGTGCATGTGTGTGTGGTGAGTGTGGTACTCAGGTGTGTGTGGAAAGGTGCTATGCATGTCATCGGGTACCAGGACCCATCTGGAGAGGATTAGGAGTCAAAGTGGGAAAGGGCAGTGAGCTGTGTGTGTGTGTGTGTGTGTGTGAGCCGTGTGTGTGTGTGAGCAAGACCTCACATGACCCAAGTGTCTAACACACTATAAGGCATCATTTTGTCTCTTTACTTGAACTTCATACAAAAGCACACATACACACACACAGTTTCTGTGTGTACTGTACCTCCACCTAAGTGTGTGTATTTGTGTCTGCATCACGACTTCATATGGTTTGTTGTTTACTGCAAATCACTGCCCACGTGTGGATGTGTAGTGTTGTTGTTGTAGTTGGTATGTGTGTGTGTGTGTGTGTCTGCCCACACTCCCGTACATATTTGTGTGTTTATCTGCCCCCTGATTATGCACAGTGGGGCTTCCAGGTTCCGATCAACTGTGTGTTCTCACTCTCCCTCTTCTGCCTTGCTCACACACACACACACACACACACACACACACACACACTTTTCCATCCCCTCAGTATCCAGGCACAGAGCACACGGCATCCCCCTGATATCAAAACACACACACACACACACACACACACACACACCTGCAGGTTAGGTCATCACCACAACAGATGGTAAAGCTAGACACAGCATTGCGGAACAACAGCTTGCCAGCTTTATCGGTTTGTTTGTGGTTGTGTTTGTGTGTGTGTGAGTTTATTTATTAATGCCTTTAAAGGGAGTGAGTTTGTTTTGGGGAGGAAAGAGGCGGAGGGAGCCCGTGGACTTTTTTCTCCGGAGGGGTTGGGTTGTTTTTTTTCCTCTGTTTTTGTTTTGTTTTTGGCCGCCTACCATGTCTGGAAACTTCTAGAAGATGAGCACACACAGGGGCATTGTGGGATACCTTGCGTTGAATGATAATGTCGAGCACCAGACGGTAGAGCGAGGAACTTACTGAGAAAGTAGAGAGTCATAAAGTAAAGTAAAGTGAGATGACCCAGAAGTTAATAGTTAT
>JAODXP020000032.1:14125174-14132674 GCA_027497455.2 Sardinella longiceps | reverse complement strand
CCACTAGAACCAATTGTGTCTCCTACTGAGGGGAGAGATAGATGGAATGGGCCAAAAAAGAGGAGAAAAAAAGGAAAGAAAAAAAGAAGACAGGAAAAGAGGAAGGAAAGGCACTGGACAGTGATAGGGGTGGAGTGGTAAAATAAGAGGTACTGTATGTCAACTACGTTATGAATGCAGGACATGCTCAGAGATGCAAGTTTATTGTATTTATGTAAGGATTATGTAGTATTGCATTGTAACTGTGGATCATTTTGGGGGATTTTGGTATAAGTTTCTCGTTAGTGTTTGAATCGGTTTGTTTGCAGAGCCGTGGAAGTAACTCTATCCTATCGCATTCAGAGGCAGTTATTAGAGAACAACGCTTCGCAGATTCTTGAGTCAAGGTCTAACAACCCACTTTATCTTTGATTTATGCCATTAAAACATTATTTATTTTAATGATAATATCATTATTGACTGTAGAATCAGGAGTGTTTCTCCAGTTCCAGAGGAAAAGTTCAGGGAAATGTCCATCTTAGAGGTCTGGAAAAGACAGGAACAGGAGGCAGAGCGAAAGAGGGTGGAGAGACAGATAGAGAGAAAACAGGAAGGGCAAGGACAATGAAAGATTAATGAGAAGAAAAAAAGACGAAATTATTATTTGAAACATGATTTACTTATTATCATTATGATTATGCCAGATCATCATCATCATCATCATCATCATCATCATCATCATCATTATTATTATTATTATTATTATTAGTAGTAGTAGTAGTAGTAGTAGTAGTAGTAGTAGTAGTAGTAGTAGTAGTAGTAGTAGTAGTAATAGAAGTGAAATGGAGAGAGTGATTAGTGAGGAGGTAGAACATGGAACACATGCACCTGCACCTTGAGAGAGGAGGTAGAACACGGAACACATGCACCTGCCTTTTGATCACTCATTCAGAACACAGAGGGGGTGACAGACAGACAGACGTCCATGAATCCATTTTCTTGGCAAGCAGCCTGTAGGCAATATTTCTCAGCTGTAGCTGCTCAGCTGTGGATTATCAACTGTTTTTGTGCAGCTGACTTTGTACACACACACACACACACACACACACACACACACACACACACACACACACACACACACACACACACACACACACACACACACACACACATATATACACATACACACACAGCCCAGTCTTCAGTCTCTACTGGCTTTATGCACATTATCAGGTTCTACAAATACACCATTCTGTGGTCTTTTATTCACAGAGAAACACTAGACTGCTCAGCTGTGCATTATCAACAGTTCTTGTGCACCTGGTGTACTTTACACACACACACACACACACACACACACACACACACACACACACACACACACACACACACACACACACACACACACACACACACACTTAAATCTCTACTGCCTTAATGCAAAGAGAGCCCAGTCTGTGGTCTTAACTGATTTTATACACATGTGGAACCCAGAGCCTGCAACGTGTAATTGGTTTCACTCCCTCAAGGAATCACACTAAGGCCATAGTTTTTAATAAATGGTGGATTTATTGTGTTCTTTTATTGCACTCAATTATTTGTTTAATTCACTTATCTTATCATACATATCCTTAATCCACATTTAATCCACTATCAAACGTGTAATAATATAACAATAAAATTAGTAGGCTAAGGAATTCACAAACAAAATACAAGCACATTACAAATCAAAAGAGAAAAGACACAATAAAACAACATAGTAGGCCTACCTTGCTAGCAGCATATATGACCTAAGAGGAAATGAGCATTGAAAACTATCAATATTGTTGTGGCATGTGAGGGTAGGTCTGCGAGAATGAGCAGGATTTAGTGATTTCACTGTACACAGAGATGCTGATACTGTGTACTTGCTTGAAATTATGGATAAAATGTACTGATAAGCATGTTATCTCTGATATAACTTATTTTATTTTTATTTAGCTATTTATTTATTTATTTATTTATTTATTTGCCTTTAATCAGATAGTGGGAGAGAGAGAGATGGAGTGGGATCGGGAAATGACCTCGGGTCAGACTCGAACCCGGGTCCCTGGAGTGGTGCTCTGATGCTAGCCCACCGAGCCACAGCGCCGCGCGCCCATCTCTGATATAACTTTAAAGGTACAATGTGCAACGTTTTTATTCAGTATCAGTTCAGTATCAAAATCTGTTTTACCTGTTGACAAGCTTTTTCATAAATATTAACCACCTCTATTAATTCTGCGTGTCCCTACTGGTTTGAAGTTCTGCAATTGCATGTACATTAGCTGGGGTAGACTCTCCATACACTGTACATCCTCCATCTTGAAATACGGAAGCTCAAAAGGTTCATATTGTTTGCGTTTTTGCACTCATAATTTGCAGGTGCAGTTAGTTCGTATTGTTATCTCCCTGCATCGGCATGTTTGAAGGAAGACAAAACAGAACAGAAATCTTATGCTTCATCCAAAAAAAGAATAAGGATACTGAAAAGACAATAGACTGACAACCGTATGCAGGTAGCTGTAGCTACATTGTAGCGCTTAATTTTTAATGGGAGAAATTCGAAGGCTACACATTGTACCTTTCAATGTAAAAAAAATATGATTATCCAAAGAAAGGTAAGATCCTCTTGTATGCATGACTGTGTATAAGTTAATTAAAATATAACTGCCAGGTGTTACCGTGGAGACAAGTCAGCGTGAAGTCTATTAACTAGGCAAGCGGTGCAACACCTATTAGTGTCCCCTGTACAACATTAATGGCACCTACAATTAACCTTGCCATGAAACACATATCACTAATCAAATTAAACCAAGATAAACATCATTAATCAAATTAACAAAAAATAATACATAAACATATTTTCTACATTACATGACAAACATAATTATATAAACCACAAACAAAAAAGAAAATTACTTGAGCTAGAGACAGTTATGTACACACACACACACACACACACACACACACACACACACACACACACACACACACACACACACACGCACACAATGACTCCAGTATTTGGGAGATGGGCTTTAGTCTTAAATCAAGGTCAGATGAAAACTAAATAGGTGATACACTGTGTCTGTGAATAACAGCCTGTTGACCTTGTTGTTTTTTCGTGTTTTTTGAAAGCTGCCTGTCTTAGTGATGTTAGTTTTGTCTGTAAAGCTTTACAGTTTGTATGCTTCTCCCTGCACTTTGAATGCTTTATTTTCTACAAAAAAAACCTACCCACCTCTCAAGCAGATGTTTTTTGTTGGTTTGTTTGTCTGTTTAGATGGATGGCCGATTTTGAGATAAACACAAAATGCGTAATTTCCAATATCGTTTCTGTTTCTCGATCAGCCTTAAACAAATGATGCAGCAAACAAATAGGCCTACTTCCAAAGGGCAAAATCTAGTGCTGAAGAACTCACTGAACTGTGCCAAGCAGTCATCCCCCTCTCTCTGTACCAGCCAACCAGCGACTTCGATTAAACGCATATCTGCCCACACATCCATGAAGTAATGTTATTCAAGTTAATAAGCGCTGACAAGGATTGATTATGCGCGTGGTGCTGAGTGAGGGACTACATAATGACCTTGTCATAGGAGCTAATTGAGTCTCCACTAGCGCTAAGTGCGGCTAGGCTAAGCTTGGGAGACCTCAGAGATAATGAACCCCAAGCAGTCGACTCAATTAAGGGTCTCTCTGTGTGTGTGTGTGAGAGAGAGAGAGAGGGTGGGGGGGGGGGGGTGGAAGGGGCATGGTGTGTGTGTAGTGTAGACACCCATTTGTTTTTGCACACACAGACACACACCGCTGCACTAAGCATAGTCATAGTCATACTCAGCGCATTGTGCAAATGTAGTTGTTGCTTATTGATGTGCTGTGATAGGATTTAAAGGAATGCACCAGAGTGAATTCAAGCATAGCCCTGCTGCACGAGCCTTCTAACAGCAATATATTTCGCATGAAATGAAAGAATTTCGAACAAAATAGACCTAACGCGAACGCGAAACACTTTACATTGAGTCAATGTAACCTCAGATCTTACTTTCGGTTTCCAATAGTCAGGTCCCATTGATTCAGTGTAAAGTGCTTGTTCGCTTCTGCGTTCGTGTTCGGTCTATGCTGTACCAAATTATTTTGTTCCACTCGCTAACTAGCGCATTTAGCAAGCTCTTTCAACAGGGCTATGCTTGAATTCACTCCGGTACATTCCTTTAAGTGCCTCAGCCCGTAATAGGTTAAAGTAGTTTTTGCCTGTTTGGGCTACAAGGAATGAATGAATGGACAAGTACTATTCAATATTACACACACACAAATGCGCGCGCACACACACATGCTATATGTACAGTGTATACAGTATATGATGGGATGGGAAACTGGATGCAGTGAATCCAACAATGAGGGACTGCTGGTAGAGAACATCACCTCATACGAAGGCTGAAGGTCTTGGTGTTCAGGGAGGGCCAGGGGCACGACGGCCTGTTGGAGCAGGTATGCAATCCACTGTAGTTATAGTCCAGGTAAAAGCAGAAACCTCATAGAGAAGATTGGTAGACCTAACCTCATAGCTAAAAACGAAGCAAACAAGGTTATATCACACACACACACACGCGCGCGCACACACACACACACACACACACACACACACACACACACACACACACACACACACACAAACACACACTTGCACATAATGCTTAATCTTACCCAAATATAGCACTGTCTTTCGTCCACACAAACAAGGAAGAACGCCTCAGCCTTAGTTCCCGTACCCCCTCAGAGATGCATATGATTAGATACACTGCTTAACAAAACAACAGCCATGTCCTTAGCATCGCCTCCACTTCAAAGACACCGCACAAACCCTTTGAAATGCAGAAAAAGGAAGTAGGCTCCAGTTGACCCCATAAGATATTGCATTTGAAATAAATAAACAAACAAACAAACACATACACACACAAATAAATAAAAATAAAACTTGAAGATAAGGCTTTCAGTAAGTCAACTTTTAAACTTTTAAGAAGTGTGCTTGTGGGAGATTAGGATATTTTTTTGGGGAGGCACCTGCACAGAAAACTGACAGCCATGACATTTGGGCTGTGAGGATGAGGAGATGGCATAATGGCGCGCACACACACACACACACACACACACACACACACACACACACACACACACACATAAAGGAGATGGCACGTACACACACACACACACACACACACACACACACACACACACACACACACACACACACACACACACACACACACAGGAGATGGCGTAAAGACACACACACACACACTGGAGATGGCATAAAGATACACATACACACACCACACACACAAACGGGAGGGCATAAAGACGTGGGGCCTCTGGCAGATATTCAATATTCTCCTCCAAAAGTCCAGACCTTTCATCCATCACACAGCAACAGAGAGAGAGAGAGAGAGAGAGAGAGAGAGAGAGAGAGAGAGAGAGAGAGAGAGGGGGGCAGAGAGTGGTGAGATGGAGAGGAAGAGAGAGAAAGGGAAGCAGAGAGGTCCAAAGAGAAAGGTGTAGAAGCAGAGAGAGAGAGAGAGAGAGAGGTCCATTGAGGGAGAGGGGGGTTGAGGGAAAGAGAGAGAGAGAGGTTGTTAGGAGAAGATGTCCCAAACTCAACTAAAGTCCTGTTTAAGCATTTTCTGGGTACAAAAGGAAACTCCAAACAATGCCTGCAAAATAGGCCAATGCCCATTTTATTAGTTTTAGCTTAACACAGCTACCTACCTCAGCACAGTAAATGACCCTAAATATAGATGATGACAATGTAGAAACTCAGTGAGTATAGACTTGCTATAGAAAGAGCATAGTGCATACCAGAGAGGAGAGACTACAGTGCCCACACTGCAGCTAGAAGACAGGAATGAATGGAGTGATACAGAGAGAGAGAGAGAGAGAGAGGGCTGGAAAAGAGGTTGAGAAGGAGATGAAGAAGGATGGATGAACCAAAGAGGAGTGACAGTGACAGTGTCCACACTGCAGCTTGGGGGCCATAGAAGCAGAATTACATTTCCTGACAGAATGCACTAAATATGACAAAATTAGATTTACATGCATTCATTTCTGCTCAGTCATCCCTGAATTTTTTCCCCACAAATACAAAGGAAGCAACATTTCCATACACCCTTGGAGACCTGAGAGAGAGAGAGAGAGAGAGAGAGAGAGAGAGAGAGAGAGAGAGAGAAACAAACAAATACACAAACAAAAACAATAATATTCCAGTGCTTAATCTTTCTGTAAATTGGTGTGAGTCGTATGTGAATATACAAAGTATTACATGTGCATTTACTGTATAACCGTTTCAAATATCTCTGCTTCAACCATCTCTGCTTCTGAGTTTGGACTCAGTTCACTTTTTACAGTTAATGGTCTTGAAAAATTCATGACAATAAAGCTTTCTTGAGTGGAATTGATTGAGGTTTGTGTGTGTGTGTGTGTGTGTGTGTGTGTGTGTGTGTGTGTGTGTGTGTGTGTGTGTGTGTGTGTGTGTGTGTGTGTGTGTGTGTGCAGGTCAAGGACAGATAGTGAGTTAAGGAATGGAGTCCAGTGAGCACGGTGGGATGAGATTGAGAAGCTGTGAAATACAATAGTGAGAAACAGAGGCAGAAGCCAGGGTAGGGGAGATAAGATGGAGCTGAATAAGGAAGTAAAACAGAGATGGGGAGAGAGAGAGAGAGAGAGAGAGAGAGAGAGAGAGAGAGAGAGAGAGAGAGAGAGAGAGAGAGAGAGAGAGAGAAGGGGTGGGGATGCATTTTCAGCCATCCAAAATTTAATAGGATCATCTTTGACCCATATCCTGTTACATCTTCTCACCAGGTTTGATAACAAATTGGGCCTGTAAGTTTTGCACCATCCTGCCGACAGATAAACAAACAAACAAACAAACAAACTTCAGCAGAGATAAATGGAGGAAGAGAGGGGAGACAGAAGGGCAAATCTAGAGGACAGGAATGAATGGAATGATACAGAGAGAGAGAGAGGTTGAGAGGGAGAGAGAGAGAGAGAGAGAGAGAGAGAGAGAGAGAGAGAGAGAGAGAGAGAGAGAGAGAGAGAGAAGGGTATGAATGGAGAGGTGGAATAGAGGGAAACAGAGGTCCAGAGGTTGAGATGGAGATTAAGAAGGATGGATGAAGTTAATCCCCGGTTTCTTAAAGCCAAAGATAGATCCTCAGTATCACAGTCCCAACCCAGCAGAGCCAAGCCAGAGCCCTTTCAGCAGTCAGTAAAGGGGCCTTCACATGACCGCCGTTGAAAAGCTCAGCTCGCCCTTAACGCGACACTTGATCAAAAATCTTAATTCTCAATTTGACTAATATACCGGAGGTTAGGAGAGCTGTAACATGGATGAAATTGCCTGCTAGTTACCGAAGCTACCGAAGCGGCAGCTTTTGACGCTTCTTCATAGAAAAATCGTTGCCCAACGCGTGTCACAAGCGTTTTGAAGCTGTTCATGTGTAGGCACC
>JAODXP020000032.1:14112674-14115174 GCA_027497455.2 Sardinella longiceps | reverse complement strand
AACCTCCCATAGATTCTAGAATCTTCACTACCACTGTATCTCAGTGACCTCACAGTCAGTCTCCTAATAGATTCTAAAGCGCACTGATGCGTCAGCTGACATACGTGCCTATGCACTCATGAGAACCCCTGGTGAGAGGGTCGGCTTGTGGGGGGTGGTGTTAGCTGTTTAAATATTCAAGTTATTAGTTCAGTGTGTGTGTGTGTGTGTGTGTGTGTGTGCTTGTGTGTATGTACTGTATGTGTGTGCGTGTGTGTATGTGTGCGCTTGTGTGTATGTGTGTGTGTGCTTGTGTGTATGTGTGTGTGTGTGTGTGTGTGTGTGCTTGTGTGTATGTGTGTGTGCATGTGTGTGTGTGTGTGTGTGTGTGTGTGTGTGGATAGATAGATGGTGGGGACATTGGGGTGGGAGTTGTAGAATATAGAGTACATGTTCTGTTCTTCCTTGAACATGTGTTTTAAAATGTCTGCCTTCCCATACATGCTTTTCCTGTGTCTGTTGGTCTTTGCAAATCTATTTCCCGCGGTCTGAGTGCAAATGTGAGGAATGAAATCCACATGGTCTCTCTTTTTCATATCAATTATTAATAGCGTGGACTTCATATGGCCATACAGGCTCTTCATTCCAAAAATATAAACACACATATACACACACATGGACACACACACACACACACACACACACACACACACACACACACACACACACACACACACACACACACACACATGGACACACACACACATACGGAAACACACACACAAAACACACCCGCACTTACACACAAAGAGGATGGAAACAAAAGATCTAGAGGGGGTCGACGCATTGAAAAAAAAACAGGATGAGATGATAGTACAGTGTGTATATATACTGTAGACAGCCAGGAAAAATAATGAAATACCTTAAAAGGAATATACTCGATATATAGGCCTACAACAAAAGCACCAGAGAGAATGAAGAGAACAAAAAACGAAGAAGAGAACAAAAAACATTTCTCCCAGATACCATCTTTATCATCTCATATTTCTTCTGTGGTGACAGGGATTTTAGAATATCTTAAAAACTTTTTTAATGTGAATTTGATGGAGTCAGAGTTGAAAGAGTGTGTATATTCTACAGAGTTGAAAGGTGTGTGTGTCTGTGTGTGTGTGTGTGTGTGTGTGTGTGTGTGTGTGTGTGTGTGTGTGTGTGTGTGTGTGTGTAGTCTGCGGAGTTGAAAGGGTGTGTGTATTCTATGCAGAGCACACAATCCTGTCCATGTGTTGACTTTAATAATATAAGGGTCCACTCACTATCTGACCCCTATCATCCTGTCCCCAGCCTGCCTTCACCAACACATCCTCTGTCTTCTTTACCTTTCTATCTCTCTTTCCTTTCATTTTTGTCCTCCTTCAAATCCTTTCTTTTTCCTCCTCTCCTCTCTCCTACACCTCTGTCATAATAAAAAAAAAAACACCCTCCCCACCCCACCTCCCCTCAGGGGACAAGAGCTACAAACAGGAGACTCCATTCATATTTAATGCTAAAGAATAAGTTATAAGATTGCTGACAACTTTAAGTGAGTCTAGGGGCCACTGAGGTTTTTACATTGCCTACAGCTCATGGTATAGCTGCTGTTCTGCGCATTTATTTTATCTTCTCCACAGTTTTCCCCCTTTTTTCTTTTTTTTTCTTTCTTTTTTTTTTTTTGCTGCTCCATTGAAGATTTGTCATAGTCACCCTTGAGCTCTTAAATTTTTATCCTCACATTCTTTCATATAGCATTCTCTTATTTCCTCTTTTTCTTTTCTTTCTGTTTGTCATCCTCTTAGCTGCTCCATGATAGGACAGTTATCGTTAACGTTACCATTCCCCAAAGGAGAAAGTCATTAGTTACGTTTACATTTATATGTATTTTTACATTTACCTTTACATTTACATTTATGTATTTAGCAGACCTACATTTTTTTTAACTAACAGTTACTTCAGGGCCAGTGTCAATCATGAGCAAGGGTCAAGACAAGGGCACTGGGGGCAGCTGAAGGGGGGGGGGGCAGGTTGATACAAGAGATACGCTGATACAAGAGAGTATTGAAAAGTATTAAAAGTTTATGTTGTGATGTAATGCATTTATGCAGACTGGAATTATTTGCGGTTAATTGCTCCCAATACAACTGTGCCGGAATCTCCCTCAGAGGTAATATGAAAGTTCCTGAGGCCTACTGCATAGACGATTGTGAATGACATTTGTATTATATTTTGGACTATATGGCCTAATTGCGCCCAGGGTGCAAATAGACACTTTGTTATTTTTTATTCGTACAGAAATCTGCAAATCCTCACATTTGGAAGTAGTCACTAGACAGTGAAGGTTAGAGCCGTCACAAATAGACAGGCAAACTAAGCTGAAAGGGGTCCCCAAGTTTGACTGCTTATGTACCATTCTATAAGACTGACAGATTTCATAATGAAAGATGCTTTATTTAGCCTAGGTGTTTATAGGGGGTGAAGGGCCCCTATG
>JAODXP020000032.1:14092309-14112574 GCA_027497455.2 Sardinella longiceps | reverse complement strand
TCACAGCGGGTCACACACACACACACACACACACACATATACACACACACACACACACACACACACACACACACACACACACACACACAGGCCTGTATATCTACAGTGAGGACAGTGTGAGGGCTGGTAACCTTCAGCTGACAGTGAAATACACCACTCCCCTGTCTGGTCTTGCCCATAGTGCCGCGTATACGGAGTTGTGATGAAGCTCCGCCTGTCTCCTAACTCATCCGGAGAAATGGCTGTGATGCTCACACACAGACAGATAGACCTCGAGTGGAGTGCCTCACCGGAAATTTATGGAGCACACACACACACACACACATGGACGGAGCACTTTTAGAGAATTTGCACGTGTTTCACTCTGATCTATTTGAATCGATTGGTATGCCAGTTAGCCTCCTCTACATATTTCTCTTTCTGCTTTCAGGGATTTCATGTAATGTTTAAGAGAGAAAGGGGGAACGCACTAGAATAGGTGTGCTATGCTGTTTGTGGAATGCAATAAATAGGCTTTTTCTTCACAATCTGTGAGATACAATAGTGATTGTACTGTCTGCAATATTGATAAAAAATATATGAACATCTGTCCTCATCTACAGTACAGACAAATCCAGAGGGTTAGAGAGAGAGAGAGAGAGAGAGAGAGAGAGAGAGAGAATCACACACAAATATCCTCTCTGCAACTTTAACCTGCGCAACCACATTCTCTCTCTCCCTTGGTCCCCACTTACACACACACACACACACACACACACACACACACACACACACACACTACCCCTAAATCACCTGTTCAAGCATCTGTGAAGCTTTTATGGCCAGGCTAGAATATACAGACCTTTCATGTGGTGCTCCCCCTACCACCACCACCCCCCCCACACACACACACGTGCACACACACACACACACACACACACACACACACACACACACATCCCCTTTCGACTTTCTTCCTTCCATCTGCATGTATTGATGCATCAGTCAAGACCTTCAGATGTTGGCAGAACAAACAGCACAGAGGGACTGAGGGAGTACTGACATGCAATCAGTTCCCAGACTTTCTTCCCCCAGTGCACAAGGCCATAGGACCATGGGAAAAAAACAGCCATGGATGGATTTAAAGGGATACGCCACCATTTGGGAAAATCCACTCATTTTCCACCTCCCCTCGAGTTAAAAAATTGAGTTTTACCTCCAGTTCATCTTGCCGAATCCTCAGTCTGATGCTAGTATTTTCAAATCTAGCTTAGCATAGATCATTGGATTGGATTAGACCATTAGCATCTCTTGTATTAGCAATACTAAGAATTATGACATTTTTTTCCTATTACTGTATAACTTTACTCTTCTGTTGTTGCAAAATGTACAAAAACTTAAATAAACAAACACAAAAAAGGATTTTAAGTGTGCAGACTCCTCAATTTAAAATTAGTCAGCCTTTCTCCTGCACCTTTTGGGATGTGCACAATCTACACCCTCAACTAAATAAAAGAAAATCAGCCTTTGACTATCAGTCAGCATTTTCAAAGTTTGCTGATTGGTCAGGATGGGAAGCATCCTGAGCGAACAAGGCCATTGGCTGCTCTGTCCTGAAGGGAGATGAGAATCGAGTGCGGAATTGCGTAGGAAGGCCATGGACAGGCTAATACCAGGCTGGATCTGAAAGGTAAAACTCAATTGTTTAATTGAGGGGATGTAGAAAATGAATGTATTTACCAAGTGATGACACATCTAATAACGCATTATGCACCTACACCTTTCTCCCTCAGACAGCATAGCAATGTATTAGGGGGGAAAAAACAATCAAACGATTATGTCAGACTGTCTGATATGGCGAAGCTTTTGCCATCTATAGACGAATCCGACAAGTGTTCTGTGTAGGCTGCCATCTTGTGCCGACGCCATTGTTGGACTGTAAACAAACCTTCTCGACAATGCACAGTCAATGACAGCTAACAGCAAAGACCATGTAATACTCTGTCATTATACAAGTAGTAGTGAATCTCATAAATCATGGCATTTTATGGTGTGCTATCACGTTATCCCTATGGACAGATTGGTGATCTAACAGCTCAACAATGGCACCTGCTTACTTCCGGTAGTTTCTTCAGATTTGTGTATAGATCTACAACAGCATATCTCTATGGGGTCACTGACATTATGTAAATTTGTTTTACATGCTTGATGCAGTGCCATGAGTCTTTTGTCACCGTTTGATGTACAAGCCGCATGTTATGGTTATGAAATGCCAAGCATGATCTCTGTCATAAGCCTAATGTGACATGTTATATTGATCACAGAGTAACCGTGTACATTTATCAACCTGGGCTCGGCCACACACACACACAAACACACACACACACACACACACACACACACACACACACAGACACACACACACACACAAGCGTGCCCGCGCGCACACACACACACACACTGCTCCCTCTCTTTCCCTCCCTCTCTATGTATCTATAAATCTCAACACAAGCAAACAAACACACTCAAATACACACACACACATGTGCATATACCATGTTGCACATACACAAACACTCTGCTCCCTCTTTTTACCTTCCTCCAATTTTCTCTTTCTCAGGCACACACACACACACACACACACACACACACACACACACACACACACACACACACACACACACACACACTCCCTATGGCCTCATTGTCATTCACATGGTTGTCTGAATTCCTGCTGCTTCAGAGGCAAATGGCTTTGGTTAGATCTGAGGGAGTGAGCGACTGAAACAGGCTAGTGCTGCTGGTGAGGTAGTTCATGTGAGCGTCAAACATTTTATTTCATTTAGTCAAAGTGACACGGCCAACTGCCTAATCAGTAACCGGGTGGCACAGCGCCGCTCACTTTAACAAGTCTGAGTCAAATAGAAAGAGAGAGAGAGAAGAAAGAGAGAGAGAGAGAGAGAGAGAGAGGAGAAGAAAGAGCGGGGCTTATATAAAGGAGAGAGGTAAAAGTAACAAATGCCAGATATGAGAGGAGAAAGACAGAAATGAAAGATTGAGCAAGAAAGAGTGGTATGGAAGAGAGAGGGGGCCATGTAATTTGCAGTACACCCATGTTTACCCCACTCCTCTGTGTGTATATTGTACGTAAGTGAGCTTTGGCAATGACGTTATAAAAACATTCAGGCCAATAAAGCTTTCTTGAATTGAATGGAATTGACCTGTATAGGCGAGAGAAGACTTCTCTGTCTGTAGTGCATTGTATGTAAGTAAGCTTTGGCAATAACACTATTGAAATGTTCATTCCAATAAAGCCTTCTTGAATTGAATGAAATTGACCTGTGTAAGGTAAGCGGGAGAAGACAAGACTTGGTCACTTAGGCGGATATTCTCAGGTGTAAAGGCAAAAAAAGTGCTTAATAGCTCCCTGCATTCTAGCCTAGGACTCTAGACGCATTCTAGGTAGCAAATTGAATTTGCTCAGCGAGTACGTCTAGGGATGAGCCATAGCTCAGACCTTGATTGTGTCTGAGCTTTTTCTGAGCTGTTTACGCTCTAGCCAAACATAACGTTATTATTGGATGGGCTTAGCGTTGTTTGAATCGCTTGGTAGTTGCTAGTTGTCCTGATTAGTTTTAGCCATTTTACCCGGAGTCTATCACTCGTCGCCAGACTATACATTCATGTGATAGTCTGGCGTGTCAGGCCACATGCATTCCTGCCTGTAAGCACTTTTTTGGACTTGAGCACCAGGGAGAATACTGTCCATAAACATTATTACATGAGAGAGACCATGGAACAGTATGATAGAAGGATGGACTGGTCAAAAAAAAAAAAAAAAAACTGTGGAAAAGTTAGGAAGAGATAGAAGTGAGAGAAAAAGTAGGATAGAAAGGGACGAAAAGAGAAGAGAGATAGAGAAAATATTCTCTAAAGAGATGGAGAGTAACTTTTATTTATTTAGGTAATGAAGAGCTGAAGGGGAAATTGAAATTCGAGCCCTAATTAAGTTCCGTCGATGAAGTAGGACTGTCTACTCTCTAAAACTAGGACTCGGGCTCATTTCCCCCCCATTAGAGAAAATAAAACAAGAAAAAAAGAAGAAAAAAGAAACACAATTTTTTATGTATCGCTTCATCCATTTTCAAAGATAGGATGTAAACTATTCTGAGCATCTGTCCTGTTTATCATAATGTTCCCTGTTGTACTCAGTAAATATGATTCATATGCAAAAACATCCAGGCTGGAGGGGGGAAGATGAATATGTTTGTGTTCTAAGTAACCGAAGAGTGAATATGGTATAAGAAATATGGGACTGTCTTTAGAGAATCAACTAAAGAAAAGAAAAATATTAAAGATGACACACAATGACACATAGGCCTACATCACACAAACGCGCATACAGACTCACAGACACACACACACACACACACACACACACACACACACACACACACATACACAACTACAACTACACACACACACACACACACACACACACACACACACACACACACACACACACACAATAAAACTTATAAAGAACCTGAATAGTTTTGACAAGGTACATAGTTTACTCCCAACATATTTTTCACCTCTTTACTGTTGTAAACATTTCTTTTCAGTACAGAAAAAAAACAGAAAGCATCTTCTTTATTCAGTGGTCCCATCTCAGTCTTTGAGAGCCTCTGTCAAGGGCATGGTAGAATGACAGGAGCACATAAATTCATTCCACCTCATCAAAAGGACGAGCTCTTCTCATCATTTTCATTTTCTAAAGAATGAAAAAAAAAAAAAAAAAAAATCCAATTACTCAGTGTGTAATAATAATGTCTGGTTTACTGGTTTTAAGCCCATTCTTGATTGGAACGCAGAAGAGCCGGGTTTGATTTCTTATTGAGTCTAAGGGGACGTTCATCATGCTTCTTGATTAGTGTTAGGACTGGGAATGATTGTCCTGCCTTGAACTTGCATTTCCTAAGAAACTACCTTACTGTATTGCACTTGTGTGACTTGCTGGATTGCAGTTAACACTATACATTGAGTGAGGCATTCATGGTTTGTTGGTTAGGGGATTGACCTTGTAATCCAACCTGGGTTACTGTGCTTCACTCTTTCATTTGGCGGGGCATTCATTAATTTATTCTTTCATTATTTATGCATGCATTTAGCTGACGCTAAAGCAACTTACATTCATCAAGTATACTTCAGGGTCAATCTCTCCTATAAACAACTCAGGGTCAAATGGCTTACTCAAGAGTAGCTGCAAGGATCCAAACTCACAGTATCCTGGCTACCTAGCATGCTAGCTAGGCACCCTCATGGCTACACACCTCCATGGATGTGGTCAGCTGGAGTGGAAGAGTAAGCCTATCCTTCTGACCCTTTCCCCTGTTATGGCTGCCCTTGCCACATCCACGGTTCAGATATACCCTTGAGCATGGCAAACTAAACCCCTAACTCCTCCTCAAGGACTAGTTTTTTTTAACTCACTTTTGGGTCCTCTGTACTAAAATTGTTTGATGCAGAGCACAAATTTCTCTCTGAAATGAAAAGGACTAATTTTTTGTGTTTTGCTTGTCCGCCTCTAGCTTTGTTCGATTTCTAATGTTTTTTTTTTTTAAACGTAGTTGATTAGCCTACTCTGGGTCATTACACATGTCAATCTGATTGCTAATTGGCTGTTTTGATGACCAGATTGGCTACTCCACTTTTTTTTACTTCCTCTTCTGGACTGACACCTGCCAGCTACACAGGGGAGCTGAAACCTTCCCAGAATTCTCAGCGTGCTTCCCTCCTCTCCCTTGCCCATGTCAGCCCTAAGAGGATCTGGCCCGCGTCTGCAACCGGCTCGGCAGGCCGCTTCGCCAGATTGAAGCTCGGCCCGTTCCAGGCTACCGTCTCTTATCTGGGCCAAACGGGCTCCATGGGCCAGTAGGATGCCCGGGGCAAGCTGTTCTTCAAAGAGAAATCTGGCCCAGAGATAGATACCGAGCCCAGCCCAGCAGAACAATTCTTCATTTCTCATTCCTGTTTGTTTGGAAGAGCACATTGCAATTTGTGCTCCAAACACTGAACATGAAGGATTTTATGCAGAGATTGTGAGGGCCTTTTAGCAGACACTAATACTGTGAAAGCGTTTTAGTGATAACTGATTGCTGTGAATCAAAGACTGTTTATCACAGGAAACAATTAGATTTAATTCTGTCAAAGAGCTGTAGTGATAAGTGATTGCTCCGACTCAAAGGCTGTTAGATCCCAGGAGACTATGAAATTTTCTATATTAGAATGCAGATAAAAAATCTGATGTCTAATACTGGCCCACTGTAATTTTTTAAAGTCAGAAAATGAATACATTTATGCTATACTTCTATTCCAAAACGCTATCTTCAAACACTTTTCTTTATGTAAATTTGACCTGCAACTACCAAGCTCTATTTACAAACTGCTGTTTATCACAACCAAAATTCAACCACATTAGCCTTTGAAGGCGACCGCTACTTTAGCCCTCAAGGTCACCCGTACTTCCTCTGCGTTTTTAAGGGGGGTGTTTTTTCCATCAAAAAGGGCCTCTTTGACTTAATTAAGCAATGCTTAGAAAGCAGCTTTTTTTTGAGTGATCAGGCGCCATCCATAGGTGACAGTCAAGCAGAGGCTCTCTCGATCACCAGTGCTTGAGGCCATTCCATTATCCAGGGAGAGCGATGAGATGGAGCTCGCTCGCTCGCGCGCTCACCTTCAAGGCTGCACTCTCAACAACACCCTCAGATTAAAGCGCCTTGATTTATGTGCGCAGCTATAATAGGTCAAAGCCCGAGCATGCTGAACAGAGAGCTTAACATATCAAAGACGCCGGGCCGGGACGCTTCTTCCAAGACCACGGCTTCCAAGTCCTCTCTCCTCCTCCTCCCACCTTCATCACCATCACCACCAGGGCCGTTTCAAGGTACTTAGGGGGCCCCCAGCAAACAGGACATGGGGGCCCTTCACCCCGTAAATACTTACATGAGCCACATTGTTATAATTTTCAAACATCATCAATATGATTATCTGTATTGTACAGTTGTCTGACTCCAGTTTAAAGTATTTTTTTGTTGAAAAACACCAAAAAACATAACTACTAAATTGATTAAACAGTCAATCTTGGGGGCCCCTTTCAGCCTGGGGCCCCAGGCAATTGCCTGGTTTGCCTGCCTTGTCGCGACAGCCCTGATCACCACCATCAACATCTTTCTAGACGCGTGCTGCTGGGAGGGTTTGCCATGGGGTCCCTGTGTTGCTTTGGGAACAGCAGAGTGCTACATCAAGGATGGATACAAGAACATATAAGGTCCGTTAGAGCACTTAGGATTCTGAGCGCTCCTTCACCATTTGCATTCAAATTGCAAGAGAGAACATTGCAGGGTTACCTTTGGTAGAATTAACTGTAGAGTGCACTTGATGATTTGGAGCTTTTTTTATGTGTGTGCGTGTGTGTGTGTGTGTGCATCTGTGTGTGTGTGTGTGTGTGTGTGTGTGTGTGTGTGTGTGTGTGTGTGTGTGTGTGTGTGTGTGTGTGTGTGTGTGTGTGTTTGTGTGTGTTTTATGTATTCATGTCGTGCACTTTGTCTTTGTGGAACTATATATTTAGGGCCACTTAGGGCTTGCAGGGTGCAATTAAAATGTGTTTGGATTAATTGAACAGTGGAAGCACAGACATCAACGATAACAATAGTTATTTGTCTGTCACACTTTTGAGTTTCGTATAGGGATTTGAGACATGTTGATGGCAAACTATTCAGAATGATATGGAGTATTTCCACGCAATGGCTGAGTGATTCTTGTATGTAAAATTCTCCTTCGAATTTGAAGCGTCTGATTGATTTTTTTCATGGCAATGATGTGAAAATTTATCTTGTTGCTTCTTGGGTAGACAGCTATTCCGTCATGATAGTAAATACACTTTGTTGATGAGTGCTCCCAAGATGCACTGCTGTCGCCATCGCACGTTGCCGTGACTGATTGAGGACACGGAAGGTTTTTAGTCAGCCAGTGTCGTTGCTCTCATGGTAGAGAGCTTTGAAAGACAAGTTAATTGGAGCTCCAAAACAACTATAGGTGTCAACAGCCAACAACCCGTCTGCTGAAGCTATTGGCTGGTGGGAAATCAACTTGGCAGTTTTGCCTTCTAAAGACAGCACACACACACACACACACACACACACACACACACACACACACACACACACACACACACCATACCGGCTCAGACCAGAGTTGACATTGCTGCATTTTAGAGAGAGTGAGCCCTGCCATGTCTCACATACACACACACACACACAGACACACACACACACGCACGCACACACACACACACACACACACACACACACACACACACACAGACACACACACACACACACACACACACACACACACACACCATACCAGCCCAGCCCCGAGGTGACGTTGCATTGGGAGAATGAGCCCTGCTATGTCTCACACCACTCAAATCCGATCCAAACGCCCCCTCCCCATCCGGAGCTGCAGATTTGACGACAGAGACACAGCAAATCTTTCACTCTGCCCAGAAGTCTTCAACAATGGCTGAGGATTAGTTGCAGGGAAAAACACACAGTGCACAGTGGCAGGCTGGTGGCGGCTTGCATCTGTCATTTTGTTTCCTGTTTACATAGGCCCAAAAAATAATCTAAGGCTGTTTTCTCTCTCTTTTTTTCCAGTGAAATGAAGTCTAAATACCACCCCCAATACACACACACACACACACACACACACACACACACACACACACACACACACACACCATTTGTTTTGATGTGGGCTGTCAGTGTAATTGCATTTTGTTAGTGGTCTGGGGTTGCTTAGGCTAACTCGACAGAGCTCTGTTATTTAAAAATGCCCCTACCTATCTCCGCATAAATGGATTTTAGCCGAGCCACTCACATTCATCAACACATTAACTAGCACCAGGGCCAAGCTGTATCCTTTGTGGAAAGCGTTAATGAAATACAAGCTATTTATGGGTTGTTGGACGCTGATAAAATCAAGAGATTGAATTGACTTTAATTTCTGTTCTAACACTACCGGGGAAGGCGGGTGGTATCTGCTTCAATGTGGTGTTGTTTGTTTGTTTGTTTGTTTGTTTGTTGTTCAGAGCTATCATGGATTGAGATTCAGCACCACAGTTGCTGGTTTCACCCCATGAGTCTGTGGAAAGGCCTTGGGTCAAAACAGACTTGAATTGTAGATTCAAAACACCTACAGTAGCACACACCATTAAACAAGGTCACTAAAGAACCCAACAGCTCTTTCAAAGCGTGATCCTATAGTTTTGTGTACAATTTTCAAAATAAAAGTTTCAAAATAGTGGAAGCTTTTATATACATGCAGTCTATGAGTGGAACAGAACTTGACAATAAAGAATCTAAAGGGTCTGAAAATGTGTTTGTCATTTGTGTCTGTGACAAACATTAACAACTCATAGATTAAAAAAAAAAAAAAAAACACACAGTTTAGAAATCGATTACAGTGCATCAAATGTCAGTCCAGAAGAATCCAAAAGACTTTTTTTTTTTTTTTGCCTGCATTGGCAGGTATTCCTGACAGGTGTTTGTGTGAGCCGTTTGTTTTTGTCGATTTTTTTCCAATTGTTCATTCATCCCTTGTGTTCTGTCCAAACATGTGAGTGGACACAGTGTTGAGGACATGTTGGTTGTGTCTGTGGCTGTGTTTTCATACCAAATTCTCTGCCTTCATCAGATATTTATGAGCAGGCGGTCGATGGAAGACTAGGCATCGAGGGCTAGGGGGAGAGAGAGAGAGAGAGAGAGAGAGAGAGAGAGAGAGAGAGAGGAGCACAAGGGAAAGAGAGAGAAGAGAATTATCATCAATTGAGAGGGGGGTGGAGAGGGGTAATGCATAATGCACAGCTATACAAAACGCAGCTGGTTATGACGAAAGGCCAGCCAGGGTCTTACGCAAGTGGACTCAATTGACCAGTCCTGAACTGGTCATTTGTCAGTTTATTGTTCATTATACCAAATGATATCTAATAGAAGTACTACATGGAGTGGAGGAGGATGACCAGGCCAGTTTTAAAAGTCTCTTAATGGGCGGCCAAGACTGTGTCCTCAAAACATTCCCTGATGCCAGTTTAAAGAGTGTCCACTTCCAAAGAAAAACTGGACAGAAATCCATACACATGAAGCACACTCACGCTCACGCTCACACACACACGCACGCACACACACACACACACAGACACACACACACACACACACACACACACACATTCTGGCTTAGATGAGTTATGAGACAGACACGATTCAGAGGAGGGAACACATTTTAAAATATGTGCTGGAAGGATTTTATAGTGTAATATTCTTGGACTCGCACATTTTGGAGAACCAAGGCCTGTCTAGTCACCATTCGGCCAGCTCAGTATCCATCTGTTTAAGGTGCCGTTATCAGTTGAGATGGAGAGAAGCAGGGACGAGCGATGGAGAGAGAGAGATAAAAAAAGAGAGAGAGAGAGATAGAGAGAGAGAGAGAGGAGTGGGAACAGAGGCAAAAAATATTCAGATGTAACATTTGTCCAGGTCGCTGTGGTGTGTGCAAGTGCGACTGTGTCCGGCGATCGATGTGTGTCGTCTCAGTCAAAACCGCTGGGGTTGAGTTGAGTGCTGGCACGCCGTCAAGATCTGGGGAGAAAATAACCTTCTCCTACCCCCGAGCCGAGATTACGTCCTGCCGTAAAAGAGAAGGACTCTCGCGGGAGACGCTCAATGACATCGGAGACATGAGTTATTGCTGCCAAGCTGAGCCAATGGAGGGAAGGAGAATGGATGCACATTTCCTGCAAGGCTACTAGCATAAAGATATCTATATTTATATTTGCATGGTGCTTATTTTCAAAAGCCAGAAGTCAGAAGAGTCCCGATCCATTCACAGCTCAGCTGCAGTGAAAATATATGAATATATGGACTCCAAACTGTATCAAAAGGAGTTTTGCCAATCAGGGTTTTTTTGTGTGCTTAGTGCTGCTTACATCAGGACCAGTCACTGATGAACTCCATTCTGAGCGAATCTGCTGAGAGGCAGTGTCGGTCAAGTGCCTTTTGAGAGGTCTTTGAGGAGTATGTGTCTGTGTGTGTGTGTGTGTGTGTGTGCGTGTGTGCAAGAGAGACAGAGTGAGTGCATTCTGAACTGGTCTGGCTATGACCTTCTCTGCATGAGTCATATCCTTGCTTGACGTCAGGATCAGAATCGGCATCCGCACAGATGGAAAGTGAACCTCTTTCTCTCTCTCTCTCTCTCACACACACACACACACACGCACACACACACACGCACACGCACACACACACACACACACATACACACACACACACACACACACACACACACACACACACACAGAAATACACAAACAACACATGCACAAAGCCACCAACCAAATGCAAGAGAAAGCTCAAGAATTTCCTCTCATTTTATGACGGCCATTTAGAAGTAATAAACTTGTGACGCCTGGCTTTCGCTGAGCATGGAGAAACACGTTTAAAATTTATTTTCCCTGCTAAACAAATTGAATTCATTAATTTCACTTCCGCTTCCCACTGCCTGAGGTGAAAACAGGGGTTGCCACGGAGATGGCAATTAGCGATAGCAGAGGCTATGCTGACGCACCATTGTTTATTAGGTGGCCTTGTGTGGCTCAAAATATAGAGGAGGAGACATGGACGTTCCAGAAGTGTGTTGATCCCTCTGAGCCACTTGTTGTTAGAAAGCATCCTTTCCTTGCACTACACCGAATTTTCACTTAAAGTATATATTTTAATATGTCCAACGAAACTGATTAAAATATTTTTTTTGCCTGTTTTGAAAGCAAACTGAGCTCAATAGGTTACTGCTGCTATGTATTATCTCCATGCCTGTCTCTGCAGTTTCACAAATAATTTGTGGCTGGGCTAGAGGGTTTATTAACTGAAACATAGCACATATTGATCAGGAAAGAAATTCAGAATTCTTCTTGGCTCTGACTGGTGGTACTGCTATCCTGTGTGGGACTTGACAGACAATCATTTATCCGGCCCCTCTCAAATGTGTGGAAATTTGTTGCCTCAAATGAGTTAAGTAAATATGACTTTTCTTTTTAGATGTAAAGTACTTTTAACGTGAAAAAGAAAAGTTATATGTACTTAACGCAACAAGTTTCCACACATTTTTCAAGTAACCATTACAAATTATTTTTTACAGTGTGTATCCGAGCCTTGTCATTGCCTTAGCCTAGAATTCTAGACGTACTCTGATAAATTGAAATTATTCAGCGAGTACGTCTAGCCATCAGCCATAGGTTGTATTCAGACATTGGTGGTGGTCAGGGGCTAGAAAGGGAGTCACAGGGCTTAGCGTTGTTTGAATCGGCTTGTTGCGCTGATATTTTAGCCATCTTACCCGAGGGTCTTACCACTCGTAGCCAGACTATACATTTTGTGATAGTCTGGCTTGTCAGGCTAGCCTTCCTATGCAATTCCGCTCAATTGCCATCTCCCTTCAGTACTCTGTTGGCTGGTTATGACCAGGCGAGGTGATTCCTATAAGCTCAGAAAGCACCAACAAAACACCAACAAAAAATAATAATTTCAAAATCATTTATTTTCATATTTTTTCGGTATTTTTACAGAAAAAAAGTATTAATATTAAAATGTGTCCAGTGCTTTTAAAGTTAGTGAGGAACGACTAGAGGCTAGTTCCTCACTCTTAATCTATTCATAATAATACCCATTTAAATTAGGCTATCAACTCAAACTAAATAAAGTTAATTGTTGCTAGCAAATTCTGCTGGAGCAAGCCATTGTGAATTTCCCTACTGCAGTTGCAGATACAACAGATACTGTTAACTTGTTTATTTTCTTCTTATTTAAGCGAATCCTCAGTCTGTCATGGAATCATAGGCTACAGCCTGTGTGGACTGCATGATATATTACAGAAAACATTAGCTTCAAACAGTGATTAACTAAACTATAACAACATTGTGACCAGCTGTATCAGCTAGAAAACAAATAATGTCTGTATATCTTACCAGATACCATTGACCAAGATGCTTTCATTATATAGAAAGCACTAACAATACTGTCTTTGCTAACGTCTTATTGTGTCATTAGGGTAAAATGGTAAAACCACAGAATTATACAGAAGACCCAGGTTACTTCAAATCTATGGGTATAATGACCAAGACAGAAGCTAGCAATGGCGCTAGCTGACTGCTCATCTTACCGACACTCAAAAACTTCAAGCAGTGATTTGTGTTTGTAATAGGGACAGGTGGGTCCCCACCTGGTTGTAAAAACTCACAGTGCAAGACCTTTTTTTTCTTTACAGTTTACTGTCATTTAATGGTGCGCGTTAGCGAATCATGAAGAGCATTAGCTAGCTACAATGCTATTAGCGCTAAATATGGCTTAATATGTTCTCTTTAGACTTGGTTTGGTTAAAGATGTCTGCTAAATAAGTGTGTTCATACAAAGTTCTGATAAAGGATATTAAATATGTCAAGTTTTATTACAAGGTGTGCTGTCCTGTTTGATAACTAAGACCTTATTTTCGTAGATAGAATGATGCTAAAAAGTAGGAATGTAAGACTTATTATCACTTTATAATAATCATCCTGAATAAATGGTAGCTTATTAACACCATTCAGAAGTTAAAGCTATATTCGGCAACTCTTTTAAAGTCAAATTTCTTGGAATTGGCACATTATTCTAGAAGTAGTACATGAAAAAGGCTATTTCGGAAAAAAAAATGAATTCTGTATCTCCATCTAAACCCTGTAATCGCTGTTGCAATCGTCTTTTTATGCTAAAAATCTAGCGCTCCCTGTATCTTCGGAGAGAGGGATAACTGCCTGTCGATCACAGCTGTGAGCAAGCTGCTGACAACATGATGCAGTGAGGGAGGGATTTGAAAGGCCGTTGAGGAGCGCAGTAAAGACAGGGGGAGGGACCAACGAGTTGTATGATTTTTAATTTTTATTTTTTTTTGCCTAAGTCTCGGATTACGTAGACTTGCCGAATACAGCTGAGTTAGTTAACTGTTCATTTACAGTTTGTTATAAAAAACTTGATGGAATTAAGTCATCTTACTGATTGAAACTATTAACTTTCCAATTAACGTCTTACTACTGTTAATAAGCTATTTAATAACCATTTATAGAGGACGGTTATGATAAAGTGCTACCGATTTATTGTACGCAAGAGTAAACAGGAAACCTTCAGCAGCTTGCCAAGCCTCCCAATAAATAAAGATGCAATGCAAGTTTCAAACTGTACAAGTGCAAATGCACTGAATGTTGCTTACATTAAAAAGCATAACATTTAAACATTGACATTTAGACTTTTCCTACAGCAGTAAGGAGCCTAACGATGGACAGGAGTGGGACTGAAAGTGAACGGTTAGAAACCATGAGGTGGAAACTTATTAAAAAAAAAAAAAAAAAATCTGGAAATTATTCATCACAGTTAAGTTCCATCTTGTGTTGAGTTGCATGGGACCTGATGATTTGTCCTGCTTGGTGACCCACTGATGAACCCAAGTTCAAAGTTCAAAGTTCACCTTTTAAAGGTCTATGCACGCCATGGTACTTTTTTGCCTCCAATGGCACCTTTCAGGCAGCAATGTCTGAAAGGCACTACCTTAAACCTAACCCTAAACCAAAGCCCCTTAACCCTCACCCTAACTCTAGTTTTAGGGGTGGGGGGGTAGTGCCTTGAGAGCAGCGCTGCCTGGAATGCACCATTGATGGCAAAAGAGACCAAAAACCAAGATTAGCGGTCTGCGTTCATCCTGCGCAGTTTTGCAGGTAGGTTGTCCTCTGGGCGGCCACCCCCAGTGGAGGAGTTGGGGTTGGGGCAAGGCCCTGAGCTCAAGGGTGCAGAGGACAGTGGGAGTCTATGATGGTCGTGTTCGCCCCTCTCACCTCCGCTGGCACTAATACCACTGCTGCCACCGGCCTGAAGGGGGTGTGTTGTCTCTGAGCTGGGCATCGCCCCGGTCGCTCGCAGCTGGAGCTGAAGCTGCTCCTCTGCCTCCGTCGACTGGCACGGGATGGAGCCCAGGCGCTGGGTCCGCAGGGGCAGGTCGCCCGTGCTGGAGGCTTTCTCCGTGGGCTGGACACCTCCTCCTCCTCCTCCACTTCCACCGGCTCTCAGACCCTCTTTGCCGTTCCTGGAGCTCATCCTCTGAAGCTTACTAGGAAGCCGACCTCCGGCTAGCCCCTGCTCTTCCACGTGGGAAACCCCTCCAAGGGAGAAGATGCGCTCACGGCGGCCACTGCGCGTCTCCCCCAGGTTTGGCGAGAGAGGTGTGGCAGGTGCCGGGGAGGGCAGCGAGGATATTTCCTCCTGTTCCTTGACGCTGAGTGATGGAGTGTTGACCTCAAACGTGTTGTGGAACTGGGAGTAATCGACGCGGAAGAAACCCTCCTCCAGCGACATAACAGGGAGGAAGCGGTGGCCCCAAAGCACCTCGTCCTCGGTGTAAGATGTCCGGGCCTGGCATGTCATACCTGAGGGACAGAGACACAGGGAGACAGAGGACAGAGAGACAGAGGACATAGAGACATATTATAATACAACAATATACAATATAATAGTTGTAATACAACTCCAGTAAGGCAATTAAAATGTTTTGGTAACTCTTCCTTTGAAGGTGTCTACATGTAAGAGTGACATGAGCTGTCATTATCACTACATGACATATATCATGAATATTATTTAATTTTTTTAACATTTAGTGTCACTGGTTTTTGTAATGTCTCCACACCAGAAAATGTCAACTTTTCATTACAAAAACCGAATGACAACAAGATTCATCTAATGACATTAATGTGTTGCTCCTGAGTGACTTCAAGCATAGTCCTGTTGAACAATAGCCTGACAAGTGAGACTATCACAAAATATAGTCTGGTCACAAGTGATAGACCCTCGGGTAAGATAGCTAAAACCTCAACGCAACTAACAAGCCGATTCAAACAACGCTAAGCCTGCCCAATGACTCCCTGTCCAGATAGAACGTTGTGATAAGCTAAACACGACAATGTCTGAATACAACCTAGAGCATTACGTTTGGATTTAAACAGCTCAGACACCACCGATGTCTGAGTACAACCTATGGCTGATGGCTAAAGGTACTGAGTAAATTCAACTTGTTACCGCTAGAGTACATCATGAGTTCTATAGGCTAGTTGAACGAGCCTGCTAAATGCACTAGATATAGCGAGTGGAATGAAAGAATTTGGAACAACAGAGACTGGATGCGAACCCAAAAGCAAACAAGCATCAGTCATCGGAGCCTCTGATTATTCTAAACCGAAAGAAAGATCTGAGGCTCCGGTGACTCAATGTAAAGTGCTTGTTTGATAGATAGATATAACAAACAATTAACATTATCATAGCATTTAAATTCCAATCCATGCATGCTGCCTTGACATGAGACTGGGAGAAAACAAAAGCTAAGGAGAGAAAGAGGCTGAGACACACACACACACACACACAGACAGACTAACGCACCTCGGTAGGTGGTCTCTGTATGCCTTCTCCTTTAGGTCTATTTGAAGTGGATGATGAGGGGTGTGAGCACTAACATGAAATGCTGTTATTAAAGCAATTACACCCTAATTAGAGCACTTATCTCTTAACTTCAAGGATGTGTTTTGCTGCTTGTGTGCACCTGACAGTACTTGTTAAACCTGAGGGCTGTGTTTTTTAAGGTGAAATGTGCTACTTGTTTTTATCTCTGTCAGGAATTATCATGACGATGATAATGATGATGAGTGACATGACAACAATGCACTGCAAATATTAGCAGATTATCAGGTCCTAATTGCTAATTAGCAGATTATCAGGTCCTAATTCCTGTTTTTTGGAGCATAATTTTCATATTCTTGTGTCTTATTTTCAAATATCCCTTCACTTTCGTCATCTCTTGCCATCCTCTGATTCAGACACTCAACACGTCTCACCTGTGGTCTCAACGATGCCCTCCAGAATGACAACGATTTCAAACTGCTCGCTCATGAGCGAGCGCTTGGACAGATCGAAGAATGGGCTCTTGGGATTGATCTCGTGGCAGATGGTTAGCGGCGAGACCAGAAAGAGCTGGTCAGCACCCGTCCCAAAGCCAACGTCCAGCTCACGTTGGTCCAGTGGCAGGAACTCCCCCTCAGGGGTCTGACGAGACTAGAGATGGAGGAAGAGAAATGGAGGAGACAGAGAACAAGAGAAAGAGAGAGAATTTGAATTTTTACGAAAATTTTAAAAACATTCAGTCTTTAAAATACACTAACATTGTCTTGTCACTCCATTCAAAGACAGTAATAATGTAATGAGAAGATCTATTCTCCAAACAATATGCAAACTGTTTAGCTTGTGACTCAATATTACAACCACCATCTTCTCTCAAATAGGCTACTGAACACAGAGAGAGAGAGACAGACAGAGAGAGAGAGAGAGAGAGAGAGAGAGAGAGAGAGAGAGGAAATTTATAAAATGTTATCATTTATAACTCATTCTGCAAGGTGGGAGAGCTACAAGACATTTCATTTATATTTCTACGCCCCTCAAAGTGTTAAACTGAAGAGTAAACTTCACTACCACGATGAAGCGCAGAAGCACATTGTTTTCCACAACGATCACTTCACACCAGCTTGGGGTGAAAATCGATCAGTCTGTTACATGAGTGCCATGATTAGGTGCCAGATGGAATGAGGCAGTTTAGGATATTGGCCAGGTCACTCGGGAACACCTCCCTCCTCCACACACACACACACACACACACACACACACTCGCCCCAACTATCTGGAATGAGTGCCAAGGGATCTTTTAAGACTTTTATGAGGGTCTTACTTATAAAGTTAAATGTCTCTTTTGAAGGACAGTCTGTCCCCATGTCTGCTCTGGGGCTTTGGACTTTGCTCTCTGATCAGAGGGGAAGAAAGTCTCCTATTAAAGCGGTGCTCTGGAGTGATTTCAAGCATAGCCCTGTTGAACGAACGAGCCTGCTAAATACACAAGTTAGCAAGTGGAACAAAATTATTTAGAACAGCATAGACCGAATGTGAACGCAGAAGCGAACAAGCACTTAACACTGAATCAATGGAAACTCATTATTCGCGTTCGGTCTATGCTGTTCGAAATTTTTTCATTTCATGCGAAATCTGTTGCTGTTAGGAAGCTCATGCAACAGAGCTATGCTTATACTTACTCCGGAGCTCAATGGATCACAATACATTTACCCCATATTGACCAAATTTTTTGCAGTGATTAGGGTTAAGCAATAATACCTCAAAATAATATTTAAATGCATTTTAAACAGCTGCTATGTGTGAGTGTGTGTGAGCGTGAATGAACACTGTCTTATTTATTATTTATGCTTTTTATAATTATTTTTTATGCTTTTATTTGCACCCTGTGGCCAAGCCGGCTGAATTTCGTTGTCCAGGCAACTGGCAATGACAATAAAAGTCTTGAACTTGAACTTGAACTTAATTCGCATTTCATCACATTTAATCCGCTTACTACCTTTAGGCATTCTGCAAAGGTTTAGTCACTCAGCAAATGTCTAGCTGTGGTATTTGTGGTGTTCATTTATTAGGGGAACCTCACCTTTAGTGACACAGGGGTTATGGGATAAGACACAGAATGATGGGAATGAATAAGTAGACTTGGCGGAATGAATTTGGGCATGTTATGCATTGGAGTGAAATAAAGACGTCAGAGTTCCAGGGCTAAACTTGTTTCCATTCTCTTGGACTAAAATTACAGTATTGATGGTTTGAAGGGTTTGAACATCACGACACAGACACAGCACCATCTCAGAGTTCAGCGCTAACTGATCAATTCAACATGCTATACAAAGAAACCAACATCTTTCAGAAAAATGCGTCATCCTCCTCTTCATCCTTTTGATTCCCTGTGTCTGTGTGCGGTCTACAGAGAGCATGGCCTTCCAATGGCACTGCAGAGCAGTTGGAGCAAAGGCCTACACTGACACATTGAGGACGCAGATGGTGAACAGACTGGGCCTCACTCTCACCATGCTGCTCTTCATGAAAAAAGTGTGTGTGTGTGTGTGTGTGTGTGTGTGTGTGTGTGTGTGGAGGGATGGGGTGTGTGAGGTGGTAAATTTCACAGGGCAGCAGTGAGTCTTTGCCAACCGCCTTCCCATAAGGCCACTTAGAGGAAACCACACCACCACACATGGTGCTCATCTCGGCATGGATTACACCACAGAGCACTGCTTTTGCATTCTTAACGGGATCATAGAGTATCTATCCATCCATCCATCCATCCATCCATCCATCCATTCATCCATCCATCCCAAACAACCCACCTAAGTGCATGCCAGTTTCCCTCTATGTGAAAAGGGAACAGAGAAAGATTTCAGAGTAACATACTGTACAACATCCGGTGATACAGGGTTAAAAAAACAAAAAAACACTACGAACGTTTATATGTCTCTATGGAACACAAAACAATTATTCTTAATGATATTTGCAGTGGAGAAATCAGGCATTAAATTTGTCCAATCATGCCTTTTTAATGCAAGGTTTGTTTACAGTAATTTGGAGGGAGGGATTTAGAGACCAATGTTCTTGCTGAAAAGATGTGTTTAAAGGTATACACAGGGGCAAACATCATCAATCATCATCAAACTTAATTATTAAAGTTACCGTTAAAGCAGTGATAAACAATGTTTTATCGCATGTTACTGCAATAATATCTACATTAGGTAGCTGTGTAATTAGCGAGATAACATTCTGTGAGGCGGTCATTATCGTGGAATATCTCCCTTCAGAAGGATGCCACAGCCCTCCACCTTGTGTTGGGCTGCGTTTAATCACTCTGTCGGGAGATATTCCATGATAACAATGACCGCCTAACAGAACTTTATCCCTTACTTATTACATGGCTCTTCATAATGCTGTCGAATGCTCCATTGATTCAATGGGACTCTCCAACGTTCTACGGTATGATAATTTTTAATAATGGACCGTTGCTAAGTATAACAGATTGCTGTCAAGCAAGTTAACCAATCAGCTGATCTGCAGTTAACAGAATACCACTTTTCTGTGAACGGTATTAGCCATCTTAATCATTAAATTTACTGTCGAAGCAGTGATAAACAAGGTTGCATGTTAATAATATCTACAGTAGGTAGCCACTAGCGCGCCAGGATGCGTTGCATTACTCTGTCGGGAGATATTTCACGATAATGACCGCCTCTCGGAA